>OZ038384.1:70194560-70568472 GCA_964036045.1 Eutreptiella sp. 'Long Island Sound 2002'
GAGGACATTGGCCACATGCGCCTACTGTGTGCGCGGGACGAGGAGGTGGCTGGGCTCCTGTGCAGGCGTGTGGAGGAGTTCACGGCGGAGCTACCCCTGACAGACAGGGCGGTGGAGTTCGTGGCGTGGAGGGAGCACGGCTGCAGGTGGACTGAATCCCTGATGGCGGGTGTCGTCCCCGGGGACCTGAAGCGGCTGTTCGCTGCGGTGCGAGCGGCGTCGTCCCGGGGCCCTGCCAAGGCCAGGCTCTTTGTGGAGGACATGGTCCAGATTGGGGAAGATGTGTATGCCCGCAGGAACCATCGGCTCACCCAGATCATGCAGCTGCCGATGCAAGATCGAAGGAGGGCGGTATACGCGTTCCTGCGAGGTGACACACCCTTCTGCCATGGCAGGGAGAATCCAACGGCGACCGCCGTGGAACCCGTTTGCCGGCCTCCCCGGCGACCTGCGGGCAACCTTTCAGAGGGCACCGCTGCACGCACTGCTGGTGCCACGGTCGTGCATCGCGCACGAAGAGGCCATGTTTTTGTTCCCTCACTGGATGGCGGCGGTGGCGCAGGCCTTCAGCCAGTGGATCGGTTCCTGGGTGGCATGGGACATCACGGCATTCAGGGAGTGGTCCCGCGTGGTGTCGGCGCTATCGTGGGCCCTGGTGCGTGGTGCCATGGTGAGAAGCCCTGACGGCCAGAGTGATCCCTGGCTCCAGGTGTACGCCAACCATCCAGCTGTGGGGAACGTCATGGCTGGCCTCGCGAGGTGCTGCCGGTCCTTCAGCAACCTCTGTGCAGTCTCCCAATCCTGGCGATGGCAGTAGTACTTGACGTGGGTACATTGTGGCTGTATGACCGGCAGCTGCGACGAGCAATACCAGCGGTCACGGAGCAGCGGTCCATGGCAGCGTTAGTGGGCTCCAAGCAGCTGGCAGGGGTACAGGGCGACGACGCGCAAGGCCACGTCACAGAGGCCATGTTCTCTCTGCCAGAGGGGGACGACCACGTGGGCTGCCGATGCCCGTCACACCCTTGACACCCTGGGCCTCGCGGCGGTCATTGAGGCTCGGGCGGGAGGACAACGCTTGGTTCTAGCATCCGCCAGGGGCCCGGGGCAGGACGGGGTTAGTGTCATCGGGGAGGTCTTACGGGACTACGGTTGGGAGCTCCTGGCGCGAGCTCCTGGCGCATGGCACACACAGCCCCAAAGTTGCGCGGTGGCCCCGGCTGCTTGAGAGCCTGCCGGTGATGCCCGACGGGCGACCGATACTCCGCCCGGTGTCCACGTGGGAGGAAGCGAGGCGCAGCCTCCTCAGTTGTGCCACAGCACGCACGCTGGCGGGTGCTTTGCTCGGACTCCAGGACGCGTGTTGCGATGTATGGCAGGACCTATGGTCGCAGTGTTGTGATGGTAGCTGCGTTCCGTCGCGGTCTGTGCTTCCGCAGCGGTGCCACGGGTGCGGGGAAACTGCATCAGTTTGGGTTCATCAATGTGCCTCCGTCCCACTATGCGGGACATGTAAGGAGCGTGCCGATAGGGGGTGGCCTAAGGCGAGGTGGGCACTGCGGCACTCTGGACAGATGTCCTCAAGTGCCTGGAAGACAATCCAGGGTGGCCTGAAGAGCGTCCGAGTGGAAGGGGTACGGTGCCCTGGAGCGCCGTCGGCAGCCCTGCCCTGCTGCTGTGGTGGGCGGCTGTGGAGGGCGACTCGCGGATACTCTGGTTGTGGCATCACGGAGGAAATGGTGACGGCGTGGTGGGGGCCGGGGGTGATGCAGATTAATGGGGTTAGGAATTGTGGGTGCACCTGCTACCGTCCCTACGCTGGACGCAGCGGAGGGGTAGCGCTTGAGAAGCAGTGCCCTCATGGCCTGATTGTGCGGTACTAGGAGGCGGCGTATGACGGCCAACGCGATGTGACAGGTCGTGCCGGCGTGATGGTGAGCCGTACTGCCCCCGTGCATGAGGGTCGGACAGGGATGCTTCACCCGCCTGCCCCGGGTCGCCGCATACAACAGTGAGCAACATGGGTCGTCCCGACCAGGGTAATAAGGCCCAAACCCCTGTAGGGTATTCCCATGGCATCGGGGTCTCTACTGGCGGCCTGGCAACGGCAGTATTGGGAGTGGTTGCTCGGGATACACCTGGGGTGCACGGAGTTGTCTGGGGGTTACGGCGTTACGGCGCCCCCTGGGAGTGTTACACGGGGTTGCGGGGACAGCCTGCAGGCCCCGGGGGCGGCGACGAAGCGATGATGTGTGCGTAGAGGGATATGATGGCGAGGTCGTCAGGTGGACAGTATGGCGGGCGTCCTGGAGACGGCGTGGTAGCCTGGGAGGAGCACTCATGGGGGGCACGCGGAGTTCAAGGTGGCGGTGTACTGGTGTCTTGGGGGTATACGCGGCGGTACTGGGGTCCGTACGGTGGGGGTACGCGGCGGTACCGGGGAACCGTACAGTGGGGGAGCAGCGGGGATGCATGGCGGTACTAGGGTGTCCCCCTGATCCCTCTAACAACTCAGGGGGCGCGTGGGGGCATCCCCTGGCCCCGTTAACAAACTAGAGGGACCGTGCCTGCGGGCATGTACATAGTCTAACCTCTGACCATGGCCTTGCGGTTGCGGTGGTGCGTATGGTGGCGGCTCGCAGGTGGCATCGGCGGTACTACGCGGCGTTGTAGCGAAGAGTATGCGGTCGCCTCACCATTGTAACGACTTACCCCTGGGGGGCGCCAGTCCGGTCGGCTAGAGGCGAGGAGAGAGGAGGAGCGGCATGCTGAGTGGTCCGGGGGGTGACGCGCGGGCCAATGCTATAAGTAGGCTCGCCACGTCGTCGGTGGGGGCCGAACCTGCGGCCTGGCCGCTGCTGTGGCGGAAGAGGCGCAACCACGGGAGCTGGCCAATCAGTGCAGGTAAGGGTCAAGGGTAGGCGCCAAGGCAATGTATGTGGGCCAGATGAGGTGCACCTGGTTACCACAGCCCGGGGCGAGCCTCTGGTGGGTACCCCTACAGGGGGTCGATAACCAAGCTACGGCACCCACCAGCCCGAATCCCAGCCAGCGATATACACGGGTTGCGCCACTCCCGTCGCGTAGCGGCCGGCGTCCCCCCTGTAGACCCTCAAGTTATATTATACGTGGGAAAGAGGATACCTCGAGGCTGATTGGGTACTGGCCCCTGACATGGAGTGCCGGCACAGTATATGTATCTGGGGTGTGGGTGCAGCTCAGGGCCACGGGGACGTGGAGTTGATACCGTGTTTCTGTACTATACTAGGGGACTGGTGCGGTGGGTCGGCGGCGTACATTGTGGGGACATGGGGGCGATGAAAGCTGAGGGCCAGGCTAGGCTGGAGCCTCCCAGAAATCCTGGCTATGCATATACGGATTGTTGCGTGCTGGCAGTGGGATACGTGGAGTCAGGGGTGGTGGGCAATTACGAGTACGCAGATGGCAATGGATTCCGTGGGGTCACAGGTGATGGACGTCTCCACGGTGGCGGGGGTACGCGAACGACGGAGGGTCCGCTCTTGCTTCGCCGCATGCGTGCTGCTTTGTTCCTTGGTTGCCGCTTTGCGCCGGACAGAGAAGCCCTTGCTTTCTGCTTGTTGCGATGCTGCTGCGTTGCTGTGCCTTGCCCCCTTACCCCCGGCGAACAAACGGGCCAGCGCCCGTCGCCGTTGCTAATGCTAACGCTATGCAGTTGCCACTGCCCCCAAAGCCTAGTTGACCGGTATCCCCGGTCCTCTGGGTCCTCCGTCATGCTGTGGGCCACCTCAGGCAGCCCTGGGATCCACGGGATCGAGCGAGGCAGGAACCACCTGTCGGCGCGAGATGCCCGGTAACTCCAGTAGACGGCATGATAAGTGGTTATGACTATGACTATGACCATATATATATATATATATATATATATATATATATATATATATATTATATATATATATATATATATATATAATATATATATATATATAATATATATATATATATATATATATATATATATATATATATATATATATATATATATATATATATATATATATATATATATATATATATATATATATATATATATATATATATATATATATATATATATATATATATATTACGACACCCCTCTCCCCTTAAATCTAGCTAACAAGCAACAAGCAACAAGCAAGCAACAAGCACTTCTCCTCACCGTTTTGGCCATTGCTCCGCCTCATCGCTCCGGGCTCTACTCTACTCTAGCCATGTTGGAGCCTAGGTGGTGGCCTTGCCAAATCCAAGTTTTGAGCCAAAAACTCACCGGTGGCGGCCCGGGGCGGGGGCGCCAAGTCGGGAGGTGCCCTCCCAAATCTGCGCAGTTTTGGGCCAAAAAGAGCCATTTTTCGCCCAAAACAGCCCCAAAACCCGGGCGAAACGCCCAAACGAAGGGATACGGTGAGTACACTGCACGTGCGGCTTGACTTCACCGTGTCAAAGAGCTCTCTAGTGCCCTTCAACTCCATGATATGTCCGAGAAACGGCCCAAAAATGCGCCAAAAAGCCCCAAAATCTGCGCAACGTGCACCAACACCCCGAAACCAAGCACGGGCCGTATCTTGGGCTACGTGGCTCAAATACGAATTCCGAGGGCACCTAGTCCACCCGCAACCCCCCACTTTTTGTGGTTTCCAAGCCTCAGAATCGCCCAACGAGCCACCTAGACCCCCGTACCAGTGGTCACTTTGTGGAGCCAGAGGGCAGCCCAGCCTGCGCACAGTGGGGGCCAACGGTGGGTCCACCAGGGTCCCCGGGGCGAAAAAAATCATTTTTTCCAAAGTTGTTCCTAGACCACTTGGGATGCTCAAACAAGCATTTTTAGCACGTTTTGAGCCCGTGGTGGCGCGTTTTGCCCCATGCATAACCCCAAAATGCCTTGAAATTGGGCTGTTTTGGGACCAAAAATGGGTCAAAAATGGGTCAAAAACGCGTTTTTCCATAAAAAGATCCTAAATCATTTGGGAGGCTCAAACAAGTGTTTTGAGCCCACTTTGAGCCGGTTTTGATGCAGTTTAGCCACTTCCACCACGTATGCATCAGGTACCTCAGAGCCGTATGGTGGAGCCACCTAGACTTGGGAGAGGGGTGTAGATTGGAGGATATATATATATATATATATATATATATATATATATATCATATATATATATATATATATATATATATATATATACATATATATATATATATATATATATATATATATATATATATATATATATATATATATATATATATATATATATATATATATATATATATATATATATATATATATCATTGTCGGGAACGTGCCTCTGTTGACTACTATTGAGGTCGGGATTTTGAAAAGATTTGGTGATTTTCATAAAAAAACCACTTCATCAAACGGCGTCTAGTGGTCAAGCAAGGGTTGAGACTATCAAGGCTCTTTTCAAAAGGAGTATATATATATATATATCCTCCAATCTACACCCCTCTCCCAACTGTAGGTGGCTCCACCATACGGCTCTAAGGTATGTGTGAAGGGCACAAAGTGGTGCATACATGTGGTGGAAGGGGCTAAGCTCGGTCAAAATCGGCTCAAAATGGGCTAAAAACACTTGTTTGAGCATCCCAAATGGCCCCGGATCACTTTTGGAAAAACGCGTTTTTGACCCATTTTTGACCCATTGTTGGTCCCAAAACGGCCCATTTTCAAGGCATTTTGGGATTTTCCGTGGCCCAAAACACGCCACCACGGGCTCAAAACGGCCTAAAAACACTTGTTTGAGCATCCCAAGTGGTCTAGGAACAACTTTGGAAAAAATGATTTTTTTCGCCCCGGGGACCCTGGTGGACCCACCGTTGGCCCCCGCTGTACGTGGGCTGGCCGGCCCTCCGGCTGCACCAAGTGACCGCTGGTACGGGGGTCTACGTGTCTCGTTCGGCGATTCTGAGGCTTGGAAACCATAAAAAGTGGGGTGTTGCGGGTGGACTTGGTGCCCTTGGAATTCGTTTTTGAGCCACGTAGCCCAAGATACGGCCCGTTCTTGGTTTTAGGGTGGTGGCGCACATGGCGCAGATTTTGGGGCTTTTTGGCGCCTTTTTGGGCCGTTTCTGGGACATATCGTGGAGTTAGAGGCCACCAAAGGTCCCTTGGTCACGAGAAAGTCAACCCGCACGTGTAGTGTAGCAGCCGTTTCGCTTCGTTTGGCTGTTTTGAACCCTTACTAGGGCTGTTTTGGGCGAAAAATGGCTGTTTTTGGCCCAAAACTGCGCAGATTTGGGAGGGCACCTCCCGACTTGGCGCCCCTGCCCCGGGCCGCCACCGGTGAGTTTTTGGCTCAAAACTTGGATTTGCCAAGGGCACCACCTAGGCTCTAGGATGGCTAAAGTAGAGTCAAGCCCGAGGCGATGGGAAGGTGCAGTGGCCAAAACGGAATGGTGACGTGCTTGTTGCTTGTTGTTGTTGCTTGTTAGCTAAATTTAAGGGGAAAGGGGTGTAGTAATATATCCAATCTACACCCCTCTCCCAACTCTAGGTGGCTCCACCACACGGCTCTAAGGTACGTGCGAAGGGCACAAAGTGGTGCATACATGTGCTGGAAGGGGCTAAACTCGGTCAAAACGGGCTCAAAATGGGCTAAAACCACTTGTTTGAGCATCCCAAATGGTCCGGGATCACTTTTGGAAAAACGCGTTTTTGACCCATTTTTGACTCATTTTTGGTCCCAAAATGGCCCATTTTCAAGGCATTTTGGGATTTTCCATGTGCCAATACCCGTCGCCACGGGCTCAAAATGGGCTACAACCACTTGTTTGAGCATCATAAATGGTCCAAGATCATTTTTGGAAAAACGCGTTTTTGACCCATTTTTGACGCATTGTTGGTCCCAAAACGGCCCATTTTCAAGGCATTTTGGGATTTTCCATGGCCCAAAACGCACCACCACGGGCTCAAAACGGCCTAAAAACACTTTTTTGAGCATCCCAAGTGGTCTAGGAACAACTTTGGAAAAAATCATTTTTTTCGCCCTGGGGACCCTGGTGGACCCACCGTTGGCCCCCACTGTGCGTGGGCTGGCCGGCCCTCCGGCTGCACCAAGTGACCACTGGTACGGGGGTCTACGTGTCTCGTTGGGCGATTCCCAGGCGTGGAAACTATAAAAAGTGGGGGGTTGCGGGTGGACTAGGTGCCCTCGGAATTCGTTTTTGAGCCACGTAGCCCAAGATACGGCCCTGCTACACTTCACGTGCGGCTTGACTTTCTCATGACCAACGGACCTTTGGTGCCCCCTAACTCCACGATATGTCCGAGAAATGGCCCCAAAAGGCGCCAAAAAGCCCCAAAATCTGCGCAATGTGCACTAGCACCCCGAAACCAAGAACGCCGTTTGCCTTCGTTTGGCTGTTTTGAACCCTTACTAGGGCTGTTTTGGGCGAAAAATGGCTGTTTTTGGCCCAAAACTGCGCAGATTTGGGAGGGCACCTCCCGACTTGGCGCCACCGCCCCGGGCCGCCACCGGTGAGTTTCTGGCTCAAAACTTGGATTTGGCAAGGCCACCACCTAGGCTCTAGGTAGGCCAAAGTAGAGTCAAGCCCGAGGCGTTGGGAAGGTGCAGTGGCCAAAACGGAATGGTGACGGAATGGTATATATATATATATATATATATATATATATATATATATATATATATATATATACATATAAATATATAGGCTGTTTTGCGTGTTTTTCCGGAGTAGCTCCCGGCGCCGGCTGAGGTCTGAAGAATGGGTGTCAAATCACAAGGGCATGTTATACGTTTTTGATGCCTTAGTTTTTCAGGCTGCCAGCCAGACAGTTTTGGGTGAATTTCTCTAACATATCGTCGAGTTAGAACGCGAGACCTGCACCATTGGATTCGGCACGAAAAACTGCATCTTTTTACCCCAGCATATTTTGCTGAAGTTAGGATATGTTGCAGAAATACCCCCTGGACCATTGTTGGTTACCTGCACAGGCTGCAAGCAGAACAGCTAAATAGGCCCTCTGGAACCTAAACGTTTTTTTCGTCCGGCCCAGCATTTTGACATATCGATGAGTTAGACCCCAACTCAAATTGCACTAAAAAGCCCTTTCCATGCACTTTTCAAAAAGGTACAACATGCAAGGGCGAATTTAGACCCATATCTTGGAATTGACTTTGGACCACCGCCGACTACGTGAAAACACCCATATTACCCCCCCCCCCCCCTGTCAAACGCCGATATATATATTTGTGATATAAAAGCTCCTTCTTTTCTTGAGCCTCATTTTGTTTCTACTGACCTTGCAATACACGGTTTGGCCCGGGTGGGGTGCCACTTACACAAGTGGCCTGGAATTGACCAGGGGGCACCATGCCCTTAAACACAAATACCACCTACCGTTGACCCCCCCCCCCCCCCATAATCTTTGTCTTTTCTGCTCAAATTTCAATTTGTGACTAACTAGTAACCTAGTAAGGAAATTTTTTTTTTTGAAATTTTGCTTTTTTTACCCACCAAAAAAAAACTTTTTAAAAAAATGAAAAAGATTTTTTTTTACTAGGTTTGACTACATTTTACTAGGTTTGGCTGCGGCGCATACTAGGTTTTACCAAATGCCCGCGCAAAATGGCCAAAGGCTTCTTATTTAAGCATCGCAAAATGTCTAGAAACAACCAAAAATATTTTTGAGTAATTTTTGACCTTAGGAGCAAAACATTGCCACACGACAAACATGCATGAGGGGCTGCTTCCGTGCAGAGGGTCTGCTGATGGGATGGGCACATCATCCCCCTGATCGAACGGAACGAGCAAGGGATGGGGGTCAGATATATGCAGTGTTGTATCCGAGTGCAAAGCATGGTAAGGGGGCTTGTACATACGGAACGCGGCGTGATGGTAGAGACCGGGGAACCCAGTGACCCCTGTGCAATACCAAACTGAGACTTACACAGTGCTGTGCGTGGGATGCTAGGTCGACGGCAGGGGACAGGCTAAAAACGGCTAGTGAGTAGTATAAGCACCAGCTGACACCTATATCAGCGGCTAGACGCCCCACCGTGTGAACTGTAGTTGTGGGTTTGAGCCCCACTAGCGGCACTCACGGGGCACACTTGAAGACAAGGGTCATTCCGGAGCAATAGCAGCGGTAGTCTTCCACAGGTCCTCGAGGGGCCACAGTAGGTTGCAAGCACCCGCACCAGTATTTTTTTTACTACAGCGACCAGGAGACAGGGACGGACACTGATGCAGGATATTAGCGACGAATCACGACACTGCTGCAGCAAATCACCCCAACACCGCAACGTCAAGACGGGCCACCGGCCGGGGCAACCAACGCCTGATAGTGAAGGGGGGGGGCCAAGGTGGAGAGAACGGAGAAACAAGAGGGGGGGGGGGGGGCGCCAAGACCTAAGGCACCGGGGCCCGGAACCCACAAACAACAAGAGCCACAGGCGGCGCCAGCAAGCAGGCAGGAAACAAGACAGGCGGGAAAGGCAAAGAAGAGAAAGCCCCAAAGGCGATGCAGCGCCAAGCAAAAGGACGACGCGGGGAGGAGAACCCCCCCCCAAAAAAAATAAGGGGGGGGGAAGGGTGCAAAGAGGAGCAAGGGCCAAGAGGGGGGGGGGGTAGCACAACGCAACACAAGCAAAAGGAAGGGGGAAGGGGCAAAGAAGAAAGAACGCCGGAGACCCCCCCCCCCCCAAAGCGTTTGTCTGTTTTTTAATTAGGTCACACCCCCCCAAAGCGGGGGGGGGGAGCAACCGGGGCGCCCCTAAACAGAAGAACAAAGCGGAGCAAACTCCGGATGGGGGCAAAGCGGAGCACAAAACAAAGCGGGGGGGGGAGGGGCAGCACAACACAACACAAGCAAAAAGGCAAGGGGGAGAAGAAAGAACGCCGGGGAGGAGACCCCCACCCCAAAAAAAAGGGGGGGTGGTGGTGCAAAGAGGAGCCATGGCCAAGAGGGGGGGGGGGGGGGGGCAGCACAACGCAACACAAGCAAAAAGGCAAGGGGGAGGTGGCAAGAACGCTGAGAAAAACGTGGAGAAAAAAGAGGGGGGGGGGCAGGGGCAGCACCCGGGGAGCCCCCCCCCACGGAAGGACAAAGCGAAGCAAACGCCGGACAGGAGCAAAGCGGAGCACACACCAAAAGGGGGGGGGGGCGGGTGTTGAAGGGTGTTGGTGGTGTGCAAAGGGCCTGCCAGCATTCCTATTCATCATTATTTCATCACCACAAGGCTGCCACACACAGGGCATGTGGCAGTGGGCAAAAGTAGGTGAACAAACATTACTAGGCATTTTTGGCCATTTTTGGCTACAAAAAGAGGTTTTCAGGCCACTAATTGGGTAGAAAAGCTTTCTGCAAAGTGTTTTTCCATCATTTAGGTTGGTTTGAATGCATATGGCATCCACCGCATGCATCATAGATACCACAAAGAACCAACCATTTTTGACAGTTTCAGGAACCCACCACCTGCACCTGTGGGGTCCGTATCCTCCCACAAGTGTTGCACTGTGTGTGTTTCGATTTTATGTTCATAGGTATCATCATCCAGGGAAATTTTGGGCAGTGATGGAGTCCTGTTTTGTCCTCGTATTGTGCGTGCTTGCTAGCTGCTTGCTGCTGTTGCTTTCTGGAAGGGCTAGTCCCACCATACACCTTACAGCAGGTTACAAAGCTTTACTGGTTCCACCAGCTTAGTGATCCTAGCCAGGATTGAGTGTTGGGAGCGAGCTGGTGAAGAAGGGAATCACTGTGCACTGTGCCGCCACGCACACTACACAGTGCACACCTGGCACATTGTGCAGTGCATACTCTGCACACCACAGTTCACGCCAAATACTCAACACTATGCACACCACACGCTCTGCACAGTACAAAATTGCACATCGCAGTCCGCACACTGCACACCACACACACACACACACACACACACACCTACGCACATGCGCACACCAGACTAAGCACCTTGCAGACAATGCATTGTGCACTTGGCACACTGTACGCCATTGCACAACACACACCGCAGTTTGCACACGAAGCATGTTGCACAATGCACAACGTGCATTGTGCACGCTGCACACTTTGTATAGTGCACACTGCGCACTCTGCACAATGAACACCCAAAAGTACACCCAAAAGAGCTACAATCACCCGTTTGAGCATCCCATTTCATATCAATTTCAGAAAATTGTGTCGAATCTTTTGGTCCCAAAATGGCCCTTTGGGACTTTTACGAGTTTGTGTCAGCCAAAATGGGTCAAAAAGGGCTTCATGCCTAAAACCACATATTCAGGTACTCCAAGAACAACTTTGATTAAAAATCATGTTTGACCTATTTTTCATCCACAGGTGAACCCTGGTATTCCTTCCAGTGCAGTAAAAGCAACAAAAGTTGTCTGGCTTTTTTGTTTACACAAATTGCAGCAAAGTGATTTAGCTCCTTTTGCGCAAGACACCAACATGGATCAAGCCCCATAGCTGAATTAGTGCACACATGTACCTGCCAGGTGCTCTAATTTCGTGGCCATGGATGTGCATACTCGGCATGCTTCGTTGTGCAGGTGCATATTGCAGCGGTCGCATATTTCCCATGAAGCAATGATGCTGATGTGGACAAAGCCTTATCCATGGACCTCAAACACGACCCGACGAGTGCTCAGTTGAGTTCCAAAAAGCCACTGCTCTTCTCGAATGCAGGAATTCTCCGGCACTCTCCACAGAATTATTCGCACATGAGTTCAGTTGATGGAGGGGGTGTAAAGTAAATGAGGGTTTCGCCTGTTTGACGAATAAGGGGGTGTATTTGCTAAATTGCAGGGAACTGCTAACACAGCACTATTAGTGACCTGGTTTCAATGGCTAACCTCCACAGGACGCCGGAGTCTTGGTGCACAAGCACCGCCAGATGGTTTACATGGAGTCCATCCACCTTGTTGTTGTGGTTGTTGTTGTTCTCTTTGTTGTTGGATAGCAGACTAAGTGAGAGTAAGAAAAATGAACCACACCCCTCCAGGTGAGTGTGAGCACGTTGGTTGTCCTAACAATTGTTAGTTGGTCGGTTTGCTGGCGGACGAAACCCAAGATTGTGCTCCTGCACATTTTCCTGTGGGTCAAGCAGCCTTCGGCCTGGGCTATATTGTCTGCATCTCCTCTGGGTGTGAGTCTTGGTCCATTAAGCATTAATCTCAGCTCCATCGCTTTTTCGCGTTTGACCAGAGTGGATCTCAGAGCCACTCTTACAACATTTGGCCCTGCACTTCCAGTTTCTCCACAGAGCGGCTCTTCA
Source organism: Eutreptiella sp. 'Long Island Sound 2002' (assembly GCA_964036045.1). Classification (NCBI taxonomy): domain Eukaryota; phylum Euglenozoa; class Euglenophyceae; order Eutreptiales; family Eutreptiaceae; genus Eutreptiella; species Eutreptiella sp. 'Long Island Sound 2002'. The sequence goes on from OZ038384.1 coordinate 70,206,848, forward strand.
TTTTTCTGACAGCACTCAAGTATGATCAGTGGATTTGCAGGAGGAGTTGATTCATTTTACCACGGCAGTGTTTTTTTGTGTATCACCTGTCCGAATTGTCCGATCATGTCAGGAAGTGCAGATGAATTGCACAGTTCCCTGTGTTTATGCTTGCTGGATGGTGACTTTGCGGATAGTGCAATGGTAACGTTCATGAGAAAGAAAGTTAAGTGGCCTTATTCAGCATGTGCAAGCATTTTATTTCCTTGCATATCTCGGTTAGTTTAGGGGGGAGCACGTCTACCCTGTTCTGTTGCCATTGAATGGTGTGCAGTGACACTTGCAGTGACACAAAATCTGTTTCAGTGTCTTTGGATGGCACACAGGAAATGTTGGGCTCCGAACCTTTGGTGTTGAGAGCCAGCCAGCTCTTGTGGGAAGATTGTGGGAAGCAATCAACAGTGCCCCAGAAGCAAGTCACTTTCTGCCCGTGGATTTGCTTTCTGGTCCACAGAGACAGCGGTTGTTCAGTTTTGTCTCTTATTCTGTGATTTTCTTTGCATACCACCTCTATGAAAGGCGAGTGCTGGCACCTATGCTTTGCTCCACCCAGTTAGCCATATTTTTTGAATGGGCTATCAAGTGTGGCTATAGGGTAAATTGCTGAGGGCTTCTAACATCTGTACGCAGGTTTTTAAACAATTTAGTTGACAGCTGGGGCACCATTCATCAAGGAAACTTTGGGAAAGATAAGCAGGCATAAGCTGCCTCTGAGTGATTGGTATTGTGGTATCACTGAATGGGCATTCGTTCTTGCCTGTTGTCAACAGGGGCTGTCACACTCTCTGCTTGTTGTACAACATCCAATGGGTTCCAATGGTGCAAATCCAATCTGCTGTTGTTGTTTTTTTCCCCTTTGAGTGTTCATGTTCTCATGGGGTGCACTGAACACTCTGTTGAATTTCAGATATGATAATTTTTTTTTCCTGTTGCTTTCATTTGCCCTTCGTTTCGCATTGAAAATGAGGACCAGCCAGGGTTCAGTGGGAAATACATTCAGCAGGGTCAGCACCAATCTGCGTGGTTTGTACACATCAACAGCTTTGTAGAAAGCTCCCAACATCCTTTCCTTGTGCTTTGGATTGGGGTTGTGCATCTTCCATCCTCAGATTGTGCATGTGCGTTCCAGTTTTCAATGGAGGAATGTCCAGTTCTGTTTGCCCCATTTCTTTCTGCAGTGCAAATTTTGAGACAGTTGATGGGAAGTCTGAAATTTTGTGGTTCATTAAGCGGAATACTAGTGCATTGAGGTTGTTCAGGTGCCCCATGTTCTGTTTATGGAATCTGGCCATGCGCACATGTGTGGCCACTCTTTTGGTCCTTACATGTGTTAATTTTGTCTGTGTGCAAGTCTCTGTGCGGGATGTACATACACAGGTCGGGATGATGTTGGTTGCTGCATATTGAAGTGATTTGCATTTTCTTCTATGATACGCTGATGCATGTCTGTCTCAGGGTGCTCAGTTGCTTCATCTGAGCCAAAGATGTAAATAACAGAATCTTTGCTTGTGTACAGTTTAATTTATTTACTTTCTTTGGAGGCATTTGCTGGTGATGATGTGTAGGGGTTTGTTGTGAAAAATTCAGCATGCATGCAGTCCTCTGATCATCCTGGGGAAGAAGAGGAAAGAAATGAATCAGCAGCTCCCCTGTCCCTGGGCAGACAAACATGCAGCTGTAAACCAAGCGTATTTTCCTACTTGTATTCTGGTAGGAAGGCACTGAAGGAGGGAAGAACTGTCTGGGTTGGGGTATCTTGGACCGTAAATTACCCCAGTTGCGACAATTTACCCCCAAAATTGATGCATCTACCCCCCACGGTGTAATTTGCTGCTACCAAGGGGGTAATTTCTCCTGTTTTTGGTGTGTGTGTGGGGGGGTAATTTGTAAAATAGTGGGGGGGGGGGAATCTTTATTTTTGTAGAGGGGTGAATTGTGCTGTTTGGGGTGAGGGGGGGGGGGGGGGTGAACTTTTTTTGGGGGTAAATTGTGCTTATTGGGGGGTTGCGATGATATGGTTGGGGGGTTGTTCCCAGCCACCTGGTGCACCGGTTTGCTTGTATTCTTTCAGACGTTCTGCAATGTCCTGTGATGTATGCCATGGCCCAAGCCCTGTTGTGCATGTCTCACTGGTACCAATGCAAAGCAAGCAATAGTGACATCCAAGATTGCCAACATTTCACTTATTTGTCATCAATATACTGATACAATTTGTGCTGTGAAGTGCCTTAGGTGTTCTAGACCTGTACTGATGCTATTTATGTGTGCCTTTTGAGGCGCTCTTTTTCTGGCACTTTCCGTCGTTTTATACCATGTAACTTGAGCCGCCTAAGTCTGATGTGGTGTGGTGTCCTCCTGTGTTGTTGTGTGGCGTGTGTGGTGTGCCGTTGTGCTTGGCTAGCATGCCTCCGTTGTGCTGGGGGCTGCGGTGCTGCGCCGGTCTTTTTCGTGTTGTCTCATCTCGCTTTGCGTTGCTGTGTGTTGCGTTGTTCTCTTTTGTGCTTTGCCGTGTTGTGGTGCACCTTGCGCCCCCCCCCCCCGCCTGGGTGTTTTGCGGTGTGTGCCGTCTTGTTTTGTCGCGGCCTGGCCTATGGTGCGTCGTGTGTGTTGCTGTGTTTTGGGGATGTTGCTGTGCGTGCTTGTCGGCTTTTGGGTGCCGCGCCGCGTCGTGTTGAACTGTTGGTGTTCCGGCTTGGTGATGTGCTGTGGTGTGTGCCGTGTTGTTTTCGTGGGTGGTGGCTCTTTGGCGCCGTTCTTCGCCGTGTCGTAGTAGGCTGTGTTGTCTGATACGAGGTTTTACCGTGTGGCGATGCGCTGTTTGTGTTGTGCAGTTGTGTTCCCCCCTCCCCCCCTGCCGGCCGTGGTTGTCAGTGTTGGGCTGTGTCCTGCGTCTTGTTGTTTGGTGCCCTGGTATGTATTGTTGTGTGTTTTGCGTTTTGCGTGGTACTGTGTTGTGCTTTGCTTGCCTACTTTTGGTCGCTTGCTGTCGGGCGCCGTTTTTGGTGGCGCTGTTTCTTTTGGTTTTGTGCGGTGCACCCTGTGCTGTGCTATTTGGTGCGGTGCTGCGCCGCGGTGCTGTGCGTTGTGTGTGGTGCTATGGTTGCGTTGGGCTAGGGTTCATGCGCCGTGTGACGGGCGCGGCGTTGTGGTGCGTCCTGTGGCACTATTTTTGTTGTGTCGTTTTGATGTGCCTTGTTGTACGCCGTGCTGTTTTCTTCGGTGTTCTACCTTACCGTCCGCGGTGCTCCGGGCTTATTTTGTCTGTGTTGTGCTTCGTCGTGGTGTGTCTTGATGTTAGGCGTGGGTGTGTCGCATTGCACAGTTCTGGTGGTGTCTGCTGTGCTATGCCGCTGGGTGCTGTGTCGTGCCGTGGTATGTTCCGTTGTTCTATGGTGTGTTGTTCGTTTTTTTGCGGTGCTTCTATCGCACATTGCCTTGTTTCCTGTTGTGGTGCGTTGTTGTGCTCTATCTCTGGGCGCAAAGCTGTGTTGCTATGCTGTGCTGCTTGAGGTGTGTTGCGCCGTTGTTCCTTGTACTGTCTTTCGTGGCGCCTCTTGTGCGTTGTTGTGCTGTGCTGTGCTAGCTTGCCGGCGTCGTTTCTTCATGTGCAGTGGTACGTTGCCTCTTTTGTGTTGGGTGGTGCCTTGTGTTGCTGCTTCTTGTTTCGCGGTTTTCGTTGCTGGCTTTGGTTCTCCGCTGTTGTCTCCTGGTGGCGTGTTTCTATGTTGGTGTCCCTGTGTGCCCGCGTGGCGCTGTGCCCTGTTCTTTGGTGTCGTTTGTCGTGGTGCCTTGCGCATATGTGATGTGTCCTATGGTGGTGTGGTGCCGTGTGGTGCTGTGTCGTCCTGGTGTGCTGTCTTTTTCGCTTTGCTCCTTGTGTTTGTTTTTTCCGTCGTCTTTTGCAAACCACCGCATAAGCCGTAAAAATGTTTTTCCATTCTTTGAAATAAATTAAAACTATGCACAACCCAACATACGTGCGAGCAGCAAAACCATGCATACATTGTCAACTTGCATGTTGCCAGCTGTTGGCGATGCTCTGCAGCCGTTGTTGGCGACAGCGTCGAGGTGTTGTTCTTCTTGTTATTTGCAAAGGTTAAGGTTCCGCTAGGGCTAGTCGCCTAAACTGACGAAAAGGAGTGAAGGGGGGGACGAGGCAGGCAAAACCTAGAAAGCAGCAACGGCACAAACCAACCAACAACACACCGAACCGATCGGAAGTACAACATATCAACTCTCGCAAAAACAACGCATCGACAGCCAAACAACACCGTCCAACACAACAACATATGAACCGGCCAAAAAAAAACGCCAGAAAGCATAGAAAAATACAAAAGAAAACATCACACGGCAACAAACACCAGAGAAATAGGGGCTGCAATAAAATGCACCAATGACGCTCTAGGGCTCAACAACGCCAAATCATACCAACGGATAGTAAAACCTACCAACTAGCAACACCACACGACGATCAGCACCGAAAAGAGGCAAGTAAGGCCACATCACAACCACCATCACCAAGCAGTGCCACCCTACACATCAAAAGACCAACCACCATCACCAAGCAGTGCCGCCCCACAGAGCAAAAGACCAACCATCAGCGAAACATCCCATCTACCACGGAAACAGGAAAAGCACAACCAAATCACACCAACGCACGGCAAAACCAACCAACCAACTACAAACCACACCAAGCAGCACGGAACTAAACCAACTAGCACAACCCACCATCAATCAACCATGAAATAAAGCAACCGCAACGAAACCGTAGCAACCAGTGTGGCAATACATCAACGAGCATGATAGGGTTCGGAACCGGTTTTACCAATTAATCGGAAAAACCGGTTATCGGCAATAATCGGAGGTTATTTTCAAATCAATTGGCACAACCGGTTAGTTTGAAAACTGATTTAAACCAATTCATCGGAATGGTTCCAAAAATTTTGGGGTCTTTTCGGCAATCCATTTTGTCCAATCTTTGCACTAAACAGAGGCTTTGGTAGCAATAAACGATGGCCGATGGTGAATTACAACTTCCGACGTAGTTTACATCACTGTGCTCGGGCTTGTATGCGCTCTCTTCTGCTATGGCAAGATTTTGGTAAGTAAAGGGCAATTCACTGGAAAAACCGGTTATTTTGAAAACTATTTATGAGCAAAACCGGTTATTTTTGTAAAAATAATCGCTTAAAACCGGTTATTTTCAAACCTACCAGGTTCCAAACCTTTGAGCAGCAGAACCTATTAGTATGCATGCAAATAGGATACCAAGCAACACCTGAACGAACCATCCAACACTACCATACAGCGGCCTAAGCGATAGCAAAACGACTTAGAAGCAGCATACACCAACAAGCGTCGGAACACAAAAATGAGCAACAAAATGAAATACACAACTAAGAAGCAAAGCCACCAACGCAAAAATACACCAACCAAGAGGAAAACAGCACAACTAGCACCGAAGCACACCAATCAACACAGAGACATGCCAAACAACATGAAAACACCACAACCAACATGTAAACGAACCCGACAAGCACCACAACACACCGACTATCACGGAGCCAAAAGAGTCAACAGCCAAGCTCAACGAACACCAAAAACGTATCCATAGGCAATTGAACCAACCGGCCGGCACGGCAATGACCTGGCAAGCACCAGGGCACACCGACCAACACCGGGACACAACAGCCAGTGTGACATTGTCGTACGAATGAAATGTGCACCCTCGCGCCCTGGTGGCCGTGCGCTGTACCCTAAACCAGCGGGATTGATTCAAGCACTACGGCGGTGGTTGCACATCTGGCAACTCTAGGCTTCGATCCCTTTTTTCCAGCCATGGCGGTGTCCCGCCGAAATTCATTACAAACTGCTCACACTCCGAGGTTCATTGAAGGACAGCTGCGGGTATAAGACCCCCACAAGGTGGCAAATTTGCAGGGGCAATGTGAAAGCTCCCTTGGGTGCAAAGCACTACCAAAACAGGCACCGGTGGCCAAAAAGGAGTATCCATGCCTGAAGTGTTTGCTGCAAAACTATCTTGATGAGGTGGCAATTCGTATAGAAAACCGAGTGCGGACTATACTTTGTTCGATGCATTCAAAATAGTTTCAGTGCTCTTCACCAGAAGCTGAAAAAAGAAACTGAGTGATAATTGATAAAGCTGGACCGTGAAATTGGGCTTCTGAAAAAACAAGGCTTACAAAAAGTTCCAATAAGCGTCACCATAGCAACAAAGCAATGCAGAGAGCAGGTAGATGTTGAGTTCATTCCGAAGTCTGCCACTGCAGGGTGCAACGAAGTGACGTCTGAATTTAAAGTGGACTCTTCTTCTTTAAGCTCATCTTCATCGTTGTTCTGGTTGCTGATAAGAAGAACAAAGGATGCAGATACGTGATGTCACTCAGACGCATTCGAGGAAGTTGATTGCAAATCTGGTGGATCAGAGTGCATTGAGGAAGAGTATGAAGGTTGGTATTTGAGTTTGGCTTTGTAAGACTGTAAGAAAGTTTGTATAAAAATGAAAGACATGTGCTTAAGCTTGACATTGGGGTTTATGAGTTTCTCAGAGCAGCATTGAGTGAAAACTTCTTTTGCCGAGAAGGGATTTATTGGGTTTGTGTCCGAGTTTAGGGTGGAGTTTGCCATCCAAATGGATTCATCTAAGCTGTTTGGTAGAGTGAGAATTGACGATGCAGAGCATATTGTGCTGTGGCTCATTTCGTCGGCCCATAGAGTGTTCTTCGTGGGTTCTTGACTGTTGGAATCTTCTTTGATACTTTGCTGAGCACATGGGCGTGGTAGAGGTAGAAAGGAGTAAGAAGCGGGTGAAATTTTTGGAGTGTCAAGGGATATTTTCGGTGGTGTAGGTGGTGATGGAGAAATCGTTGTGGGCCTGTGTTTTGTTCGAGATGGTGATTCGGTGTGGGCTGGTGCGTGTTGATATATAATAACCTTTGGGGGTTGGGGTGTCTGCTGGAGATGTGTGAGCCTCTGGTGTGGTGTGCACACACCGCGGAGAATTACCTTTCTAGCCCAACAAAGCCGCCGTAGATTAATGAAAAGTAAGGCCGGAAGATTTATGAAATTTCCTCCGCTATTAGGACAATGGTAAGAAAATTTACATAATCTAGCAAGCAGACCCCAAGCTAGGGTGGTGGTTGCTGTTAAATGGCCATTTCATGTAATTTCACTTTGGGGTGCAATGGATAAGGCAAGAAGGAAGGATGCTTACTGTGACTTTTGTTGAATAATTCTTGGGGTTCTGTAAATTGTGCCGTTCTTAGCTTCATTGCCACAATCTTACATGAACACGACCTACAAGGATCTAAGCCAAGAAAAACGTGGTCGCCTGCGCTGTTGCGCAATAAGATGTCTTTTGAATCTAACAATGAATTCAACGACAAAAATCATGTATGTTGAAAGTTTCCACGATTTTAAATCAACACGAAGATGGACACTTATGTACGATCTCTGCTGGCCACAGAGACCCAAAGCGAGCTGTTCTCCCAAGTCCCAGCGCTAATTCTGATTACAAAAACAATCCAGAAGCTGCTCATTGCCCAACTTCTGATTTCAGATCGCCCAGAATGCCGTTACTTCATGACAGGTGAATGCCGCTACGGAGAAGAATGTCTGTTTCGTCACACTCATCCAACATTGGTTCAAGCACAAAGTACGAGTTGCAACCTATGTCAAGACAAGCCCTCCACCTTTCAACACTCTCCCTATTCGCCTTCGAACCACAAGATCCTGAACAAGGAGCTTCGGAATACGCAGCAACCAAACCCTGAGAACAAGCCGGAAAAAGCTCACCACGGCCAAACTGAAAAAGAGGAAGCCACGCTCACTGAATTTCACGCAACGCCGACGGAACGGGCTCTAAACAAATTACACGAAAGCTCAACGTACGCCAGGAAGGATGAATTGTCTACAACATCTCCGGCAGCACCAAGGTCTCCGAAACAACTGCAACCTACCTCAACACCGTCTCACCCAAAACCGCCGGATCCTCTATCACTTAACGCAATGTTCCCATCATGCCCGTCCAATGGAACACCGCCGCCTCCGAAGAGAAGTTTCTCCTCACCGAACTATTTCGCATGTCTTCCAGATGAAGTACGCCGAGACACAGACAACAATTCAAGTGAAAGAGCAGAATTTGACGACCCGGAAGAATCCGAGGAGAGCTCCACCACACCATGGACATCAGTCAAAGGCCGACGCCGCTGCAGAGGTCCACCGCAACGCGACGAGACCGAAAAAGCCGTAGACGAAACTCACAGGTTGTGTAAAGACTGTGGGGAATGCTTTCTTCTAACAGCCAAAAAAAAGGCCTGGTTTCGAAAGCAAAGGTTTGCAAACACCCAAAAGGTGCTCTGTCTGTTGCGAAAAACTGAAACTCAAAAAAAAAAAAAAGAACGAAAAATGAAGCAGAAGAGGCCGGGTGGACCCGTGGCTAGTAGCAAGACAAAACCTAGAACCCGGGGGGTATGAACCAAAAGCGCAAAAAAAAGGGGGCGAGAAGACGACCGGATGTAGGTTGTGGTTGTGGTGGTGCTCAGTGCGCGTGCCCTGTCCCCAATAGCACACGCAACGTTGGTGGAAAATATGAAACGTCCCCAAAATGGGGAATCTCCACCCCCATATGGGATGCCCCCCCCGCCCCTCAGAAAAATTTGGTTACTACACCCGCGGGGAAAAAACCCTTATATTGGAGGGTTTTTCAACCCAAAATGGGTTATTTTTCCTCCTCTACAACTTGCTGGTGGAGCACCACCCGTATGCCAACGGGCATGCTCCAGTGGTAGCTGTGGTTGTGGTGCCAATGAGCCCACAAACTCTTCGTTGGTCTTGTTGTGAGCCCTACCTGCTCTTTTGGCTGTTTCATATTGCATTTGTACATCACCCCAGAGCAGCCACTCCTATACTACACAGCTACTTCCCCACACAGGTGTGGTCCTACATTTTGGTCCGGAGGCCAAAATGGCCTCAACAAAATGGTTGGTATTGGGTCGGTTGTTTTACACCAACCCTCGCCGGGCGCTTTTTGGGGTTGCCTGCCCTCTTCCTTTCAGCCATGTGTGCCACGGGAGTTGAGGGCCCGTGCGCATCAAGTGGTGTTCCACCAACAAAGGCTGCGGATCACACATGCCAGGTACGCTCGCTAAGCAGCACCACAACCACACCAGCCACTAGGGAGTGCCCGTGGGCACCGGGTGGTGCTTCACAAGCGGGAGCACAGGTCACACCATAGGTGACACTTTTGGGACACACGGGGAAGCGACCAAGGAACGGGGTAGGCCATGCAGAAAAAATAGAACCAATGGAATGGCTTACTGGCGGACACCAATCCCCGACCAAGAATGTGCAACTAAGGGAGCTGCCTCCATGCCTCAGAAATACCCGGACGAGGTGATTGGTAATATACCTAGCAACGTACCCGTAATGTACCCAGCACCAGGAAAAACGGGGGGAAATGGGGGAAAATGCGGGGAAATGGGGTATTCTGTGTGTGGGGGGGGTGGGGGCAAATAACAAAAATTGTGGGGCTAGGATGGACTGGTTTGGTTTCCCCATTTCCCGACATTTTCCCCCATTTTCGACCATTTCCCCCCATTTTTCCTCAGGAGCTTTCACCAATGCATCCCCCCCCCCCCCCCGGCCCATAGCCTTGTTGCCAATCCAAACCATGTTTTTTGGCCTTTTCAGCCCCCAAAGTCCCCCCTTTTTTCAATCAAGCATCCAAAATTTCCCACACTTTCCCCCATTTCCCCCCCATTTCCCCTAAATCAGCCCATTTCGGACAAGTGCACCGTAACCTTCCAGAAACGGGTGTTTCTGAGGCCTGTGCCCCCGCCTAGGGCAGAGTTGTCCTTACACTATCACAGGACGCGACAACCCGATGTAGGGGCAAGAGGCCCGGGCACTGGGGTCCCATTGTTGACTTAATGGCAGTCCTACCTCATCAGAGGGTCTTGGATGTCCCCTTCCCGCGAAAAGCTCAGTGGCACCCGCCCACCCCCAAGGTGCAGCCCTCACACCCAAGCACAGCAACCCTGGGCACGCTTGTAGGGATGGTCACCTTCGTTGTGCTCATGGCCAGGTGTGGGGTACTAAGGGGTGCTGCCTGGGTGACCTGCACGACAAACACTTGGGAGGCTCTGATGGTAGTCCCAAGGGTTGGCAAAAGGCCCAGTACCGCCCTAACCTTCCACAAGCTCTCCACAAACAGCCAAATGTTGTCAGAGCCCCTTGGTTGGCCAGCAAACAAACGAAGGCAGCACACTCAAAATCACACACAAATTTCATGTTCTGAAGTCTGAAGCATCTTGATATAGGTATGCCCCCCAGTTACGGCTCCGCAGTTGGATCCCTGTGCTCTGCCACTGCCACTGCCATGTGCTGCTAAGCATGCACACCTGGGTCCTCCTGGCCTCCTACACCGCCATGTGATGCCATGCATGCGTACCTTGGTCCTTCCGCACCTTCCAAATCCTCGTAGGGTCCTGGAATTTGACTGCATCCACACCAAAGTCCTTGCAACCAGCGCTACCCAAATAGTGAGCTACGGACACTATGGAATGGAGAAGATACAGAGCCTTGTGACATGTATTCTGCCAACCACAACCTCAACTCAGTGTATTACCATAATGCAGTCCACTCCACCGACTCCAGCCAAGTGCCCAACATTTGCTTGTTTATGCGAATCACCGTCTACACAGAGGCTTAGTGTGTGGTGGTTCAATAGCAACTAGGACCGCCCTGGCCCACCTTCGGAACCCGCAAAACTTCCCTGCACGCATCAGCCTGCCCTAATTTCCTCGCACACCCCATGTGTGCAATCCCATGCAGGCAAAACTGTTTCTGTGGAAACTACAATGGCACTTCATTGGCAAAATAGAAATCAAAACCTTCCAACCTTGTGTTGTGCTTCAGAAGCAGCAGTGAAAAGCGCAGGACAGCCATAATACAATCAATGGACTGCAGACTTCTGAGAGACCTCAGCTTCTGCTGTGCATCGGAGCGGTCGGCATGGGCCCAGCTGGTCCTGAATTGTCGCAACCTTTCACTCTTTGACACACATTCGGAGGGTCATCGAGTTTCCTGCTGATGCGACGACTGTAGAAGGACTCTCGCATGCCCCATACAGACCGGGTGCATTTAGCCTTTGGGTAAAGGATGCTCGGCCCAAAACACTTTGAGCTCCTCGAAAACGCCCCGAGGAACGTTTCGGATGAGATATGGCACTGCGAACTGCTGAATGAAATCGGTCGCACGCAAGATATCCGAATCCATGTAGATGGCCCCAACGAGTGCCTCAAACAGTTCACAGCCGATCTGAATACTGGGCTTCTTCACCTGCTGACCGGCTGTGCTTTTTGAGACCAAAAAACTGTCCTCATGGGCGTGCATAGCGTCAGTCAGGGCCAGCTCAGGCAAGTTCAGGTGCTCCGCAAGACTACAGACCACGGGTTTGGACATCCAGAAGTCAATCAAAATGCGATACTCTGCATCCGCCCTGTTGGGCCACACTTGCATGAGGTAACTGCGCATATGCATCTGAAAGATGGCATGCCCAACATAGGACAACGGAGCCAGCGTCGCACTGCGTATGGCGTCACCTTTGTTCATTGTGACATACGACGGATGCGTGAAGGACTGGACCAGAAGTGCCAAGCTCCTGAAACGCAGCCCCAGGCGCTGCAGCAAAGCGGCCTCCAAGTGAGGGACATACCCAGCGGGAATGGTAGTGCGCTTCGGGCAGGGCGGCAGGGGGACAGGCTTAGCAACATCTGATGGCACTTCCTCAAAATACTTCATTGAATGAGGGTAATCAGGAGGTGAAATCCGATCAAGTGCCCTCAACACGGAGGCCTCGAAGTCGCCACTGGACATTTCTGCATGGCGCTGTTGGAGGATTTCTTGGATGTCTTGACGACGCATCTGCGGGCTACTCTGTGCTGCGGCTTGGGCCTGGTCTGTGAATGAGTCCTGAGCAGGCTCCACCTGGACGTTAGGGGAGGTATCTGCCCTCCATGGTGACACACGACGCGGTTGTCGCGGTTGTCGTGGGAGTGCAGAGGGGTTCTGCCTCTGTGAATGTTCCTTCTTCATTTGAACCCGCTTCATGTCCTTCTTTCCACGGATGGGCCCCCAGTGGTTCTTGCGACCTGCCCATTCTAACAACAAAAATGAGCAACGCTTCATTGCGTCACTGAAAGAACACGGGAAACGATGAAATCCGCGTACTCTCTGAGCACCACATTCCCCTGCCACCTTCCCTTGATTACTCCCCACCAGCAGGAGAGAGGGAGCGGTTGCAATGGCGGCATGCACCATGTTTTTGTACTAATGGTTTGCTCAGGAAGGAATGCATGATGAGGAGTATAGTCCTTGGGCTGTTGGGCGTTGCTTCCCCTCTGGTGCTATCCCAGGTTGGATGGCTTGAGAGAATGCACCGTTGCAACCAGAGTGAAAGGATCCTCGCTTACTTCGCCTCAGATTTGCTCCCGGAGTGCCTGGCCATGGCCATCAGCACTTGCAGGCAGCTAGACGCTCTTCTTCAGGCCATAAAGAAAAGAGCCTATCCGACAAGTGATGTGTCCAGCGAAGAGGGTGACTACTTGGATCGTCCCCCAGAGTAGCGCTATAAGGCCTCCTTTCTTTAGCTCCTTCAGCACCACCACTTCCATCACCCATGTTTCGGGACCCCAAGGAGAAGCACCCCACGAAGGGCATGTGACGCGTTCCTGCACACGATGTACCACTGGTGTATGTGTGCACGTTGTGGGCACGTAGCGGGCGGAGAGAATTTTTTTGAAAAAGACGTAGTGCACGTGGTGCAGACCCCCCCCCTTCCCCCGCTCCTCCAAAGGGTTTCAAAACGTACATCAACTCTGCCTTCAAAACAGCATGGTTCGGCTTGGGTGCGGCGCGACTAGTAATAGTGGCCGGGAATTGACCCGGGGGTGCTATGCCCTTGAACAAAAGAACCACCTACCACCCCCCCCCCCCCGGTGCAATATTTTTTGCCCCTACATCTGTACCTCAAAGTGATCCGTGCCATGAGATGGCCATTTCAAGCCATATATGTAAGGGTCCAGAGGCTCCCCCCCCCCTAGTTCGCCTTCGCCCCCGGACCCAGCCCCCCGCCCCCCCACCCCCATCCCGCCCCACCCCACCCCCTAAAAGTGGCACAGAAGCGGGAACGAGTCGGCATCTGGCCCATTGTCCCATCCCCCCCGTGTGCCCCCCCCCCCCCCCCAAGTTTCGGGACATAGCTGGGGGATGGTTCGCCGCAGAACCGGGTCTGACTGCCCACACCGGGCACACAATGGTGTAAAACATGAAGTTGGCAAGGGCCGAGGATAGCCCGCTTCCCGGTGGACTTCAATGGCCGTGTCTGACAATCCCCCTCTGTACTGGCCTGTGATTTTGAAGGTGGCATGGTTGGGGTATCAGATGTTGTGGGTGGCGTGGAGTGGGAGGAGGAGGAGGAGGAGGAAGAGCTATTGTTGGTGGTGGCATTGTTGGTGAAAGGTGTCGTGGAAGGAGTAGGCGTGTCAGCCACTTTTTGCTTCTTTGTGCTGTCCTTCAAGGCACCAATGTCCCATCTGCGGACACACGCTTCCTCCTCCTCGGGGACGCGAAGGCCATGGGGGGCGTTACTGCACAACACGCGCACGGCACGGCTTTTGTAGGGGGAAATTGGGTTTTTTTTGTTACTACTGCTAATATTTTTGTCTTTATATACCATTGTAGAGCACCACAATGTTGCACAATCTGATGTTTCACCCCAACCCCCGTCCCCAAGCCACCCAAGGCCCCAAATTGCATCCTCAACAGCACCTTACAACAGAATGAGAAGCACATGCACAATGAACATATCTGAAGTGAAATTATTTGAAATGCGCACTTTTTCTCCATGTCTGAATGCAAGAAACAATACCATATAATTACGGCGAGGGTGGCGGTGAAGGGGACCGCAAGCAACCGTCCCTTTCCATTTATGTGGACATGAAGGTCTCACAGACAGCAGAGTAATGGAGGCCCCCGAACAGGGTACCCGAATGTATGACCACGTGGAATGGGTGCATTGGGATGGGCAGCATTCAAGTGGGCAGCCAAACTATACAACCAAAGCATGGTTGCGCATTGGGGGCAATTCACAGACCGGTTGGTGCAAAGTTGGCCTTGGTTGACATCTAGCTCCAAGAGATCGCCCATGGCTGCGATGGACAAGTACTGACTGCCACCACTATCCGCCTTCGTGTAGACACCGATTGCAATGTCAAGCGAATTGTGCACTCATCCCGTGATCCACAAAAACCACAAATATTGGCGCGCAACCGTGCCGCTTATCCCTCTATGTGGTGACTAGATAGAATGTGTTGTCCATTGTGTGGAGGCAACACTTGACGCGGCTCGATGCTGCATTCTCGGGGGTCCCCAACAAAGGGGACAAAATCAGAATTGGCTACCTAACCCCTACCTTCTTGGGGGCCCACAAGCGAGCGGAAATGCTCCAAAACCCCTGCATTCTTGGGGGTTCCCAACGAAGGGGACAAAATCAGAATTGGCTACCTAACCCCTGCCTTCTCGGGGGCCCACAAGTGGGTGGAAATGCTACATAACCCCTGCATTTTGGGGGGTCCCCAACAAAGGGGACAAAATCAAAGCAAGAAAAAAAAACAAAAAAAGGACAAAATTTTTTCCCATTGTTGTCCCTGATCTCGCCTAGGGTCCTTCAGATTGCCCCCACTAGGGTTGAACCCATGTCCTTTTAGTTGTGAAGGCAGTGCTTTACCCACTAGGGTATGGGCCATATCTGACAAACCTCTGCATAGGGGTGGTATTGATATTTGGTCCAATTTGGTTTTCATCCATGATTGGGTTCTCCTGAAAAATCTGAGTATTTTGAGCATAGGCACATGGGGTGAAAACCAATTTTTTCACCCTCTACTAGATCAAGCAAATTTTCCTTAGGGCGCCTTTGGTGCCGATGGTCCGGCACTTTGGTGCCAATTTCTAGCGGGGGGGAGGTGGTCGGCGTAAAGTACCCGGGCCCGGTGACCCCCCGTGGGGGGGGGGGAGTTGGGCCACGACGTCAGCATGATCTTGACCTCATGCCAAACTCAATCAATGCGCTTGCTCATTGTTGTGCTGCACTTCAACACCTATTGGGGCAGTTGGCCATGAGGCAACAGATACTCGGCTACCGAATGCCCCCATGTCATAATTGACTGGTCATAGCTCGTGATTGTTCTGTTGCGTTGCAACACATCTAGACCAGTACTGAAAAATGCGTTGACTTGAGGCTATTGAATGTCTCTTAGGCTGGCCAATTGGGGCAATTAGGGGGTACTATTAGCAAGAGGGTGGGTGGGGGGGACTACCCTCGCAACCATACATTGAGGGGGGGGGGTTTATGAAGATATGCTTGCGATAGTAGCGCTTTCTTGTGTTTGCTGAGAAGAAAGTCTTAAGGGTCACTTGGTCCCCCCCTCCCCCCTCCTCCCTCCCCTTGGAGTTGTTTGCGTAAAAAGAATTCCTAATGCTTGGTTTTTGATGAAATTTTCTCGGGAATGAGAGTTGTGTGTTAAAAGAAAAAATTCCTGAACGTTGGATTGAGATGTTGAATGAAAGGTTTTCTGAAGGTTAGACTTGGCATCCGAATGTAAAAATTCTTGAAGAAGAGAGATGTACTTACGCCTAGAGGTCCTTGAAAAAATCCCCCTCTGAGGATGAGGATGAAGACAAGGACACTCACCGAACACACTTTGATTGAACCTCTCTTTTGGGCTTCATCCCGCCTCTTCGTGTGGCGCTTCCGTACGCTCTTAAGAGGACGAGATCGCCGAGCCTAGAGGCCGTTGCCTCATACCAACTTGGGAGCGCAAGTGGAGGAGGCTTAGGGTTGGGGGAAGGTTTGGAGGGAAGGCAGGAAGACCATGAAGCAACATCGCTAGGTGCACAATAAGAAACCGAGTCAACCGACGTGATTGCATTGTTCGCTTCTTCTTTTTTGCCCGATGAGGCACCCAATTCAGCACGGCCTCTTGCTCCGCATCTGAAACTTGCAGCAAATGAGGATGGCGTGCAGTGTCATGCACATGTGCATGGTATTGTGCCATGTAATATGACCAAATTGTCTTGGTGCGTAGTGGGCACCGTACATGATAATTCGTGTATGGGCTCATGGCACTTTTTTCATAAGAGTGGTCCGGCGCAGTTCAGACAACATCAGAGTAACCAAGGTATGCGTGCCTTTGTTACACATCACTACAAGGGTGAAGAAGGTGACACGATCACCACAAAACCCGCACGTGGTAGCGGTGGCAATTTCATCCTGCCCGCGGACACACTCTTTGCGCAAAAGGTGCTGCGCACATGTGTAAGCACGCATGCACGTGGCACTGTGGCCTTGCAGATGCAATGCCCGTGTCCAAAAACCCAAATCCACGACGTGGAGCAGGCACTGGTGTACTGGATCGACCTGCAGCCCTGAGAGCTCCGATACGGCTCTAGGTGGCCGGTCTAGCCGGACGGAGTCTCACCGCCTTGGCAGTGCGCCTTGAAGAGACTCATGGGCAGCCCGGTAGCGGCGCCGGTGGTGGTCCGTGAGCTATGGCATGCCAGAGGCGAACTGTACGGCGATGACCTCGAGGGCCTGGTGAGTGTGCTCCTGCTGGGCGGGTCAGCAGTGCTCCATGCCGACAGTACTGAAGTGCACCTCCTGAGAGCAACATCACTGACCTTCGCAAACCACGTACCGAACGCGAGGGTGCCGGCGGCGACGGCGGTCAAGTGGAGATGGCCTGTGGAGACGCTGGTGGGGACCCTTCTCGTCATGACAGCAGGAGAAGGGCGTAGATGGGGAGACACAACCGAGTATGCCGAGGTGCCAGTCCCAGCAGATGGGGACCGCTCGGATGAGGGCCTGCCGGCTGACGACCACAGCGAGTCGGATGGCAGTGCCGGTGATGCGTCCTCAGACGGAGGCTGGAGCAGTGACAGCGACCAAGGGCGTGAACCCATGGATGAGGACCCGACCACCTTCGCGTTGCGGGTGGCGACATTGAACGTACACGGCTACCAGCGGAAGAAGACGGAAGTACTAGCAACCGCCCTGAGACACAAAGTACATGTGCCGGCGCTCACAGAAACCCGATCTCAAACCCAGGGCAGAGTGGAGGGTGAGGACTACGACCTATGGGAGTCGGGGGCGAACAGAGCAGAGGGGAACGCCCTTCTAGTCCACACGGGGGGCCAAATCTCGGCGGAGCCCGAGGCCACGACCAAAGATGTGTTCGTCTTGACGGTGAGATAACTCAAGAAGGACTTGATCCGAGTCGGGGTGGTGTACACCACCCCTGAGAGGCCAGAAAGAGAGGTTCCGGACGGGCTCCACGACGTGGTACAGCAACACCCCAGACCCCTTGTCCTGCTGGGCGACTTTAACAAAGACGCACTGCGGCACCTGGCGTACCAAGACAGGCTCAGGATGTGGGGACACACGGCATACCCCACCGTGTGGACGTGGACGTGGAGGGGAGCAGGCCCACGCGAGATCCATGATTGACTTCATCTTGGCCCCGAGCGACATGCAGATAGCCCAAGTGCAGGTCCTCGGGCGCATCCCGGTGCGGACTGACCACCGCATGGTCCTGGCACGAGTGCAGATCAAAGGCACATACCGAATGGCCCCGATGGGAGCCCAGCCACGGCCGGCCCAGATGCGACACCGGAACGCCACCGCGGAGCAATGGCAACAATTCCGGTAAGAGCATGACCGGTGGGCACATCGGTACAAGCCGGACCCGGTGCTACCGGTCCAGGCATGGTCACAGGGGACCATGGAGATACTAGTGAGGGCAGTAGGGCCCCCAGCCTGACGCACAGGGGTACGCGTAGAAGCGCAGGAGTGGGGCGTGCTGATGGCACGCAAGCGGCAATGGCAGGCGCGGGCGGGATTCTAGGAGGAGCAACACGTGTTCCTAGATAGGGGGCCGCAGGACCTACCGTCCGCCTGCGTAATGGTACGGCGGCGACGCAGCAGTGTCTTCGCCCCCATCACGACAGTCAACGACATGACGGGAGCCCCGCTGACGGGGACGGCCATGATGCAAGATTTCGCCCGACATATGGAGAGGAAGCAAGGACGACCAGCAAGCGTGTTCCCCGACCAGGGGGCAGGGCACACCGACCTGGACTTCCCGATGGAAGCGTGGATCAGGGCAACCAAGTCGCGAGAGCCACGAGCTTCGGGCAAGTCAGGCATGCTGACGGCGGCCATTAAACAGCTCACGGCGTTGTCCCTGTGGACCCTGAGGGAGGCAGTGAGCAGGACAGGGGCTCTGCAGTACATCGAGCCCGTGCTCAGGTTTGTACTGCATGTGCCCATCCGCAAACGCCTAGTGATACGGACAGAAGAAGACACACGGCCCATAGCAATGGAGGAAGAAATAGCAAAACTGGTGGCGATCATGATCATAGCCCAGACGGAGCAGTACGTCAGCCGTTTCCAAAATTCCATACCCGGGAATTGAACCAGGGACCCTTCAAGCACAAGGCAAGCATTCTAACCACTGAGGCACTGGCCATCTCTGACATACCTCTGTGCAAGGATGGTATACAAGTTCCGTTCTAACATTTTTTGTCAAAGGATTGCAAGAACCTGAGAGCGCAAGCGGTGCAAGGGGAAGGGAACAAAAGCAAGGGACCAACAACACATAAACAGAGGCAAAAAGTGGACAGCCATCGGGGGATTTAAATTCATGCAAAAAAAAAGAGAGGTAACGCACTGTCCTCCCAAGATGAGATGGGGCGGATGCCACAGGCACCCTAAAACATCCCCTACATATGGCTGCTAATGCGTGTGCTGTGATATGCAGGTGGCAATGCAGCTCTACCAAAGAGGGCTACGCGGGGGTAAATATGCGCGGCCACCAGGGTACCCACCTGCAGAAGGGTGGATGATGTGGGGGTGCAACATCCAGCACCGGGCACAAGGGAAAAAAGACGCCCGCGGTGTTTGTCTGACACCCCCCAATCTCTCCGACAACTACAACTCACTCACCAGCAAGCAAGCATAACCGACTGGAGCCCATAACTGCAGCTGGCCCAACGGACAACACCAAAAAGAACAAAGAGAAGCAAACGATCTATTGAATCAGGGAGAGCCCGAGATGGGACAAGAACTATCCCTGTCAATGCAAACACACCGAAGAGGAGAGGTCAGGGCAGGGCGGGGCACAAGAAAAAGGGCAGGGTAGGGCAGGGCAAGGCAGGGCGCGGAAGGAGGGAAACACTAGAATTAAGCAGCCCCCCACACCCCTGTCTTGGGTGGAGGGCACGCAATCATTGCTTGAAAACAATGAGTACAATGTAGAAACGGGTGGGGGGCGATACCCAAAAAATGACCCCCCTAACTAACCACGAAAAACATTTCGCCACGACCCCAGCACCACTATCTCTCAAACTATGGGGCCTCAAATGGTCAGGTTGCATTGTCCGCATTAGGCCCTGAGGTGGGGGGGGCAAGCAGGTCAGAAAGCGCTCCACATATGCGCGTCCTGGAATGCAACCCTTAGTGAGAGGGAGTGAGGAGGCCCTTCAAAATCCCGGTCTCATGGCCCATACTCTACACATGCGGGACACCTTTGCCGGCGACCGGGTTGCCCACATTGCTTCCGCGAGTTTGAGGCCATCCGGGTGCTAGCCCATCACCTTGCGTGACAAAGGAAGGAGGGCTATGGTCGGGGTGCGCTCCCCATGCCACAACTCTCCATGGACACCACCCCGAAGAGGTGGCCCTAGCGACATCCTCGTCAACTACCTCGTCAACCTCTTTGTCCTTGTCGTAACCCACCTGCCAGTTACCGGTATGTGGCATGGATGGGTGTGTGTATGGCAGGCGACGGGGATGGTGAGGCCAAATATTCCCAGGCCGCAAAGAGACGGCGTGCGTTTTCTCCATCAATTATCCGGTAGCAATTCTCGGACACCCCAGTTTGGGCAACACTAAGAATTTTCTGTACCAATTTGTACCGCTCAATGTCCAGAGTTTGCATACCTGTCACAATAAAATGTGCCAATAGTCTCCCAAATGCCATCCATAAATGTAATATACAAAGTACCACGTTGCTGCGTGGCGGAATCAACAGTGGCGGATCCGTAACACCCTTGCCAGCTGCACAAACAGGCAGGAGTCCAGAGTGCTGCGCATAAGTAACCTTAGTACGAATACTCCCAATGCCCACCCATTCTTTGTCACGCAAGGTAGCCTTTGTGTAAATAGATGGAACTTGGTGGGCCGTTGTAATGCCAAGTATAAGCCTCAACCAAGGCAAATCCCCACCGATAAAAACCTCCATGTAGATTTTGTAACCATCAATGGTTAGGTACCCATCCGGTATGATTTGCTGTAGGGGGGACCTTTGTGGTGTGCCTTGGCTTGGGACATGGTTGGGCCACCACCTCTGGTTCACGAGGAACTTCAACAACGGGGGAAGGTGGCTACAGTGACCTTGGCTCCGGGGATGGGGACGGTGATCGGATGAAGAACTCGATTTTTGAAAGGGGGGCACAGGGGTGTGTGACCACCTGCCCACCCTTCATGTACTCCAACACCGCAAACAGGTCCCCCTTCTCCGATGGCCCCTTCATTGTGGCATCCACACGCTCACCGATGGAACGTGTGAAAATCACCGGACGCCCAGGCTGAAAAAGAGAAGATTGCATGGTGAGCTGGTGCAGTGTGCTTTGTGCTATGGCGCTATGTGGGTTCAAGTGGGCAAACACTCACAACAAATGTGTCCATGACCCTATGTAGCTGGCAAATTTGTCACCAAACCCATGTGTTATGCAGCTGCACCACATTTGTACCGAATTAAAATTAGGTACCAAATTAATACGGTCCCTACGCCCACTGTAGCTATTACAAGGGCGTAGCTATTACAAGGGGGGGGGGGGGGGTAGGACCTATGGAGAGAAACACACCAGGAAAAACATGCTATCGAAACCTTGGATCGAAGGTTCGACCGGTAGATCGTGCTATCGAACGTTCGGGAGCAAGTTTCGATAGCAGATTTACCTGTATGTTGTCAAGCCACAGTCTGCCCAGCTGTTGGCCATCCTTGTCACCCTTGTAAGCCAGGCCAACCACCCACACATGGCTTGTAAGACTTGTACGCTCCTCGTGGTTCAGGAAACCAACGTTGAACTGAGACCACGAGGTACTGGCAATAGGAAAACCATCACCACAAACCAAAAGGGAAAGGTATGGATTCTTTGGACCTTTGGACCAATTCAGTGAGTTCCATAAGCAGGGTGTACTCATCAAGTAGCGAAGCCGGTCACGTAAAGGCCAAAAAAACCGCAGTGGCTTGACCATCAATAACCCGGGGCACCTTCATAGGGCGCAGTAAGGACGTCCAGGCCTCATTAATTTTCCTCCGTCCCGGAAGTAGTTGTGGAGGTTGTAGACCAGTATTTGCCTGAAACCTGGTGGAATCTCCAGACCAGAAAGAAGTTAAAACAGTGTAGCTACTCGTGGCGATGCGCTGCAGGGCATTGATCTGCAATGGTTGCTTCCATTTGGCCGTGACGGCCAGGCATCGCTTGCAGGCATGGGCAATCCATGGACAGGGGGGGGGGTTGTTGGGAAGGGCTCCGCCAAATCGCAACCCAACCTGCAATTTTGGATTGTTTGTTGAAATAGACCACCAACTGTTGAACTAACGTCACCACAATCCATCTGTTACAAAGCCGAGCACAGACTATCATCATACCACCCAACAGCATTGGAGATTGACAAGCACACAGGCAAAGCAATGAGGCAAAATTGTCATTGACACCCAATATCAGTGCATGAGATTGCGAGGGGGGAAGGGGGTGGCCACTGAAAAAATGCCATCCATATGGATGACAAGGCACAAAGAGAAACTGACGTGGTCTTGGCAAAAAAGGGTAAAAATTATCTTGAGGGCGGAAACATGCATTGCTACAAACACACTACAACTGGGCATGAGGTCATCTAGAAGCTCGAAACCTCAATAAATGACTTTCTGGTGGCAGATGTTTGCGCATAGCCGCGGAAGGTCAGGGTCAGAACAGGGGTGTTCGCGTACACCCAACAATACTTGCAGGGCTTTGGGCATGGACATACAGAAACGGGACGAGCACAAGAGTTCAATCAGAGAAATGGAAAAGGTGGGGCGACGAACCGAAAAAGCCTAAGTAGCACTGACCTTCTTGTGCAGATTCGGCGCCCAATCCTCGAGGGCTGGGCCCATGGGAATGCGTAATAGTGACTGGCATTACGCACGTGGAATCTACCGTCAGGTCCTGTGCTGGCCTCCAGTGTTCAGCCCTTTGGCACCGACGCAGTCTCTGGGCTGACAAAGTTCTCTCAGGCCCCTCGGAATGGCTGGCAGTGCGGGGTTTGCGACGCTGTTGATTCAGCCATGCCGTCTATTCAGGTGTGCGCGATGCCTTGCCCTCAGGGCGGGACACGTGAACAGTTGTGTTCTGTTGCACAGCGCATATTGTCAGCTAATTCACGAGTCCCAAATCAACAACACCCCTTTCCTTGGGCCACACATTGTCTTGTTGTCTCAGAACGTACTTTGATTAGACTGAGCGGACACCATCTTGTAATGGCTTTGACCACTAGCCCCAACACCAACACTCAGCCCACCACCACCAGCAGTATTGACAAAAGCGAATGTGCAGCGCAGCTCGGTTACCTTCAGGTGCCCTGCTCAATAGCGAAACCATCATACAACTGTAAAGAGGCAGAAGAACCAGTTCGCAATTTGAAATGCGTGCGAGGGGGGCTGCTCTTTCTGACCGTTCTGCCAGGGGGGCACGTTGAGGAAGAAAGAATGTTCTTGGGCGCCTGTAAATTTAACGGTACCCACATGTCAGCCGCGTGTAAACGGTGCAAATCGGCTGGTGCTCTGGCGATCAGGAGATGGTACTTGACGCCTTTTGGAAACTTGAGTGCCTGTTGCGTTATTACTTGGGTCCTTCCTTTGGGCTACTGCAGACATGCTGCACTGCGCATGCACAGGCATCCCACGGGCGTGCACTGCATAACAGTGAAGGCATACGACAGCACATACATAGGGCTCTAGTGAAGGCATGCAAAATGGGGAGTGCGAGGACAGACACGCACACTTGATGGGCATAGCCTCAACAACAGAGTGACATCAATAAAAGATGACAAGAGTCGGAATGCATATCATGTGAGTGGGTACATGTGTGATGTGTCTCCCAGTGTACAAAGCAGAAGATTGGTGAACATACACAGCAGAACTGCGCCAAAGATATGCTACGCCAAGAAAAATTGATGAGGGACGAGGTCAAATCAGACATTTATCAGTTTGGGCGGTGACTGAGGAGAAGACAACGGTCAGTAGTACAAGGCCCGTCACTGAGCCCTGCTAAATGGACGGAGGGGGGCGTGGGGCATTGCAGGCATCCGGCAGAAGGGGCTGCCTAGGTGGACCCCTGCGGCAGGCCCGACTGCAGCACGGCACTGCCCCCACACGATTTCCCCCTGCAAGGTCTCTGAACGCCCAGTGACGCATCTGCCATGCACCGCGTGTGGACGTCATGTTGCTGCTGCATCATTTGCCCTGCCACTCCCCCCCTCTCAACCCCCTCACTGCTTGGGCTCTGCATACAATGCGGTACATTCGCTGCATTGGCCTCGCCTCTGACACTTTCTTTTGGGGCCTGTCCAAATCGGTGCGACACAACACCCCGACTCAAACCAAATCACTCGGCGCACAGCATACCGGACTAGCGCCTGCCACATGAGGCGTTGCCAAATGATGAGACTAGTGGAGCTCATTGGTGCAACACGCCCATAAACGCATCCTTGCACACAGAGCACACTTGCACGCACGCACGTACACAGGCACTCACGCACATCAAGTAAATGACTGGCCCAACACAATGAGGTGATGGCAGCAAGGCCAGGCTGGTTGCATAGTAGACTCGGGCTGACAGAGGTCGCAACGGACATGCACCGTATGTGACCTGTCCGCGCACTGTGCCAGTTTCGAGATGCAACCCCTGGAAAGCGCACCACAGCAGCTGACTGAAGAACTCCCCAATGATGGTGGAATCATGCAGAACATACCTGTTCACATTGGTGAATCTGAATGCATGCTGCACACATGAACAACTTGCATGTGTGGGCTGGACAGTGGCAAGAAAAATACTGCACCGACCTGCCACCGGCGTCATCCCGACCCCCACCTGTGAAAGCAGTGTTTGCAGCCCATACCCTGGACTATCTGGCTGGTTGTATTTTCTGTTCATGGTGAAGTGCACAAAGTGCACCACAGTGGACTGCGCACATTGCTCACTGTGCACATCACATACAATGACCCTCACCCAAGCGAAAGATGTGTTCACGCTACAAAAAGCACCCATGGACATCCCTGGGTCTTTGTCACTTGCTGAAGCCCTGGGGCTGATGTACAGTAAAACTCTCTGTGCTCTGCCCTTGCAAGCCTCATCAGGTGCAGCTGTCTATGTACAGCATCAGGTGCATGTTCAGCTATTTGGACAGCAGAAGGTGGGTGTCATGTGAACGGTGTGTCCGATGGTCCCTCAATGCTCGCAGGTGTGCACCGCACACACATCATGTGCACCGCGCGCAAACCACGAAGAGACAGCCAAGCAGAGGAACAAAGCAGTCCTAAAGAGTTGCACTGGAACAGCCCGGGGTTTCCTGCCTTAAAAACCAGGAAACATAGAAAGAAAGCTAGAGACACGGACAAACAGGTGCATGTCGACATGCACGCGCGCGCACACGCGTTGGAGAACCACGAAAAAAAAACGGAGTAAGAAAAGTGGTTAAGAAACATGTGTAAGCCATGTTCGGAAGGGTTCTTCCAGCCCTATGCAGGTGTGACCTGCGGGAAGCAGCAAGCGGTAAGCAACAGACAGCAGGTGACTAGGTGATTGGTGCGCATGGCCAGCTACAACTTGGGTTTACTAAGTTATCTCTCTCCATCAGCGAGCACCTTGGTGTGACGTCTCACTGTCATCGCTGACTTCTACGGGATGCTGGCCGATGCACCAAGGGTCCAGTCATAGAACAACAGGTCTCACAGGCCAGCACAGATCAGTCATAGTGCAAGCAAGAGATGTATGTATGCATGTATTTGGATGCAACCATCCAACCGTGCCAAAACAAAGGCACAGTATCAGAGTGCCTCAGTGTGGGAGCCCAGTCCTTCACCTACCGTATTAACGGGTTGGACCACCGCGCACCTCCTTGAGCCGTCACTGGTGCGGGCTCCAAGGCACTCATACCTGTGTACTGCTCGCCACAAGCTTCACTGAAGTGGCAACTCAGCATCACCGGCGTATATAGACAGACGCTCACAGGCACACACATACACACACAGACCTCTGCGTAGACACACTTGCTGGATACTGCTTACTGGCCTGTGTCCATTAGTTGGTTTGCATCCACTTTGCGCCTAGCTTTCCCAAGGCGGGGTTTGCCAAACTCGTAGGGTCGGCGCAGACCAGCATGCGCGGTCATTGTGCATCAGTGGGTGCTACCTGCCATGGACTTCACGGGAATGGCAACTCAGCCATGCTCTTTCATAAATATGTACGCATGTAGGTTTGCATGTTTGTATGTTTGTGTGTTTGTGTGAAAGCAACGGACTGCTAAACGGTCAAGCTGACTGCCAATAGCAAGATCATACACGTTGGAGAACCACGAAACAAAAACGGAGCAAGAAAAGTGGTTAAGAAACATGTGTAAGCCATGTCCGGAAGGGTTCTTCCAGCCCTATGCAGGTGTGACCTGCGGGAAGCAGCAAGCGGTAAGCAACAGACAGCAGACAGCAGGTGACTAGGTGCCTGGTGCGCATGGCCAGCTGCAACTTGGGTTTACCAAATTATCTCTCTCCATCAGCGAGCACCTTGGTGTGACGTCTCACTGTCATCGCTGACTTCTACGGGAGGCCGGCCGCTGCACCAAGGGTGGAGTCACAGAACAGCAGGTCTCACAGGCCAGCACGGATGAGTCATAGTGCAAGCAAGAGATGTATGTATGCATATATTGGATGCAACCACGTACACACGCTGCACTCTGCAGGCTTGAACATGTTGCATGGGTCCTTGTCTCCAATTAGAAATGGACGCTGCAGCGCCAATAGAAGCAACTGCGTTGCCCAAGTGCCGAAACGCTGCAATTTTGAAAAATCTTAATGAAACTCTTCGAAAAGATGGGGTTCCTTGTTTAGTGTAGCAGCACCAAAAAGAGAGCATTCACTTCAACTTCCTTGGACTTGGACGTTGTACAACAAAGGGGTAGAAAAACTTGCACAGGTAGTACACGCCTTCCAAGTTGTGAGCGGCCTTACACCTCAAACCTCATCTGTGGTGAGCAACTACATCGCTCTTTTAAACAACTGTGTGTGCGTGTGCATGTGTGTGTGGGGGGGGGGCGTGTGTGTGCGTACATGTACATGCGCATGCACATTTGCGCTTGAGGTTATGCAATCGCACAAAGCGTGCAGGGTAATGCAATTGGATGAAGGCGGCACGGGGTTGAGGGTTGTAAAGCAATGGTGCCGTCAATAATCTGTACAATCAAGAAGGTTCCCTGAGGGCCTCTCGCACGCGTCGGATCACCATACCCAGGCAAGGGCCACTCCTCTGGGAAAAGGCGTGGCAGCGTGCCTGCCGCCAAAACGCTCCACGTCCAGATCCCGCAGCCAAATCTACGCGCCATCAGCATGGAATTGTCGGTGTGGCGGCAAAGTGCAAAGTCTGAAGTGTAACAATCGAGCAGAGGCTGATGGGGTACCACAGCGATGGGGTGGTTTGACACAATTAGGCTAGAGAAGGCAGAGCGAGGGATGTTCACATCCCAAGAGCGATGTCAAGATGCCCAGTGCAAAGAGTCAGAGATGCTCGCCACCGAAATCTTTAATGCATTGCTACCAAGATCAGCGATTGCAGCCAGCGGCCTGTCAAATGTGCCATGTTGCTGATGCAGACCCCGTTGATTGAGACTAAAAGATATGTTGGCTCCAAGACCACATGGAACACTCCCCTGCGGCTCCGGTGTAATGCTTCCCAAAACGATCACGGCTAGAAATGAGAAAAGCCTGGCAAGGATGTGGCACCACTAACTGCATTGTAGAAGCAGCAACAGGTTGCAAAGGTGGATTTTACTTCCTACTTAATTTGCAGTCAGCTACAGTCCTCATTAGGTCACTGGAGCACTCTCAGCATAGTTACACCGTAGTGCTGCACCCCTCAATTGTATCATATCACATCACATCACATCACATCACATCACATCACATCACATCACATTACATCAAATCACATCACATCACATCACATCACATCACATCACATCACATCACATCACACCACACCACATCACATCACATCACATCACATCACATCACATCACATCACATCACATCACATCACATCACATCACATCACATCACATCACATCACATCGAGTTGGATGGGCCGGAGCGGGCCCCCACCACCGGGACCAGCCAATACAGGGCGCTCCTCCCGGGGACGGTGCTATCCGGATGAGGCAGAGGTACCACTGCCATACCAAGTTCCGCAGCTCAAGCCCTGTCTGGGTCAGGTAGGTTCTCTACCAGCTAGTGCCCTCTCTGGGCCTCTGAGTGCGTGTGTTTCTCAGGGTTTCAGTGGTACTGACACATCCCAGCGAGTGCGCGCGTCGACCATCTGAGGTGAAACCCACTAGCTCCCGGAACGCTGGGGGCTGCTAGCGGGACTAGTGTCTTCGAGCGTCCGCTCACCTGCCCGTGGTGGGCCTTTCTTTGCCCGGGCACCTTCCTCTTTCGCGCCATGCATGGTGCTCTCGCCCCCCCCCCTTACCTGGGGCCCATTTCGTCAGAGTGAGTGTGTGTGTAACGGCTAGACCTTCTGCCGATGAAGGCCCCCCAGGGCAGACCAGCGGACAACAGATCTGGCGCTCCATGACATGACATGACATGACATGACATGACATGACATGACATGACATGACATGACATGACATGACATGACATGACATGACATGACATGACATGACATGACATGACATGACATGACATGACATGACATCACATTACATCACGTCACATCACGTCACATTACATCACATCACATCACATCACATCACATCACATCACATCACATCACATCACATGACATGACATCGCATCACATCACGTCACGTCACATCACATCGCATCACATCACGTCGCATCACATCACGTCACATCACATCACGTCACGTGTCATTACATCACATCACATCACATCACATCACATCACATCACATCACATCACATCACATCACATCACATCGCATCCCATCCCATCACATCACATCACATCACATCACATCACATCACATCACATCACATCACATCACATCACATCACATCACATCACATCACATCACATCACATGCTGAGTACTCCCCACCTCTACCCATGGGCTGGGTGCCAGGGGCAATGCCCCTGACGACAGGGCCCGGGCACCACCCTAGCGGGTGGTGTACTAATAGTGTCGGGTGTGTACGCGCTCCAGCGCTAATCACCACCCACAAGGGAGCCCGTGGCCCCCTAGTACCGCCCGCCAGCGCCCCGGGAACGGACCAGCGACCCCTAGCGAGGATGGCTGCCACAACCTCCTCCTCCACTCCCCCCAGCACACCCGCCCCACACACAGGGCCCTCTGCTAAGCCTTGGCATGCGCCCCCGCCAGCGCTCCTGCTTCTGCCCCCCCTGCCGCCGCCCCCACGCGCGCTCCCATGCCCCCCATCCCATTCCCACCTGCGCCCCCGTCCCCGCAGAGGAAGAGGCCGGCAGCGCCGAGGCCCCACCTTCAGCGGGGCTCCGCCGGCAGTACCGCGGCCGGGGGCCACACCACCAGGGGCGGGGAGAGGGGCCTACCTCCCTGCGCCCGCCTGCCCCCGACGCCCTTCGCCAGGGCCGGCCGGCGGCGTGGAGCCCCCCCAAGTTGGGGCTTGAGCGACGCGGCGGGGCGGAGACGGGTATGGCGGGTGTGCGCGTGAGTGAGAGAGGCGTGCGAGAGTGGGCCCCCCAGGGGATGGCCTGCGCCGAGGCCGGCGTTTTTTTGTTTGTTTTGTTGTTCCTGTTTTTTCCTTTCTGTTTTTTGCGCGACTGCCTGTAGGGGAGCAAGCCTCATGCAGGAGCCTTCGGGGTTGTTAGCGCCCGTCCTTCGGGTGTTCCTTTTTTTGTTCATAGGCAGAGTGAGGGAAGCGGCGCCACAGCACCCCAGAGGCCTGTGGCTCAGTCACGCGCGGGGGGCCCAACCAAAACCCCCCGCGCCGCAACCCTGCCCGCACCTGACCTAGCCACTAACCAAAAAAACCGCCAAGCAAGCAGCCGGCTGGCAGCTAGAGCACAGCACTTCAAAAGGGGTGGGGTCCCCACAACCCCCCGGAATGGGTGGCGTGGCCCTGCTGGAGCAGCGGTTCGAGGCCACGCCGCCCGGTCATGGCATTGTCTTGGGACTATGAAATGGGTAAAAAACCAACTATGTGAGGATAAGAAATATGGACTTGAACATGAATGCCCCCCTGTGCGCACCCGTCCGGTAAGACACCCAGGTACAGGTATCAAATATCCTTTCAGGTAAGGTATAAGGCGGACGGGGAGGCCTGCCTAGGCGGCGGTCGGTGCCTAGGGAGTGCCTGCGGGGGACGGCAGCCCGCAGCGGCCCGGGCCCACTAGGTGGGGGGACGGGAGTCCTGCCCAGGAGGTGGTCGCTGCCTATGGCCTCTTGGGGACGGCGGCCCCCAGCGGCCCGGGGCCACCAGCCGGGGGCACGGGGAGGCCCGCCCAGGTGACGGTCGATGCCTTTGGAGCGCCTGCGGTGGACGGCAGTCCCCATTGGCACGGGCCCACCAGCTGGGGGGACGGGAAGTCCTGCCCCGGAGGAGGTCGCTGCCTATGGAGCGCATGCCGGGGACGGCAGCCCCCAAAGGCGCCGGCCCACAAGTTGGGGGGACAAGGAGTTCTACCCAGGCCGACCCCCGCCGGCGCTCCATTGGCACCGACAGCCGCCTAGGCAGGACTCCCCGTCCCCCCAGCTGGTGGGCCCGGGTCGATGAGGGCTGCCCCCCAGCAAGCGCTCCTTAGGCAGCGACCAGGCCCGGGCAGGACTCCCCGTTCCCCCAGCTGGTCGGCCCGTGCCAATGGGGGCTACCCTCCCCCCTAGGCGCTCTTTAGCAGCAAACGCCTCCTGGGCAGGACTCTCCGTCTCCCCAGCTGGTGGGTCCGCGCCGACGGGGGCTGCCGTCCCTAGCAGGCGCTCCATTGACAGTGACCGCCTCCTAGGTAGGACTCCCCGTCCCCCCGGCTAGTGGGCCCGCGCCGATGGGGGCTGCCGTCCCCAGCAGGCGCGCCATAGGCACTGACCGCCTCCTGGGCAGGACACCCCGTCCCCCCGGCTGGTGGGCCCGCGGTGCTGGGGCTACCGTCCCCCACAAGCACTCCATAGGCAGTGGCCGCCTCGTGGGAAGGATTTCCCATCCCCCCAGCTGGTGGGCCCGCGTAGACGGGGGCTGCCAGCCCCCACACGCGCACCATAGGTAGTGACCGCCTCCTGG
This sequence comes from Eutreptiella sp. 'Long Island Sound 2002', assembly GCA_964036045.1. Classification (NCBI taxonomy): domain Eukaryota; phylum Euglenozoa; class Euglenophyceae; order Eutreptiales; family Eutreptiaceae; genus Eutreptiella; species Eutreptiella sp. 'Long Island Sound 2002'. The sequence goes on from OZ038384.1 coordinate 70,237,551, forward strand.
GCAGGACACCCCGTCCCCCCCGCGGGTGGGCCCGCACCAATGGGGGCAGGCATCACCCGTAGGCGCACTTTAGACAACCACTGCCTCCGGGGCAGGACTCCCCGTCCCCCCACCTGGTGGACGCGCCAATGGGGGCTGCCACCCCCCACAAGCGCTCTCTAGGCGGCGACCGCCTCCTAGACAAGACTCCCCGTCCCCCCAGCCGGTGGGCCAGCGCTTATGGGGGCTACCATCCCCCGCGGGCGCTCTTTAGGCCGCGACCGCCCCCTAAGTAGGACTCCCCGTCCCCCCGGCTGGTGGCCCTGCGCATTGCAAGAGTTCCACCGCCTACTGCCCCCAGGCAGTGCGGCATTGTATTGTAGGAGTTCCAATGCCCACTGCCCCCCGGCAATGAGGCAGTGCATTGCAAAAGTACCATTTTTAGGCAGCGACCACCTACAGGGTAGGACTCCCCGTCTCCCCAGCTAGTGGGCCCGCAGATTGCAGGAGTTCCAATGCCTACCGCCCCCACGCGGTGTGGCAGTGCATTGCAAGAGTAGCACTGCCTGCTGCCCCCATGCGGTGTGGCAGCGCACTGCAGGACTTGCACTTCCCACTCCCCCATGGAAGTGTGGCAGTGCATTGAAGCAGTTCCACTGCCCACTGCAACCAAGCAGTGTGGCAGTGCATTGCAGGAGTTCCGCTCTTCAGGCAGTGACCGCCTCATGGGCAGGAGTCTCCCAGCTGAGGGGCCGCGCGTGGCACGAGTTCCACCGCCCACCGCCCCCAGGCAGTGAGGCCGTGGATTGCAGGAGTTGCACTGCCCTCTGCCCCCATGGAAAAGTGGCAGTGCATTGCAACAGTTCCACTATCCACTGCCACTGGGCAGTGTGGCAGTGCATTGCAAGAGTTCCACTGCCCACTGCCCCCAAGCAGTGAGGCAGTGCATTGCACCGCCCACTACCCCTGGGCAGTGCGGCGGTGCATGACAGAAGATCCACTCCCCAATGCCCCTAGGCAATGAGGCAGTGCATTGCGAGAGTTGCATTGCCCACTGCCCCCAGGCAGTGAAGCAGTGTATTGCAAGAGTTGCACTGCCCACTGCCCCCAGGCAGTGTGGCAGTGCATTGCAGGAGTACCTTTGTTAGTTAGCGACCTCCTCCCGGCTAGGACTACCCGTCCCCCAGCTGGTGGGCCCGCGCATTGCAGAAGATCCACTGCCCACCGCCCCCAAATTGTGGGACAATGCATTGCAGAAGTTGCACTGCTCCTTGCCCCTGTGCAGTGAGGCAGTGTGTTGTAGGAGTTCCATTGCCCACTGCGCCTAAGTAGTGCGGCAGTGTATTGCAGGAGTTGCGCCGCCCACTGCCCCCAGGCAATGTGGCGGTGGATGACACGAGTTCCACTGCCCACTGCCCCCAAGCAGCGAGGCAGTGCATTGCAGGAGTTGCACTGCCCACCGCCCCCGGGCAGGGAGGCAGTGCGTTGCAGGAGCTCCTTTGTTAGGCAGCGACCGCCTCTTGGGCGAGACTCCCCGTCCCCCCAGCTGGTGGACGCGCTTATTGCAGATGGTCCACTGCCCACCGCGCCCGGTTGCTGTGGCAATGCATGACAGGAGTTCCACCGCCCACTGCTTCCAGGCAGTGAGGCAGTGCATTGCAAGAGTTGCACTGCCCACTGCCCCAAGGCACTGAGGCAGCGTATTGCAGGAATTGCACTGCCCTCTGCCCCCATGGAAAAGTGGCAGTGCATTGCAACATTTCCACTATCCACTGCCACTGGGCAGTGTGGCAGTGCATTGCAAGAGTTCCACTGCCCACTGCCCCCAAGCAGTGAGGCAGTGCATTGCACCGCCCACTACCCCTGGGCAGTGCGGCGGTGCATGACAGAAGATCCACTCCCCAATGCCCCTAGGCAATGAGGCAGTGCATTGCGAGAGTTGCATTGCCCACTGCCCCCAGGCAGTGAAGCAGTGTATTGCAAGAGTTGCACTGCCCACTGCCCCCAGGCAGTGTGGCAGTGCATTGCAGGAGTACCTTTGTTAGTTAGCGACCTCCTCCCGGCTAGGACTACCCGTCCCCCAGCTGGTGGGCCCGCGCATTGCAGAAGATCCACTGCCCACCGCCCCCAAATTGTGGGACAATGCATTGCAGAAGTTGCACTGCTCCTTGCCCCTGTGCAGTGAGGCAGTGTGTTGTAGGAGTTCCATTGCCCACTGCGCCTAAGTAGTGCGGCAGTGTATTGCAGGAGTTGCGCCGCCCACTGCCCCAAGGCAATGTGGCGGTGGATGACACGAGTTCCACTGCCCACTGCCCCCAAGCAGCGAGGCAGTGCATTGCAGGAGTTGCACTGCCCACCGCCCCCGGGCAGGGAGGCAGTGCGTTGCAGGAGCTCCTTTGTTAGGCAGCGACCGCCTCTTGGGCAAGACTCCCCGTCCCCCCAGCTGGTGGACGCGCTTATTGCAGATGGTCCACTGCCCACCGCGCCCGGTTGCTGTGGCAATGCATGACAGGAGTTCCACCGCCCACTGCTTCCAGGCAGTGAGGCAGTGCATTGCAAGAGTTGCACTGCCCACTGCCCCAAGGCAGTGAGGCAGCGTATTGCAGGAATTGCATTGCCCACTGCCCCCAGGCAGTGTGGCAGTGCATTGTAGGAGTACCTTTGTTAGGCAGCGACCGCGCCCTGAGCAGGACTCCCCTTCCCCCCCGTTGGTGGGCCTGCACATTGCAGGAGTTCCACTGCCCACCGCCCCTAGGCGGTGTGGCGTTGCAGTCCAGGAGATGCACTACCCACTGCCCCCAAGCAGTGAGGCAGTGCGTTGCAAGAGTTCCACTGCCCACTGCCCCCAAGCAGTGAGGCAGTGCGTTGCAAGAGTTCCACTGCCCACTGCCCCTAGGCAGTCAGGTAGTGCATTGCAAGAGTTGCACTGCCCACTGCCCCAAGGCAGTGAGGCAGTGCATTGCAGGAGTTGCACTGCCCACTGCTCCCAAGCAGTGAGGCAGTGCATTGCAGGAGTTCTATTGCCCACTGCCCCCAGGCAATGTGGCAGTGCAATACAGGGGTTGCACTGCCGACCGCCCCCAGGCAGTGTGGCCGTGCATTGTAGGAGTTGCACTGCCCACTGTCCGCAGGCAGTGAGGCAGTGCGTGGCAGGAGTTCTATTGTCCACTGCCTCCAGGCAGTGAGGCAGTGCATTGCGGGAGTTCCACCGCCCACTGCCCACTGCCCACAGGCAGTGCGGCGGACAGCTGCAGAAGTTCCACTGCCCCCTGCCCACGGGCAGAATGGCAGTGCATTGCGACGCTTCCACTGCCCACTGCCCACAAGTGCAATGCAGCACGGCACACACAGTACAGTGCAGTGCATAGCACCAAGCAGTGCAGCACCGCACACAAAGCACGGATCGTGCACAGTGCAGTGGGCCCAATAGACCCTGTGTGACCGTGCACAGGCATTGGGAGGGCAGCACGGGCCAAGTGCAACTGTGCAATGGTCCCGACTGTACAACAACACACTAGCAAACAGCGCGCACTTAGACACACAGCCCTCCCGTTTACCTGTACCCGTGGGTAGACATCCCGGCCATTGCCTTCTGGTAACAGCGCCTTCGGCAGATCACATCACATCACATCACATCACATCACATCACATCACATCACATCACATCACATCACATCACATCACATCACATCACATCACATCACATCCCATCACATCACATCACATCACATCACATCACATCACATCACATCACATCACATCACATCACATCACATCACATCACATCACATCACATCACATCACATCGCATTGCATCACATCACATCACATCACATCACATCACATCACATCACATCACATCACATCACATCACATCACATCACATCACATCACATCACATCACATCACATCACATCACATCACATCACATCACATCACATCACATCACATCACATCACATCACATCACATCACATCACATCAAATCACATCACATCACATCACATCACATCACATCACATCACATCACATCACATCACATCACATCACATCACATCACATCACATCACATCACGTCACGTGTCATTACATCACATCAGATGACATCACATCACATCACATCGCATCGCATCGCATCGCATCGCATCGCATCGCATCGCATCGCATCGCATCACATCACATCACATCACAGCATATCACATCACATCACATCACATCACATCACATCACATCACATCACATCACATCACATCACATCACATCACATCACATCACATCACATCGCATTGCATCACATCACATCACATCACATCACATCACATCACATCACATCACATCACATCACATCACATCACAGCATATCACATCACATCACATCGTATTGCATCACATCACATCACATCACATCACATCACATCACATCACATCACATCACATCACATCACATCACATCACATCACATCACATCACATCACATCACATCACATCACATCACATCACATCACATCACATCACATCACATCACATCACATCACATCACATCACATCACATCACATCACATCACATCACATCACATTACATCACATTGCATCACATCGCATTGCATCACATCACAGCACATCACACATTACCAGGCAGATTGCATCATACTAAATTGCAAGACACGACATTACATTGCAATACATTCCACCACACTTTTGATGATTTCTGCCACTTTTGGCTCGCCAGCATACCTATCTGCCATCTCCTTGACCTTGATTCGCGGAAGCCGTTGCCGTTTGGTGGGCTGGAATGTGTATTTTTCGTCCAATTGTTCCTGGATCTCTTTGCGCTGCACATGACAAACGAAGTATGCCCCAGCCGCGAAGGCGCACAATTTGATCTGTGCAGAAGCAGTCCACTTCATTCGCTGTCTCTGTCTCTCTCTCTCTCTCTCTCTCTCTCTCTGTGCGCACATGCCTGCATGTGTGGGGCAGGGGGGCGTGCGTGATATGAAAGGGGGAACTGTATTGATAAGGAGGGATTCGCTGTTGTGGTCGCACAGGTTGGGGGGGATGGGCATATTGCCTTTAAGATAATGTGCCTCATCAGTTGGATGCAAACACGACGTGGCTCATGTGCTAATCTGATCAAAACAAGTCCCGTTCCTGCCGCACTGAAGGCCCCTGAGAATCTATCACACTGGTGGTGGCATACTTGCGAATGGAATCAATTAGTCCCACATCCTCATGTGATGGGGCTGCGTTGGTTACAAAAGGTCGGGTGTGTTGGTTGGTTGGAGGACTCCTAGGGCTTTCCACACAGGTGGCGCCTGAGTCTGTTCTCACTCGTACTCCTGTCAGGCCACTGCCCTTACGAACACACAGGCGCACGCAAGCACACACCCAATTGACGCGAGACAAACAAGCAACACGAAACACTGCAATGCTCGCTAAACGAATCTCGTCAGGCCGCAAGCGCCACATACACACACACACACACACACAGAGAGAGAGAGAGAGAGAGAGAGGGAGGGAGGGAGAGGCAGAGAGAGAGGTGGTTGCCGCACAGCTGATGGGGCAAGCATACGTTGGGGGGCGTCAGTGCGTGGACGGGGGGCATAACGCACTCTTGCAGACATGGTGTGACAGAAAGGGGCACACCCGTGCCAGATTGGCATCAAATCGGACTAACATATCCGCAATCTCCTCACGATCCAACAGCTGCGGCTTCTCAGTCCGCGGATACATTTCCTGGGCACAGAACGACGGATACTGCATTTTTTGGCCCAGTGAAACTCACTGCCCAAAAAAATACACAGAAGATCAACGATGGTGCATAGTTTGCTGCCTGACTCATTGATCCATCCATTCTGTCTGGCTGTCTGTCTGTCTATCTGCCCGGCTAAGGGGTGCTGAGGATGCCTCCGTATGTACCACATACAACACTGCTCTGCCCTTCAGAACCTTCAAGATGTCAAGATGCCTGGTGCACCACCTGAAACTTCACTTGCACTTCCTATGTCCTCTGTCCCATCCCATAATGCGCTCATGACCCATGCACTCATCACATTATTATTGAAAGATCATTTGTCTGCTGGGGGCAAATGTGTGCGCACACAGGCCCGAAATCATACAGCCCAGAGCAGAAAGCGGCGCAAATTAATTGCACGGTTCGTCATAAGTCGAAGGGCGCGGGCGGTCTGAGGAATGGTTGGTTGGGGTTGTCCCAGGGATGCTGGTGGGGGAACGTGTAGTAAATCCAGTGTAGTAAATCCAGCGTCCAGTACCAGGTCTTTTCTGTGACCTGCTGTTCACTTGAGGCCAAAGTGCGGATTGTGCCCCACTGCTTAGAACTCAGCAGCTGCCCTCGTGGCGTCCCCCCTCCCCCTGCCACCGTTCACACAGAGGCATTCCGAGGACCAGGCCTGAATTAGAAGGGGGTGTTGGCGGGGGTGGGGGGTCCAGGCTGGGGGGTACACCATTGACATTGCGGCAGCACCCAAAACCCCTTGGTCACTAAGACAATTGGACAAAACAGCTTGGGATGATGAATGACATGCAATCCATGTGACAGTACTCCATGCTGACAGTATTGGGGTCAGGAAATTTTCACAACTAGTCTGAGTCTGAATCGGACTCGGAGGAATCAGAAGGGTATGAAGAAGAGGTAGAGCTAGAGCTAGATTCTGAATCAAAGCTCATAATAGAGCCTTGGACATGACCGCCACTTTCATCAGTGGAATGGTCCTCAAAAACATCACCATCATTATCATCACCACCATCATCGGTAAGGCCACTGTCACGGCGCCTACGCTTCCCCTTGTCTGCCCTCTCACTACGCAACACACGGACCCGTCTCTTCCTCGTATACACCTGAAGAACTGAATGGCTGAGGTTAGCGTACCAGTATCAACAGGTGCAGGCAATTTGACGTTAAGCTTCAAAAAATTTTCCATGGGTGCCTGAGAGGAATGGGAAAATGAAGCAACAACCCCAGGGCCCCCCACAGAAGTTAGTTTTGACACTGAACGGATGAAGTGAACACACAGTGCATCGAAAAATTGAAAAAATTCGTCACCCCATTTCCTGATTTCCCTGGAGCTTGAAGAGGGTGTTGTTGTTTGGGGGTAGGGGGTCCAAAGGGGGGGGGACAACACCATTGGCATTTCAAATATTAAAGCACAAGCCTGCCCAGGACTGTGAAGTGCGGAGGGTGCACTCCACAGATGATCACAGGGCTGGGGGGTTCCACATCACCGAATGCCACCCCCAATTTGCTGGTGATGTTTGGTGTTGGTGCGAGATACCCACTTCTCACCGGGCCGGACAGTCTTCAACAGTTCTGTACTTGGGCTGTACTTCAGGGTCCCCAAACCCTTCACCTCAACGGCGGAGCTAGAGCGGGGGAGGGGGAGGGGGGGGGGTTGCAGCAGGGGTTGCTTGGCTCCTCGTTTGGCCCATGACCCATGTGTGCATTGCAATGCGGCGGGCTTCCCGTGTTCATTGCCTGTGCCTGTCCTGCCCAGTACACCGGCAGTGGCCCTAGCCCGAACCGGGTGCCAGGGGACAGCGGGCAGGATACAGGCTGGTTCTGTGGTAGGGGGCAAGGGAACACATGTGCCAACTAGCGGGGCATCAGCAAAGATGAGGGCAAGTCTGAGGGGATTGAAGCAAGCGCGCGGGAGCGCAGGGACATGTGAGAGACCTGTCAGAAAAGAGGTGTGTGTGTGTGTGTGTGTGTGTATGTGTGTGTGTGTGTGTGTGCACGTGCGGGAGCGCGCCTGTGTGCCAAAGGCGCTGTTACTAAAAGGGCCGGATTGCACCAATGGGAACTGGTAGCAGGTGGGCCCTGTGTCTGTGCCAGTGTGTGGGTGTGTTCGTGGATTTGGGTTTGTGGGAGGCATTGAAGGGTGTGTGCGTGGGTGAGTGGGTGAGTGGGTGAGTGGGTGAGTGGGTGAGTGGATGTGTGTGTATGTGTGCGTGCGCGCACGTGTGTGTGTGGGGGGGTTGTGTGTGCGTGCACAAGTGTGTGTGTGTGTGTGTATGTGTGTGTGTGTGTGGGTGTGGGTGGGTGTGGATGTGTGTGTGTGTGTGTGGTTGGGTGGGTGTGCGGGTGAGCTGTTCGGTTGTGGGGTTGGACGTATGGGCCTTTTGTGTGTGTGTGTGTGTGTGTGTGTGTGCGTGTGTGATGGGGTACTACCGTTTTTACCAGGTCTTCCCGGTGGGACCTGTATGGCCACACTGGCGTCCTCGGGTCGGGTCGCTCCCCGTTATAGCAGGCCTTCGGTGCAGGGAAGGGGTGCATCCCTGTATTGCCCCTCCACCAGTGCGATATGCACTTAGGCCAGAACCTGGCTCGCTGCCCCAGGACCACCCTGGAAGTGGGGTGGTAGCTCCGTGGCTTCCGCCGGGCCAGCTCCACGGTATTAGTTCAACGAGCCCCTCATCGCCATGTCGCCCCGTGTGTTGTGTGTGTATTGGGGCTTTCACAGCTGGTGGTGCTCGCGGCAGCGAGGCGGCCTCCACGGCCTACTCAATTTGGCGATTTCCCCAGAAAGGGTGCCCTTGACGCACGGCTGCCACCGCCCACCTCCAGACATGCCCGATTCGGGGATCGATCCCACGACCTTTCGGTTGCAAGACGTACGCTTAGCCCGGTTGAGTTGACCGGGTATCCTTGTGTGTGTGTGTGATGGGGGGGGGGCGGGTGGGTGTATGGGTCTGCGCCAGGACCGCAGCAAAAGTGGTGGCAATTTCACCTCAATTCCACGCTGCGCGGCATCTCTTTATGTGTAGAAGCCATGAGATTGGAAAATTTGCAACCCTAACCCTATACTAGTGAAGGTTTGCCTGTTTGTTGCGCACAATTTGAGTGTGTGGGTGGATGGGCGGGTGTGGGGGTGGGTTTGGGTGTGTGTTTGTGGATGTGAGTGTGGGTGTGCGGTGCAGGTGGGGATCTGTGTGTATGCCGGTGGGTAAGGATCAGCGAAAAAGCCAGCCACACCGTCTCAAGTTTGTCGACCAAAGCGCTTCGCTTTGCGGTGCTAAGCCTCAAGGCAGAGTCTCTCAACTGTTGGTGGGAAATCATTGGCCGCGTCGATTCCTCGGGGTACGCCTTCTGTCGCAGCCTTTCCCGGTACATCTGCGCAGTAAGAGCACTGCACGAAAGCTGGAGCTGAGGCTGAGGGAGTAGCTGCAACGGCCGTCCAGTGCAGTGCATCGACACTTTGCTTGTCCGAGCAGCCCCCCCCCCCCCCCCGGTGTGACCACGTCACGCATATGAGAGGTACAGAGCACCGCCATGCCAACACGGGGGTACCGGCTGATATGGCATTGACAGGGCAACTTCAGGTTTGGCACAGGGACAAAGTGGTTCTGGTCGCCTCCCTCGCCATTGGCCTCAACGACACTGTTGCTGCCATGCACACAGGGTGGGGGGCGGCCGGCACTGCTCTGCCATGGCTACCCACCCAACGATCTGTCGACAGCTGTTGGGGGGTGCTCCTGGGAGGGGGGGTGGGGGTGGGTGGGGGGGGGGGGGTCATTGAGGGATGGGCAGGGGAGGGGAGGTTTCTTGCAATGCACACATGAAGCAGGCACGGCGTGACCTCCACAGGGAAGGCCGCATACCATCGACTGCTGATGCATGAATGAGGAGCTTCGGTCCACCCAATTCTTTGGGGGGGTAAAAGGGGACGCAGCACATTCAGGGCAGGGTGGCGTTGCGGCAACAGGTCCGGGGTCTGAGGATATGGAGTTGATGAGCTTGAATCTGAAACTGCAAAGAGAAGGCCAGCAACAAGAGGACCAGTCCTGATGAACTGTTCTACAACACACACCTCGAAACAAATGGTCATGTTCAGCCTTTTCCGTTCCCCGCGGCATGGCACGTTGTGGAGGAGGGCCGAAAGGCAGAGCGGTAGGAGTGAAACACGAAACTCCAGGCCGGCCGACCGGCCGGCAGACAGACTGGAAGGCAGCTGGGCAGAGAGGTTCGCAGACCGGGAAGGGAGGGAGGGAGGGAAAGGGGAGGAGGAAGAGGAGGAGGAGAAGCGGTGACTCTCATTCACTGGGAAAACGGCGCTGCTTGCAATGCCCAAGTCCGGCACTCGTAGTCTGCCCCTCAGACACAAAAAGTATTCTTGTCCACGGCCTTAGGGAATGGCCTCAATTGCTTGTGCAACTAGTCCACGTGAGCACCAAATGCCGTGTTTTTTCGCCAGAGAGACAATCGATACTGCGAAGGGCAGAAATCTCCCTCACGGACAACTCCAGTTGTTCCTTTGCCTCTTGTAGCTCAACTTAGACATTGGACAGTAACCGAGTACCGGCGGCTGAAACATATATCATGCCAAAGTGGGTGCTGTTCACCGAGAGTGTTTGCGGAACCCGCACAATTGCCTCCTGGTCATATAATAACAACGTTGAAGCTGCCAAAGCAAACTGGGTGAAGCTTGGAGTAGAGAGCGAATGACACTCTTCTCAACAGCAAAAAAAGGCACACACATGCAAAGTGTGTGGGTGCCTCCTGCTCGGCTACTCATCTCTTGAGAATGTCTTGTATCCGGGGCAATTCTGGTCATATCCAAACCAATGATACTTTGGATATGACCACTCCCTGCCGCAAATCAACGAAGTTATCGAATCCTAAACCTAGGGCAATGGTGTCTTTCTTCTCCCAACCATTGGTGTCATTGATTTCTGAGGTCAACCCGGCCCCAGATGCTAGTAAGTACCAGAGTCCCGAGCCACATTTGATGTGTGGCTGAGTAGGAACCACCAGCATCTGATGACTCAGAAATATACATGGGCTCGTTGTTTGGGGAACACAACGGCCCATCTCAACCAGGTGACACACCCAGAGTCATCAACGCCCGGACCAACAATTGCATGGAATGCAGAGAGACACGTGCACGTAGCAGTATTTGCACAGACATAAACAGTGACGCCCAAGAAACTCAAGCAGCGAACGCACATGGCATGGTGTCTGAGCTACAGCTGCATGGCATATGGAAAATGCTGAGGATGTTATTTGAAGCAATGTGGTGCCCTTCACATCCACTGTTCGCCCAATCTCACTGCGTCTCAATTTGTACCAACATCCCCATTCGCAGACACACAGATACAGAGACAGACAGACAGACAGACAGAGAGAGAGAGAGAGAGAGAGAGAGAGAGAGAGAGAGAGAGAGAGAGAGAGAGAGAGAGAGGCAGACAAACAGGCATGCTAGCACCCTGTCGCATGTGGACATGTGGCAGACCCAATTGCTGGGTGCAAGATCAGGGCGAGCACTGGATGGGGCAGCACCGATTGGTGATACTGGATAAGAATGGGCTTGTGGACTCGCAAGCGGAACACTTCCCGAAGGGATCAGGGGCTGCAGGTGCAGTGATAGGTGGCGGGCCATTGCCCAACTTCTTCTTCCGCCCCACCTCGTATTTCCTGAAAATTGGGGTTACGGTTAATTTAGATCATGACTATTCTGAGGCCTTTGCAGTCCTTGCAATGCACTGGCCCCACTGTATCTCAATCGTCGCTTGCGCCATGTGCCATGCCTGTGCTCTGCCCTGAGGCCCCCCTGTGCGTGCCTCCGTGCTGCCCTGTGCCTACCCCTGTACACGCCTCTTGCCTGCCCCCGCGCTTCTCCTGATGTCTGCAGTCCACCACCTGCCCCTGTGCCTTTGTACCTGCATCAGTGCCTGCCCCTGTGTCTCCCTGTACACACCCGTGTGCCTGCCCCTGTGCTCACCCCTGTACTCACCTCTTTGCCTGCCCTTGTGCCTACCTGCCCCTGCACATTGCCTTTGTGCCTGCATCTGCGCCTGCCTCCGTGCCTGCCTCTGTGCCGGCACTGTGGACTGCGCGCCAGGCATCAGTACACTGATGGCTCGGGTTCGGAGTCATTTGCACGACGTTTCTACACCTAAACAAATACTATTCTTATTGTAGAGTTTGTCGGAGGAATGCAAACATGGCATATTCTTCGCATCTCATGTGGTATGATGCTCGTGTGGTATACGCTGAGGAAAAATTCATATCAGGCATATTTCGCTCATTGGTTTTGGCTGTAAGTCACGTTTTGTTTTTGGCGTGAGTCAAGTATGGAAACACAGAACTTGAAAATGTATGGCACATGACTTACGCTTGTGTTGTGACGTGACCTACGCCTAAAAAACAAAATTATGTGACTTACGCTTTTTAAAGAAAATTACGCGACTTACACTTTTTTTTAAAAAAAAATTACGCGAATTAGGCTTTTGCTGTTACGCAACCTACGCATTTTGTGTTACGCAACCTACACCTTATGACTTATGAAAAAAAACGCAACTTACACTTTTCAGAAAATAATACACGACTTACATCAAAAAACAAAAAAATACTCCCCTGATCTGAAGTGTTGGGCGGGCTACATCTCAAACGGGGTTCCACGAGAAGATGCATTCAGCATATTGAACCCAAGGCAAACGATTAGTCAACACCCTCATTGTCTAAGCTCGCCCCTTAGAGGTTGCCATGAAAAGAAACTCTGGTTCTTGGGTCGCGTTGGTTGGTCGCTGTGGCATAGGGCTGTCCGGCACCGGCGACGGCTTTATGTATTGTAGCAGAGGTTCATGCCTTTCTTACTTTAGTGTGTGTCCCTCAGTTCTGGGGCCTAGTGGTCTTTTCAATACATTGGGGTACATGGATGACACGTCGTTGTGCATCAACTTTGAAGGGGACTTGCCCGTTTTTGCTGCCAATCTGCAGAGGGCACGGCTTCTGACTAATTTGTTTTTCGTCATGCCCCACCATGGTGGTAGGCAGGAGTCAAGCCGCCGACCTATGGTGCCATGAGTAGCGCCAACCAAGCGGCAGTTCAGTTCTACGCGCACTGATGGGATAGCACACCCTCCCCTCACCACAATTTTTCAACCGCTAGCATCTGGAGGTCATAGTGATACACCAATTGATGTACGCATGCCGTCGTCATCCAACATCGGGTCTCACACAACACATAGCACGTTTTCACTCGGATATGCCTTGTGTCAAGAATAGTGTATCGCGACAATGCCATGCTCACAATATTGATCACGATCAGTAGGTGTTGTACACGTACCTCCTAAGTTTTTGATTGGCTTTCCTCCTTGTGCCCCTTGAAAAGGGGGGTGTTCCCTACCATGTGCCGGGCCGTTCGTACTAGGCAAGCGGTGACCATTCACGAGTAGATGGATGTAGAATACTACACCCTACGTGATGCGCATTTTGCTAGCTTGCCACTTAAAACTTGGCAATGGTAGCTGGGACAACCCCCCACTAGTATGGCGTGGCTGTCCCACTACAAGCTAGAGTCCCGGTGGTTGTAGTCCTCGCCCGAAATGCGGCTTTGTTATGAACGGTTCTTGGTTCTCCTCTCATCGGTGCGGAGGGGCCTTCACAGTGGCATGTCTGGACATTCTCACCAGGGTCACGCACCTTGATGCTATGCCATGCTAGTTGGATCACTCCTACGCCGTGGAAGTGCACACGTCGTGGGTGTTGTTCCCCGTCAACACCACTATTTGTGAGTGTCAATATGTTTCTTGTGCTACATCTGCGGCTTGCGGGAACGAGGGAATTTCACGGACCCCAATTCCTACTCCACAGCACTCCACGCACGTCAACCAAAAGATTTGGGCACCACGGAGGTGGACCTCCTCCTTGCTGGCTGTGTCCGCATGTCCGCATGGTTTCCCGCCCCACCACATCATTTGTACTGCCATGAGGAAGGCACCTTCCTTGATGAGGTACTAGATGATGTGGACTTCGCAACGAAAATGCAAGCACTTAGACATCCTCACTCTGTCCCGGTGGGCTACATCGTAGATATGCAGTTCCCACAACCCATTTTTTGGAGGGATGGAGTGTAGTGGCAAGATCCCGCCATGTTACAGGATCGTTTGTTGCTACTGCGGACTCCTAGTGCAATGGGGCGGCAAGTACTTTGGCCTCACGATTGGCTGTGTGAATGAGTGTCCCGGATAGCGTTCTGCTTTGCGCGAGATTATCCGGCGCAAATCCAGCATAAAAAAAATTCAAATCCAGTGCCAATCTGGTGTCGCCCTTCCTCAAAAAGCCCACCGTGGAAAATGATCTCTATCCATTCACAAAAATCTAGTACCCTTGCCATTGAAGTGAACAACAAGGATCACTGCGTACAAATAATTTTGGAAATCTCCGGTGCTGTAATTCAATCTAGGAGCCTCTTTGGCATGATGTAGCAACCCAAATGCGGTTTCCAAAAGGCATGTCATACATTTGGAAGTTCTTAGAGTGAAGCAATGTATGGCCTTGGCACTATCAAGGCCATCCGAGTGCAATTTAGAACGATACCGCTTGATGGATGTGGGAGCTGCAACCCAAAACCAGTCCCATAGTTGGTCCACCGGTGTTGGTGCCTCTTGGGGTGTCGTGGGTGCCGCTGCAATTGGCAATGATTGAGAGGCTTCTTGCAGTAATGTGGCAGCAATAATCATAGCATGCTGCTCCGCTTCAAAAGGAGCATCATGCTCCGCTTCAAAAGGAGTATGTTACCCTCAGAGATATTTTCAGAACTGTCCGTGCTATGTGATTCATTCATTACATCATGTATAATCAAATCAAAAATAGATTCATCACAGGGCGTTGAACCTACACTTGGACTTGACTCCGATGTATTTGAATCAAAGCTTGATGACACATCCTCCGAATAGTCCTAGTCTACAATATTAGATTTGACGTCGCTTGGCACCTATGAGTGTCCTAACAGGCTGCCGCACCCTTGTGGTTGCGCACCGCCGAACTGCACTGTCAATTAAGGGCTCGGCTTGAGCCAGTGGGCCAACATTCCCAAATGAAAATTGCATGTGCCCTGCGAGCAGTAAGCAGCCGGGCGCGGCCAACACCCTCAAGGTCCCTGGGCTGTCGACCGGATCGCTTAGACGTGGCTTGCGACCGTGGAATAGTCTTGAGGAGTATTGCCATTGCCAAAAGATGTGGAAACTCATGGGCACCTTCCCCTCCGAGGCTACCGTTCCAACGTGCCACTCAACATCCGAACTCACTATTCTGAAACCTGCGTGGAGGAGCTACATTGTCTGCAGCTCTACAAAAAACAGAGAATCAATGCAAATGACGTACTAGTGGAACTACTGGAACAACTGCTTGCTTTTGCGGTACCCTGTGTCATACAACAGGAACTCCGGGAACTACTGCTTGTTGCCTCCGATGCCTTGTGTTGCCGTGACTGTACCATCTCAAAGAATCGCTGTGTGCCGCCCACAAATACGACTAAAAGCAACAGCAGTGGTTCGTACATTGGGCACAGCTGACCCAAAAGAAAGAAACTGTAGAGGGGTCATGTACATTGTCAAAATGGGCAACACACACATATCCAAGCTCTTTGAACTGCACGGTTTGCGTCTACAAAAAGTATCGTCGCGCCCTACAGGCAACACAGTGTCAGGTGACACCGTGTCTCATCTCTATGATGTGCATGCAAGCACTGAATGTAGCCCACATTAACCCCCACCCAGCCGCACACAGTAACATGTCAGCATCACTGTCGCTATAACCCTCAAACCACATTTGCAAATTGGTTTCATGAGGGGAGCAAAAAGATATGCCAAAACGTGCATGCAGCATGATTTGAACCAACGCTCCCTGTTTTCAAAGAGCAGTGCCTAACCAACTGAACCTGGAACACCAGCTCACAAAATTGTGCAACAGAGCGTTCTTAGCTTGAACTGATGTCTGAAAAAAGCGCAAATCCAGCTTTACAATTTTCAAATTAAGCGCAATCCAACGTCAATTGCCTAAAAATCCACAGCAAAGTAGACAGCTGGTCCTGTACGTTGTGTTTCCTGGGCCACGTTACCTTTGTATGGTTGGGTGCTCCCAGCGTCTGTACAGGCTAAGATCAGGCATGGCGCTACCTCGCGGCAAGCACGCGCAGTGTTTGTGGCTTTTTGGCACATGGTGTTACAAATGTCCAATATGTCACACCCTCCACAGTTGCAGGCGAGCAGTGACTGGAGTCTGCAGGGACAAGAGTTGGGGGATTACTATGCCTTGTACCTGTCTCGGGGTTTCCCCCAAGCAGGGCAGTGGCGCATTGAACTGCAAAACACAATCACAGAGCCCACTACTATGCAGCTATACCTCTGGCATTATCTTGACGGTGTTGCTGTTTATACTCCCCAGCGACAATTGGCAGAGAGCGGGCCAGGGGACACCCTGTACAGGTTTTATCACTGTGTCCGCGAGCTGGATATGGATCGGTGGTGGGTTCTCTTTCGCCAGCAGGGTGTGACCTTCTATGTCATTGGCCTGCCCGCAGTGTCGGCGGCTAGGGAGATTCCGGGTTGAGACCAATGGCGGGTTTTGCGATACGGCACAGAACTGCATCGAAGTTTGGCTGGACACTCTGTGCGTGCACCCCTGCCCAGTGTGCGCACAGGCTGTGCGTGGTGGCAAAAATGGCGTTTCTACCTGCAGTGCTCCGGACATATGGTACATTCGCACCATACAGACATGCGCCTGCGCATGCCCGGCACCTGAATGTATGGCGCTCCGTCTCTCGTACAAACTTGCTGTGTCATTTTGTGTCTCGTTATGTGCCCCTGTGCTGCCAGGTTTCACAACAAGCGGACATTTTTGCAGAAGAAAGCACACTGATGCAAGACACCTGAGGGGATACATTACAGGAGTCCAAGGGACTTGAAAGAAAGCTAAACAGGCATGGTACAAAGGGGCGCCGGACATCAGTTGGGAGGGGAGGTGCACCCCGTGATGATGCAACCGCAGATGGAGCTGTAAACTCTGGAGCACGTACATTAAGCGGAGCCACGCCCTCCCCTGCCGACCATCCGGCAGCCAAAAACCACCAGTTCGCCATGATGCGAATCCCATGCCCGTCTTCACCTCCCCCAATGGCACGGTGGTCAATAGTGGGGTGGGTGGGCCCGAGTCATACTCCAGCCTAGTGCAGGTGCAAGTCCTGCAGACCGACCACCACCACTCTGGTACCTGCCCGTGTGCCTACCTCTGTGTGTGCCCTTGTGCCTACCCCTGTGCATCCTGCTGTGCATGCGCTAGTGCCTGCCTGCCACTACGGTGCTGGACCCGCTGCGCCGGACCCACTGTCGCACAAGACCTGGCCTGCTCCCGGTTCTGCAGTTGGAGGTTCCTGAGGTGCTCAATGCGATCCTGAGGGAGGAATCCCGACGCCCATGAGCGCCGCTTGTCCTTCCTTTTCTGGTCCACTTCATAGTCCCGCTCACGCTCTTCGTCAAAAAGGATCAGCTGGTACCCCGCCTTCCAGTCCTCTTGGCACTGCACAACCGCCTGACGCAGCATGAGCGAGGGGGCGGAGGGGGCACAGAGAAGCAAAAGGCGGTGCTGGGTGGACTTTCGAGTTCAGGGGGCTGACGCCTACTCAAGGCGAGCTAAACGAAGGTGTGGGTGGGTCGTTTGGTAGACCAACCCTGTTTAATGCAGCCACCTCCCAAGAGATTCCGGATTGCAACCACTCAAAGGCACTTCGAGTTTTGGGAGGGCGGAGGTGGATAGAGCCCCTTCCCTGAGGCCTGCATCCCTGAAAAAAAGGCTGAATGGATAGGAGCCCCGGCAGTAGCAGTGGTGGTGATCTGTGTTGACTGCCTGGCAGCACTGTCCTTTCCGGCTGCTGCTTCTGCGGCTGGAGAGGCATGAAGATTCTCCAGCTCAGAATTTGGCCGGTTTGAATCCCACTTACCAAGTTTTGACACCGGATTTGTGTAGTGACATAATTCATGTCTCCACTGTCAGTTGAGCACCTCTGTCCGAATTCCCCTCGGCAGGATATTGGAAGCCTGATTTCCATCACCTCGAATACAAAGAACAAACACCACGCTCACAATCTCTTTGTGTGTAAGGGCCTTGATGACGTTGGAACCTTGGGACATACCGCCGCAATACACTCCTGCAATTTGATCTGCTTCCGCCGGGGCTCTTCGTCGTGCATGACACGGTCCCATTTCTCATGGCACTGAAACAACATGCAATGGTGGGGGGGGTCCGAGCGGTGGGCCAGCGAGCATCATGCCCCTGGGTCTGCAGGTTCAAGAAACCAATGGGGTTGTGTTTCTTCCCACAATCACCGAACACGCAGCGGTCTTCCAGTCGGTTGGTAACCAAAAGCAGTCACTGATTGGCTGGCGCTTCATTGAGGTTTAGGCGTCAGTGAAGGACAGCCCTCGTCCTGTCGTCCCATGATACTGAGTGGTTGCTGCTGATTGTTACTTTTTAGCTCATTGTCCTGGAGGATGGACCGATGGTCTCTGCTTCATTCATGTGTGAACAACACAAAAAAACGAGGTTTGTGTACCCTCCATCCCCGGGCCAAAGGCAGGACAGCCACAACAGTGTGCGGCGAGAGGCCCAATCACTGTGGCAGTCGGCCTAATGACCCGTTTCTTCAGACAGCCCGCCCCCCCCCACCCCCGGAGAGCTCATTTTTGTTTGAGGCTGCAGATGGCACAGCCACCCTGGGGCCATGGCGCAATGGGTGACATATCCATATGAATGCATGGCCGGCTGGTGTGCAGAGCTGTCAGGGACGCCATCGCCCCCCCCCCCCCCCATATCACCTATGAGCCTCAACATCGGCCTCCAAATCCATATCCAAATACAAATCCTCAGCATGCACACATACTCTGCCCTTGAGCATCACAGCCCCAGCCCCATCCACTGTGTCTTAAAACAGGCAGTGTATTCTGAATCTCTTTTATGTGTACCATATTCCCCACAAAGAAAAGGAGGGGGGAGTAGGAGGAGGAGGGACCAGCTTATGCTGTCACCCCACTGTGGCCACCGGGGAGGCGGGCACACACGTGGGAGACCCTCTATGTCTCCTCCACATTGTATTGTCTTTATAGTGCTGTACTAGGCCACATCCCCGGGGTGGGGGGGCATACCCTACACTACTCATCAAGCGTTCCAAAGCAAGCAGGAACGGGCATCTACAGTTGGGACGTAGGACTCCCGCCTTGGGCTCGGGCACCCCCCTAAATACGTGTACATGCGACCCCATGTGGGTTCGCGTGAATGGAATCATGGACTCCCAAACTGGTCTTCAACCTACATTTCGTTCTGCCAAACGATTTGCCACCTGTGCGTTGCACCATGGCAAGCAGCACCTAATTGTATACCATCCGAGTCTACCCAAGGAAATGAGCCGCAACGACACGCATGCACAGATTCCAATCAATAGGTACTACGTCAGCACACATTGGCTAAGATGTTTCACGAGGGTTGAAAGGAGCCGCACGAGCACGGCAAACCAAAACAAAGGGCAATATCAATCACTGAAGCAAAGCAGTTAATGTCGGGTTGTACGCGACAACCGACCCCAGGCCGCACGTTGGTGGAGATCCACTTCCAATAGAGCGATCATGAGATCCGTATAACACGTATGCGGAATGTGCCCCATAGGGGCTAGAGCCCGTTCAAATGTGATACGCATGGCCACATAGCAATAAGACACAAGAACGCCAATTACGTCCCAACAGTATCTCTAGTATCTCTGTTAGGGCAGCCGTCCTCGAGGGACCATACCACCCGGCCTCCCGGAGCAAAGGTGGGCACGTCCTCCTAACAAAAATCAAAAATCCACTCAACATGAGAGGAAAGGAAGGGAGGAGCATGTTGACTACGTGGTGAGGATGATGCAAACCAGTTTTGCAAACCGGGAAATTTGGATTTGCCGCTCCACGGACGGCTTAAGGCCAATCAACCAACAACCGGAACTCGACTTTTCATCTTGGCCTTAGATATATATTTTGCCCAAAAGGTTCCTTCTACATTGCAACTAATTGTGCCGGGGACATCGGGTGAGATGTCTTAGGTTTGGCAGTCAAGCTCACATACAATCTTCCTTCTAAATTGCAACTACTTGTACCGGGGACATCGGGTGAGATGTCTTAGGTTTGGCAGTCAAGCTCACATACAATCTTCCTTCTAAATTGCAACTACTTGTACTGGGGACATCGGGTGAGATGTCTTAGGTTTGGCAGTCAAGCTCACGTACAATGACAAGTGGTAGACACTCGGATTGGGCCCTCCGGCCAACAATCCCGCAGAGCATTGTATGCCTTGCGTCTCCTTGTTCTAATTTTGCCACTGTGCCCCCACCACACTAGGTGATGCCGCTTGGGTGCCAGCATGTAGTTCCTTATTAGCCAAGAAGCTTCAAATAGCTTGCAGCCAAATCGGGTGATTGACCGTCGTTTCCTTGGACATAAATATCCACTGGGAAAACAAAGAGTCCCAGGGAAAGTGTGGTGGTGGAATATTTTGGGGGCAGGATAGGTTCAAATAGAGATGAAATCTCCTACCTTCATCGCATTCCCGATCAGAGAGAATGCCGTTCGACCATTGAACAAAGTGAGCCAAAGCCAATCCCGGGCAGGGCGCAACCTTCTGGTTAGTACCGGAGGGAAGAAGAGAGGTAGGCTAGGGGGTAACAGACAAGAAAAGAGCTGTAGCCCGACGCTCCTTTAGCCCGGCACCTCTGGTGCAGAGTGTTGTTGGAGAGGGGTGGAGGGAGGCGAAGGGGAAGGGCACTTGGAAACCCGTTGGGAGGATACCTAGCAATCATAATATTTATGGTGGTGATCATCATTCACGTGAGAACGGTTCGGCCCCACCGAAGAGGCTAAAAAGTAGCGATGTCTAACACCGACTCGAGATTGTCAATCAGTAATCCGCGTAAGCGTTGTACACATGTCGCACACCAATTTCTCCCAATCTGATGTGTTCCGTCTTTTGGTGATCAATGCCCCCTTGTCTGGTCTTGATACGATCTTTTTGCCATCCCCTTGCGGGCCTCTCTCTCTCTCTCTCTCTCTCTTTTAGCCTACTCCAATATTTATTGTCAGCGCATTTACCATCGAGCTTGTTTTTTGCGGTGTACCTTTTCCGTACACGATATTTGATGTGCCTTGCCCCAGGTTGTACAGCCATGTCGAGCTGCCTCACACTAACTGATCATGCCTACCCGCCTATACCGCTTTAGATCAATCACCACTCTTTTGTTACTCCGGTGCGTGCTAATGTCTCTGTCCGTTCCTATTCTCAATGTGTTGTGATCGCTGCGGCGGATGTGGGAAACTTGCATCACCCTATGCCTCACCCGTCGAGGCTCCTTCCTCCTCCTTGAGTCACGCCATGCGCGCTTTCCTTGGAGCGTACTCGTGTAGGGGGTCATGGCGCTTGTTGGAAACCTACTCGCCTTTCAGATACCTTTCACATACCAGACATAACCAAAGTTTGTTGCTAACCCTCTCTGGCAGGTCTCCCTTGTTTCCTGCTCTCCCGCCGTCATGGGGCGCTATGAAACGTCTCTTATACGGAGCCTACGTGATCCCTTGCAAGCGGAAAATGGGTTTTGTACCCCCCTTTGACACGTTTATCCATGTAGCTTGTCCCGGATGTACTTTCACAAACTGAGTTGTCTTTGCCCTCTTCGTGGCAAAATGAGCCCATTGGCATGTGTAATGTGCAGAGATGGGCCGCTCCAAGAGGTGATTTGCAAGCCATGTCATCCGCCGGGGTTGTGCTTGTGCCCCGTGAAATCTTTATGAATTGTTTGGCAATGACTCGTAGCACCACACATGGGAAGTGTCTCAATGCCCATTTGTACTCGTGGCCTTTGTGGCGGGCCCTCATTTGTATCAATGCCTGCAAGATTTACAAGATTTATTTATCAATTCCCTCATGTCACTGTGGGCACTGGCGCATGAACCTATTGAAACCACAATTCTAAGAGGATTGGTGGCACGCGTGCTCAATAAAGACACCCACACACCTTTGTGCCATTTAGGGTACACATCGTGCATCGGTGGGTGCAGCATTGGACACTTTTTGCTATAAAGGGCAACGGTCTGCGTACCTGGGCGCACGGCACCCACAAGTCCAAACACAGGGTCATTTAGTGCAACCCACAATATAAAGAACACACAGCGCGAAGTACACACAACACACTCTAAGCGTCAAATACATAAACACAGGCACACACTCCGCATGATGGAGCTGTGTGCGGCTCGAGTCCCGCTGCAGGTGCATAATCTTCCAACTCCCCAGAACACGACGAAGCACTTGCAGCTTAGCGTGACCTCATCACAGGAGAACGAAGAACCCGGAAACCGAAGCATCCGTTGCACAATGCACGCATGTCCCGGAGCACATAGATGGTAGATCACACCCTATCCATGAACAACAAAGTGATTCAATGCCCATCTTGGGATTTGTCACCGACTATGTTGTTCACAAGCTTTGGGAGGTGATCTAGCCACCGGACGTTGTCCGCATTGTGTGGCATCTCCCGCATTGTGCTTGCGCCACATCAAGGTCCGCTTACCAACCTTTTGTATGACCACCCCGCTTGGGCGGCCTGTGCTGTCCAAATAGCCATTGCGTTGGATGTCCCGTGCCAAATACTGGTTCTTGATATCCGGAAGCTGTCAACATTGAAAGCAACACATGAAGCATCAATGATATTGGTTGAAGACGCTGGTAGATAGCATCTTTTTTTGGGGGTCACCAATATTTCCCAGGCCACACCTCCCACCATTGGGGTTCTGCATCCGAACTCGGATGCACCGGTATTGCCGACACAATCTTGGAAAAAGTATGCTCTTGGGAACCCCTTTGAAGATATATCGCTCATTTTTGTGCCCTCTCCCCTCCTCAACCTTGGTGTTGAGCGTAGCGAGGTGCAGGCGACTCAATCCCCTACCGACCCTGTTGATTTGGCCGTCCTCACTGGTCTTTGGACATCAAAGTCTATTTTGGCTGCACCGAGGGTACACCTCACGATGGACAATCTTGTAGCCCTCTCTAATGTATCCGTGTGTGATGTGTCCCGTGATAGATTGAAAAGAGGGTAGGGTTTTATACGTGGTGGCTTTCGGTGGCGTGGTCCAAGACTTGAGGGCCACATGATGCTAAGACGAGTGAGGACGATGAAAACAAAACCCACCAATCTACCCAGTGGAATCAGAAAATGTGTTTCAACAGTACATGCTTCGGCGTAGCCGAGTGCAAAGGCAACGAGCATGCGTAAGACAAAACCAAATTGTGGTACGTTGAAGGCGGTGCAGGCATGGTAGATAACTTACCGAGATATACTGACCCGGTCCTATGGTTCAACACCAACCAGAGGAGACACCCACCTGCTCCCCCGCTGATGACCGCCCTACATGCCCAATGGATCATCAAGGGGGGTGGGGAGCTGACGTTGATTCTACTAGGATGAGGTACGGTGCATCGGCGGGGGGTGGGTCGCCACCAAACTTCTTACAATTGCTAAGCAAGGTCTTCCCATTTTGAGCACTATCCTCTAGCCCTACAAGGGGCCCCCCTTTAGTGGCGTCTTGATGAGCACTGGGCCCGCCACACCGCGTCAAGACAGCTGGTCCTAGGGTTGAGGGGGACGTGGAGGTGGGGTCCGGTGGTAAGGGTAAGGCCAAAGTAATGATTTGGGGGTGTTTTAGGATGTCAGATAAAATTTTGGGTCTCCAGGTTGCTCTTGGGGGCATACACTAAGCGTTCATAGGTGTTAAAGTGGGTGTGTGTGCTGGAGGATGACCCTTGAGCAATGTCCAAAGCGATCAACTGACCAACGCAATGCCATATGGGGACAAATCACGGGTGTAGTCCCAACCACATCCCCAGCGTTGTGGAATGGGTGTGGGGACAACCGACGGGGCTGCCCTTGTGGGCATACAAAGTCAGCCCCCCGGGGGACCAACTCAGAGTGAGGGCCAGCCACCCCCAGAGGTGCCCTCGTCCATGGGGCGTAGCGAACAAGTGGGCAAGAGCAAACAGGCCAGCCCCCCCCCCCCCCCCGCAACCCCCCAGCCCCGCTTGTCTTAGCATAGCAAGTCCACTGGGCCAGGAGGAAGGCTTGCCGCTCTTGATCTTGATCCTTGGCCAGGAGCAGTGGGAGCGGGGGTGCCCCGAGGGAGCAGGCGGCCCAGGGTCCAATCCCACAAGCCTTCTCAGCCCGGGTACAGCGACGGGGGGGGGGGCTGGGGGGGGTGTTGGAGTGTGTGACCGGGCATGACCGGAGGGAGAGAGGCAGGTGAGGCAGGGAGGAGTCTAGGGCCGGTGGGCATTGTAAGGCTCTCCCTGGAGGTCATCAGCCCCAAAGCCTTACTTGTCGGCCCTGCAACACCCTAAGATCAGCAACAATAAGGCCCCAGGCATCCTTGATAAAGATAGGGGTGGGCCTGGCTCCACAGGGGCTTGGATGCCCCAGTGGCCCTTCTAAGCCCCTAGGGATGCACCACTACACACAGACGTGTCGGCTTCTCACAAGCCTCACCCTTTAGCCCCTCCTGCCCGGCACGGCTTCTGGGGGCCCTCTCTGACCCCAGACGCCTTTTCTCTAGCAAAGCCAACTGTGGAGGACCCCCCAGGGACACCTGGTCCGATCATGCAGAGGCAGTGGACCCTCCTGCCCATCCCTCCTGTCACCTGAGAGGATGACCCAGAGGCCGCCCTTGGCACCCCGGGCCACGGGGGAGGGCGGGGCGTGATTTCGGAGACCCCAGCACTGCAAATGTTTTGAAACCCCAGCGATCCAGAAATCTCCCACCCCCACAGGGGGGGCGGGGGGATTGGACCCCCCCCCCAGCAAATAGACATGCAAAACTGAAAATCTGTGCAAAATGCCTTGACTTGCGCCTTCGGCGCTGACCCAAAGTCCCCTACAACGGCCGACTCCGCGGAAAGGGGGGGGGGGGGGGCTGGAAGCCCATCAACCCTGAAGTTGCGAGATACCCCTGCGCCCCCTTCCCCCGGAGGGTAGGACACACACTGCCCGGGGCGGTGCAGTTCCCCATCCTGGCCATGGCTCACAACCCTGCTGAAGCCCCCCCTCAATGCCCGAGATACCTGGCACCACTGTTGGGACAGCCCACGCCTCTTGGGAGTCCACTCGGGCCGGACGCAACCCCTTTGAGGAGGCTCAAATGGCAATCCGCTTCAGCACACTCTGCAATGCACCTGCTGCTGTGCCCCCCCCCCCCCCCGCAACCCCCTATTGCACGAAGGCGCATCCAGCGGCAATGCAGGGGCCACCCCAACATATTTCCTGTCCGTCCCGACGCCTCCATGCCCCTGCACTGAATCGGATTTGTGCACAACACAGCCCCACCTTAGAGCCCTCCCTCCGCTTGAAACAGGCCTCATACCTCTTTTCCAATCTTTTTGCGGTCTTCGGCCTCCGCCCTGATACAAATACGGGGGCCTGTCCCCTGCCCACCGTCATGAGAGTGTTGTCAAGAAGGACGCAGCTCCAATCTCCCCGGCGGTCCCGTGGCCTAACCGAAGAACTGTCAGAACCTCGAAAGGCTGTCATATCCAATGCACCCGGTCTGTCTGTTGTTGACTGTGCATTGTGTTTCACACTTTGCATTTAAATTGCCCCGCCGCTTCTGACAATTTTCCACCTGACTTCTTGTGGATTGCTCCGTTCAGTTCTCTGTTGCGCAGTGCTGATGTCTGTCGCACTGTCCTGGCAGGTACCATTCCAGAGGGGGAGGGGGGATGTTTTTTACAGGGATCATTTTTTTGGGGGGGTCGATTTCGCCACCTTTGGACATCCCAAAGCTCCAACTGCCTCACGTACACCCGAATGTGCCAGCGCATGCTCCGTTCACAGTCAAGAAAGATTTGCAAATCCAGTTGCTACTGAAGGCAGCATTCGTTGACAACATCTGAAAGAATCTGCTAGTTCAAACAATTGCCCGAGAAACTATGAACCCACAGAATGCAGTGCCATTGGCAGCGTCACTGCCCTGCTGAAACCCTTAAATTGCGCCAGGGGAATATTTTCCCACCTTCCTTAAAGACGGAAATTTCCCACGAAATCATTCCCGCCCAAAACACCCTGCACCCCTGAAGCCACTGTGCAAGGTGTGTGACTTTGTCCAATTGTGAGGTGTAGCCAAGGCACAGACACATGGGTACATTAGTCGTGCCCGCAGGATAATGGTGCGCATGCGCATGCATATCTTGACCACCAGGATGGAACCAGAGATAGGGCTGCGTGAATGCTATGTTGGTGCGACGCTGTTGTGTGCACTGTGTATGTGCACGATGTACGATGCACTATGAGATGTGTAGGCATCATAATTGTACTTCCACACCCTCTTTTTTCAGATTGCCACACAATCTTATCTTGTGTCTCCAGTTTAGACCAAATATGTTCGGCGAACGAAGCCGTGCACACCACAACACAAAAGCCCCAAGCCACAGGGAATCCACCACATGGCACACATTCAACGTAGATCCCTCAGCCCCTTCCCCCAGCAGAACCTTGCAACTGCATCTCTGGAATCCTGCAATTTGTTCAGGGCGTCGATATGCCTGCGACCCGCATCCTGACGATTGAGTGGACAAGGGGATGGGGCTCAGTGCACCAGCGGGGCCCCGGTGCGTTGCACGAAACGTCACCCAAGGACCAGGACAAGACAGAGCAGACGAATTGCTGTGCAAAAGGGACACGCCAGCTTGCAACTGACGCAGCATTTGGCTGCAGAGAAGGTTCGCAGGTCCCAATGCAACACGAATTGGAGCGGGATCAGAAAATGCGATCTGGAAGTCTTGGAAATAACAGTGGGTAGTGGCATCGGAAGGAATTGGTAGCATCCATTGAGAAACCTTTGTGTGAAGCAGATGGTGGCATTGACACAAGACGTACAGAACTTATGATGATTGTTCGATTCTGCAATACGCTGTCGACATTTTGAAATGGTTAGCATTATAAATTGACAATTTTGGCCCAAAAAAATGTGTAAAATGTAAAATTGTCGGCCCAACATGCCAGCAAGTTGACATATGAATAAATGACTGAAACCAAACAAACAAATTGATCATCATAAAAGAATCGCAGTGGAGATTCTTTTAGTCAAAGGTGCACTGACTTTGAAGTCAACAATGGAATGAAAGGCAGCAACACATGACTTCAACGGATGATGCTCATTCTCCCAGGTCTCTGGGTTGGTGTTGCTTGGAAAGCATTGCAAGGACGGCTGTTGCTTTGGTACGACAGTGGACTGCTCACAGGCTCGCTTTGGAACATGGCAAGGAAAGCCCCTTGACAGGAGTGTGCACACAATGTCAGTTCCTTGTGCGGCCACATTTCGCCGCATTGCGTCCATAGCCGATATGTCTTGCGACGGCCTGCAGTCCCTCAGTTATGAGGTTCCCAAGCCCCCCACCGTTTCTGTTTCCACATCGGAGGCATGGAAAATCACACACAACAAACAAACAAACAAATACACACACACACACAACACACACACACTTACACACACAACACAACACACAAACACACAGGAGGAGGAGGAGTAGGCGATGCCGTCCCCCGGCAGGGCGCACCCGCTCGCCAGCCCCATGGTGCCTGCTGGCCCCCACCGATTTGGAGCCCGGGTCGTTGGTGGGGTGACGCCCTCGGGACCTACCTGGCTCAGCATCATGGCTGCGGCTCTCCTCTTCATCTCCTCCGCATGGTCTCCTGAAGTGTGGCGCTTCGGTGGTGCCCTGCCAGCGCCACGCCTCCGGTTGGGCGCTATGCCGGCACCGCGCGAGCGCCGCTACCCTCTTGGCGCCCCCTGGCTGAGGGAGGGGTCACACACCTCCTATGACTCCCTCCCTAGCTAAGGTGCACCCGATAGCCATCATGGCTTGGCGACAGCTCATAGCGATGTCGCAACCCAAGACATCGGGAAGCTGGTTGTACGTCGCAGAGTGGGTGCGCCATGGGCGTCCCGGTCACGCGTTCGGGCCCGGCCGGTTGGCACCACCATCGGCAGCGCACGCAGCAGCGCAACTAGGGCCTCATCCCGGCTGCTCTGACCTCCCACCGGGGTAGCCCCTGCGCCACCAAGCGAGACCATTGCGGCCGCCGACAAGCCCGACGGGACACCCATGGGCGTCGTAGGTCGGATTGTAGCAGCGAGACGGTATTGAAAGTCACCCCGATAGCCGTCTGTTGGTATGGCGGCCAGGGTTGAGGGAGCTGCCCCACACCACCTGCACCCTCTTGGCGACATATGTGCGCTCTCGTGGCACCCTGTGAGCGCCGTGCATCCGTGTTGGTGCTTTGGTGACCCCCGCAAGCGTCACGTCTCCGCTTGGACGCTCTGGCAGCACCTTGCGAGCACCCCGCTTTCGCTTCGCCGCTCTGCGGCCGCCTTGCAAGCACCTTGCTTCTTGTGGCGCTCTAGTGGCGCCCCGCGAGCGCCCTACTTCCGTTGTGGTACTCCAGTGGCGCCCTGCAAGCGCCCTGCCTCCTTGTTGGCGCTCTGGTGGCGACCTGCGAGCACCTCGGAACCGGCTTGGCACTCTCGTGGCGCCTCATGACGCCCTGCACCCGCTTCGGTGCCCCGAGCCCGCACCATCGCCGGCAGTGTGCCCTCGCGGCGCTAAACTGGAGCTTGCAAGGCCCCGGCATACATGACTCATCGCCTCGGGCCGACCCTATCCCCCTTAAGGGAGAACTCGGGTTTCACGCTGGGATGGACCCCAAGGGGCTCTTGGAGCACGCACCCACGCCCCCGTCCCCCCCTCGGGAGGACAGCGGCTGTCTTGGTGCCCCTAGGCTGAGGCACGGGCCCCACACCTCTTGTGACCAACCCCGGCCGCCATACTAACTGGCGGCTATCGGGGTGCCCCCTTGGCTGGGGAGGGGGGTGCCCCGCCCCTGTGGATGATCACTACCACTGGCCAACCCTATCCCCCTCCACGAGGATTCGGGTTTCCATCAGCGCTGGGTAGGAGCCGGGCGGAGGCTTTGGAACACGTCGCTGACTCTCATGGGCCCCACGGTGGCCCCATGCCCCATGACCTTGGACCTGGGAAGGTAAGGGACACGGGCACAAATGTCCTGAAGAGGACAGGGCCGCAGGTAGCCCGGCACCCACTCGCAAACTGCCACCCCCTGGCAACTGCCCTGCCCCATCGTGGCTGCCCCACCGTGCTGGGGGGGGGGGATTGCGGCTCCACAAGCCTGAAAAAATTGCGGTAAAATTGCGGAAAATTTTTGGTCCCCAGACTTTATGCCAGCCATTAGCAGCAGTGGAGCACAAGATTTTTGGCAAAGAGGTTTTTTTGACCAATTACGCACCCAATTGGCAATTTCAGCACATAGCATGCACAGTGCACCAAAGCCTTCAGCACAAGCATCTAATCGAACCGTCCATCCACGTCACCATTATAATGGGCCGTGAAAGCCACACGACGGGCTTTGTCGCTCATTGAATACCTCTGGTCTGTGTCAGTATATTTGCAAAACGAAAAAAACCGCTCCACAGAGCCAGTCCCCATCACCATGCAAACGAGAAAAAGGACATGGTGATGCAGGGCGGGCCTCCCACCACTGGAGGAGATGTGCAGGACCAGTTATGTCCCTAAACTCTGTCCCCACATATGCCTGCCATTCCTCTTCGTTTGATGTGACACTGGCTTTCCACAGCACAAGCACCACAAGCACCACAGTCACTCTCCCGCATCCGTCTGTTTCACCGTAAAGGGTTTGTTGGGGCACTGTGCAGCTCGAGCAGCAGGCGTCATCTGTGTGGCATAACGTGCCTTTTGGCCACCCTGTCCTTTGCCACGCTTCACTGGCCTTTTGCCCTTGCCAGAATCACTGTCCCCAGAAGTAGACGACATTTTGGGAACACAAAAACAGAAAAGCGTCCTGCCACTTAAATGACATGCAGGACATATGAGAACACATAAACGTACAGTGTGCCTAGTGACAGCGAAGAGAGAGAAAGATTTTTCCTCAGGGGAAAATTGAAATTTTTGAATAGAGACATCACTGAAAAATTGCGGTAAAATTGGGGTAAATTGCGGTAAATTGCGGACCTCAATCCCCCCCCCCAGCACCGTGGCCGGCAGGGGGTGGGGCATGCGACCTCGCAGCAACGCCACCCCCCAGGTTGCATGTTAGCCCAGCCCCCCCCCCCCCCCCCCGCCCCGTTACACTCCCACACCACAGTGAGGTTATGCGCCCCTGGGCGGCTGTGGGGAACACACACACACACACACACACACACACACACAATTGAAGCGAGACGAACAGGCGTGACAAACAGGGCACGGTCGCTAACAAATCTCGTAAGGCCGAAAGAAAATAGAAGAAGGAGTGGAAAAGCATGCGGCTAGGCGCCTTTCTGCAGTACAACAAGTACATGGCCAGTAGGCACCAGCGGTTGGGGCGGTCCACTTTCAGTGTCCACCCCTGCAAGCAGGAAAACAAGGGGTAAGCCAGTGCCTGTGCTCCAGCCCAGTCCCTCCCCTGCCCTCTCCCCGCTGGACCCTGCTCCGCACTCCCTGCACCGCCCAGACGATTCGGAAACTGGAGCTTGCAAGACCCACCTGTCACACACACACACACACACACAACACAAAACAACACAACACAACACAACCCAACACAACACAACACAACACAACGCAACGCAACGCAACGCAACACAAAACAACACAACACAACACAACACAACGCAACGCAACGCAACGCAACGCAACACAACACAAAACAACACAACACAACACAACACAACACAACGCAACGCAACGCAACGCAACGCAACACAACACAACACAACACAAAACAACGCAACGCAACGCAACGCAACGCAACATAACACAACACAGCACAGCACAACACAACACAACACAACACAACACAACACAACACAACACAACACAACACAACACAACACAACACAACACAACACAACACAACACAACACAACACAACACAACACACACACACACACACACACAACATACAACACCCACACACACACCCACACACACAACATACAACACACACACACACACCCACACACACACTTGGGCGCTCACTGCGCTGCTTCCCCTAGAGTACTCTGTCATCTTCGTCTCCAAGCCCCCCATTGCCTGCACTGCTGCGGACATTGCCACCCCCTCCCCGCCCCCCCAAGTACGTGTAGGTGAGTCTTTGTTGGTTGCCTTGGTTGGCACACCCACCAGCAGATGCAGGGTGGCTCGATAACCGCAAATGGCCACTCTCACAATCGCTACTCAGGCAACAACCGGAAAATTCGCTTTCGCCGGACACGTGCAAAACCCGAGCCCAAAGCCTTGGCGGACACATCTGCATACAGAAATCTCACACCTGCTCTGCGACAACATCGACGCGAGCAGATCGCTCTTCGACGCTCAGCGACAGCCGCTCCTCCGCACACGCCGCCTGCTTCGCATAATACACCCGCATTTGCTCCTCCTTCAGTGCCAGCATTTCGCGCAGCCGCTGCTCTTTCTGTGACATCTTGAGCCGCGCTGTGTCGCGGCGCGTGATGACATCAGAGGCCCAAAACACGACGCGCCCGAACTTCGTCCACCCGAGCGCCTCCTCATGCACCACCTTCTCCCGGAAGAGCCCCTCGTCAATCGTCAGCAACTTCAAGTTCTTGCGCCAGGCCTTCTGCGCGGCCACCACGTTTGAAGGCAGCTGCATCACGGAGAAAGCGACCCTTGGCCCCCTGGTGCGGCACCTGGCAGCTCCCACATGCCCTCCGGTCCTGCGGGTGTGTTGTGCACCTGTGGGCACTCCCGTACCCGACAACACTCCACAACTTGTGCAACGTCTGCCTCCTTGTTTGTCATGTGTGTGATCCCCACGCAGCGTGCGTGTGTGTGTGTGTGCATGTGCGTGCGCGTGTGGGTGTGCGTGTGCAGGCACCGGGGGCTGAAGCGCACCGGCCATGAGTACACGCGCGCGCACACGCAAAGACACACGCGCGCACACCCACAGAGCCCTTCGGTCCGTGTGCTTCCCAAAAGCCACAGAAACAGTGTATGCGGTGTACTCTACTGCGAACCCAAGCCAGACCTTTTCGATCTTCGGCCAACGGCTGCGCTCCGCATTCAAGAGGGACAAGCGGGCGGACGCCTCAGTGAACTGCAGTTGCAACAACGTACGTTCAGCCCTCTCACGCTGCGCAGCCTTCTGCCGCTGTTGCCTGCAATATGTCTGTAGCTGCTGGAGATCCGCCGAATCGTCACGCAGAGCCGGAGACTGCGGAGGGGATGGCAACGCCAGCTGAACTTCCGGCATCGACAGCTTCAAACAACAAACGAGCAAAGATTACTGTGGGTTTCCGGATGAAAGACAGAAGACTCCTGATAACCCAAGGTCAAGCTGAACTGAGCTTGGCCGAGCACAGCAAAGCGAAGCTAAGCGGGGCCAAGCAAGTGCAAGCAAAGCAGGTCACAACAGAGAGATGCGGACCATGGCCATGCACAATTTGGGCACTGCTGAAGCACGTGCATCGCAGTGGCACTCAAGCGCTGAAAGAAACTCATGTGCTTACGTACATACATTACATGCATTCCTGGGGCCGTCATGAGACTGTCAGGCCAGGCATACCTGTGAAAGCTCTTTAGTATCTGTGGTTTCTGAAGGGGCTGCCTCGGATGCCACACGAATGTGGGTGCGGTCCACTACCGATGTCTGATCATCTTGGACCTGGGGGCTGCTTGCGTGCGGCAGGGCGGCGATGCTGCCGACGGGGCTTGTGGGTCGCAGTTCTGCAGGTTTGGGGTCATGTGCAGACGGCGTTGTCGTCAATGTGGAGCGTGCTGAGGGCGCCTCTGGAGAGGTTACTGGCTCAAAGGGGTAACTGTGGGAAACAGTGTCCGGGCGCTGAGGCATGGGCACCATCCACGTGCAAATACATTCACGCGAATTGTCACAGTGCAGGCGTTCAAACTGCGACAATCTGAATACAGGTGGTGGCACACGGTGGCATTTCCTGTGCAGATGGTGTTGTACCCTTTGTGTTGCTGCACTCCATTGTGTCATTGTTCCAGCAGCACCGCTCTTATGAGCAAATAACTGCACCCCATGCACAAAGGGAGCACATCTCTGCCCACGGGGCGCATACCCACAGTCGACCAGGGCGGTTGTGAATGCACAACAGAAAATCATGGCATCAAAATGGGGCCCTAAAACGCAACCGATATCGCTAGGAAGGTTTAGTGTGAAATTGCCTGGAAGTTTGGAAAATCGCTTGGAAAAATGCTCGGAAGTTTTGGCAGCCAAGTTAGGCCCCAAAACGCAACCAACATCGCTAGGAATGTTCCATGAATCTTCCTGCCAACCGTTCCTGGGTAGTCGGGAAGAAATTTTGGTGCCTATTACTCAAATGTACCCTGCAATATGAGTCCCATTTGTTGAGCATAAGTGGTGAGCATTTTCAAAAATTCTAAGCAATATGCCTACCATTTTATTGCCGCTTTTTACCTTCTATGCTATGTGTTCCAGCTCTATGTGTGGGAGGGCAAGCACGGAAGAGACGTAGTCGTGCTCGTAACCATGTGGGTGAATTGGGCACGCGGGGTACACGTCTTCTCTTTCGAGACATTGCCGACATGCAAGACATGTTGTCCGGTTGTTGTACAGGACACGGCTCCCCTTTGAACGTGTGTGCACATAAGAGTTTCCAAAAGCACAGGGACGGGATTTTACGGCCGCATTCGTCCGTCCCCTCGGCCACCATACTCCATAGGTGCGGGGCCTTCAAAGGTGGAGGGCGCGCCCGAACTTTGATCGGCCCCCTCCTTCCGCCCCTCTACCTTTGTACATAGGCCTATGGACGTTAAAAGGAGTTGTACCCGAAGTTGCTAATGTTTGGGCTATTTAGTGGCATTTGAAAGTTTTCGGACATTCAACTTTTTCCAAAACCCTTCTGGGTTTGGGTGATCATTTGGTGAAAATAGGATACTTGAGCACCCATGGGGACCCATGTGGTGGCCACGGTGCCTATGTTGCCCAAGCCATGGGCACCGCAAAAGCCCCGAAATTGCTGTTGTCTAGTGTTTTCAGTGGCATTTCAAAATTTTCGAAAATTCAACTTTTTCTGAGACCCTTCTGTCGCCCCTGGGATGGGTTTGGGTGGTCATTTGGTGACAATACGGATACTTCAGCAATCCTAGACTTATGTAGTGGCTGCTAGGCCCATGTGGCCTGGGGCTCTTCTCTCGTCTCTCTTCAAAGTGCATTGCCGAAGGCAATAGAATTTTGACCGTCACAGATGAAAATGAGCTGACGCCTCTGTAAACCCTCTCCCGCCCGCAAAAGGGGGGGATCGGTCAGAGTACCATGGAATCAGTCATCCTTTGTCATATCATCGTTGAAAACTTCTAGGCATTTTGCCAAAAATGTTTGGTCTTGAAGGATGGCAATCTTGCTACCCAAAAACCTAACCTCACCTCACCAAAGATATACGCAAAAGACAAAACAAAGGGGGCTTTGCCAAAGCATAAGAAACACTCAATCCTTGTTTTAACCGCATGAGAGGTGGTGGGGAAGTCCAATATTTTAACCTTTGCATCATGGGTCCAGACCCATATATATTACTACACCCCTCTCCCCTTAAATCTAGCTAACAAGCAAGCAAGCAAGCAAGCAACAAGCAACAACAAGCAATTCTCCTTTCCGTTTTGGCCATTGCTCGGCCTCATCGCTCCGGGCGCTACTCTACTCTAGCCATCGTAGAGCCTACGTGGTGCCCTTGCCAAATCCAAGTTTTGAGCCCAAAACTCACCGGTGGCGCCCCAGGGCGGGGGCGCCAAGTCGGGAGGTGCCCATGCAAAGCTGTACATTTTATGCCCCAAAAACAGCCCTTTTTAGCCCAAAACGGCCCTGAAACCCAGTCAAAAGGGCCAAACGAAGGCAAACGGTTGCTACACTGCACGTGCGCGTCGATTGCCCCGTGACCAAGAGCCCATTCTTGCCCTCTAGCTCCACGATATGTCCGAGAAAGGGCCCAAAAATGGCCAAAAATGGCCTTAATGTGCGCTGTTTGTGTCGAACAGGCCCGAAACCAAGGGTGGGCCATATCTTGGGCTACGTGGCTCAAAACTGAATTCCGAGGGCACCTAGTCCACCCGCAACCACCCACTTTTTCCGGTTTACAAGCCTCTGAATCGCCCAACGAGACGCCTAGACCCCCGTACCAGTGGTCACTTGGTGCAGCCCGAGGGCAGCACAACCCGCGCACAATGGGGGCCAACGGTGCGTCCACCGGGGTCCCCGGGGCGAAAAAAATGACTTTTTTCAAAGTTGTTCCTAGACCACTTGGGATGCTCAAACAAGTGTTTTTAGGCCGTTTTGAGCCCGTGGTGGCGCGTTATGGGCCATGGAAAATCCCAAAATGCCCTCGAAAATGGCCGTTGTGGGACCAAAAATGGGTCAAAAATGGGTCAAAAACACATTTTTCCAAAAGTGATCCTAGACCATTTGGGATGCTCCAACAAGTGTTTTTAGCCCATTTTGAGCCCGTGGTGACGCGTTTTGGCCCATGGAAAATCCCAAAATGCCTTGAAAATGGGCTGGTTTAGGCCCAAAAATGAGTCAAAAATGGTTCAAAAAAGTGTTTTTTCAACCGTGATCCTGGACCATTTATGATGCTCAACTAAGTATTTTTTAGCCCATTTTGAGCCCGTGGTGGCGCGTTTTGGCCCATGGAGAATCCCAGTATGCCTTGAAAATAGGCCATTTGGGACCAAAAATGGGTCAAAAATTGGTCAAAAGCACATTTTTCCAAAAGTGATCTTGGACCATTTGGGATGCTCAAACAAGTGTTTTTAGCCCATTTTGAGCCCGTTTTTACCGAGTTTAGCCCCTTCCGCCACACGCATGCACCAAGTTGTGCCCTTCGCACGTACCTTAGAGCCCTATGGTGGAGCCACCTAGAGTTCGGGAGAGGGGTGTCAATTAGAGGACGAACATATATATATATATATATATATATATATATATATATATATATATATATATATATATATATATATATATATATATATATATATATATATATATATATATATATATATATCCTCCAATCTACACCCCTCTCCCAACTCTATATATATATATATATATATATATATATATATATATATATATATATATATATATATATATATCCTCCAATCTACACCCCTCTCCCAACTCTATATATATATATATATATATATATATATATATATATATATATATATATATATATATATATATATATATATATATATATATATATATATATATATATATATATATATATATATATATATATATATATATATATATATATATATATATATATATATATATATATATATATATATATATATATATATATATATATATATATATATATATATATATATATATATATATATATACGGGGTTGCGGGGTTGCGGGGACAGCCTGCAGGCCCCGGGAGCGGCGACGAGGCGAAGATGCGTGCGTAGAAGGATATGACAGTGGGGTCGTCAGGGGGACAGTATGGCGGGCGTCCTGGAGACGGCGTGGCAGCCTGGGAGGAGCACTCACGGGGGGCACGTGGAGTTCCAGGTGACGGTGTACTGGCGTCTTGGGGGTATACGCGGCGGTACTGGGGTCCGTACGGTGGGGGTACGCGGCGGTACTGGGGAACCGTACAGTGGGGGAGCAGCGGGGAAGCATGGCGGTACTGGGGTGTCCCCTTGACCCCTCTAACAACTCGGGGGGAGCGCGGGGGCATCCCCTGGCCCCGTTAACAAACTAGAGGGACCGTGCCTGCGGGCATGTACATAGTCTAACCTCTGACCGTGGCCTTGTGGTTGCGGTGGTGCGTGTCGTGGCGGCTCGCAGGTGGCGTCGGCGTGGCAACAGCGGTACTGCGTGGCGTCGTAGCGAAGAGTATGCGGTCGCCTCACCACTGTAACGGCTTACCCCTGGGGGGCGCCAGTCCGGTCGGCTAGAGGCGAGGAGGGAGGAGGAGCGGCATGCTGAGTGGTCCGGGGGGTGACGCGCGGGCCAATGCTATAAGTAGGCTCGCCACGTCGTCGGTGGGGGCCGAACCTGCGGCCTGGCCGCTGCTGTGGCGGAAGAGGCGCAACCACGGGAGCTGGCCAATCAGTGCAGGTAAGGGTCAAGGGTAGGCGCCAGGGCAATGTATGTGGGCCAGATGAGGTGCACCTGGTTACCACAGCCTGGAGCGAGCCTCTGGTGGGTACCCCTACAGGGGGTCGATAACCAAGCTACGGCACCCACCAGCCCGAATCCCAGCCAGCGATATTCACGGGTTGCGCCACTCCCGTCGCGTAGCGGCCGGCGTCCCCCCCAGTAGACCCTCAAGTTATATTATACGTGGGCAAGTGGATGCCTCGAAGCTGATTGGGTGCTGGCCCCTGACATGGAGTGCTGGCATGGTATATATCTGGGGTGTGGGAGCAGCTCAGGGCCACGGGGACGTGGAATTGATACCGTGTTTCTGTACTATACTAGGGGGATGGTGCGGTGGGTCGGCGGCGTACATTGTGGAGACATGGGGGCGATGAAAGCTGAGGGCCAGGCTAGGCTGGAGCCTCCCAGAAATCCTGGCTATGCACATACGGGCTATTGCGTGCTGGCAGAGGGATACGTGGAGTCAGGGGTGGTGGGCAATTTCGAGAACGCAGACGGCAATGGATTCCGTGGGGTCATGGGTGATGGATGTCTCCACGGTGGCGGGGGTACGCGAACGACGGAGGGTCAGCTCTCGCTTCGCCGCATGCGTGCTGCTTTGTTCCTTGGTTGCCGCTTTGCGACGGACAGAGAAGCCCTTGCTTTCTACTTGTTGCGATGCTGCTGCGTTGCTTTGCCTTGCCCCCTTACCCCCGGCGAACAAACGGGCCAGCGCCCGTCGCCGTTGCTAATGCTAACGCTATGCAGTTGCCACTGCCCCCAAAGCCTGGTTGACCGGTATCCCCGGTCCTCTGGGTCCTCCGTCATGCTGTGGGCCACCTCAGGCAGCCTTGGGACCCCCGGGATCGAGCGAGGCAGGAACCACCTGTCGGCGCGAGATGCCCGGTAACTCCAGTAGACGGCATGATAAGTGGTTATGACTATGACTATGACTATATATATATATATATATATATATATATATATATCCTCTAATCTACACCCCTCTCCCAACTCTAGGTGGCTCCACCACACGGCTCTAAGGTACGTGCGAAGGGCACAAAGTGGTGCATACATGTGGTGGAAGGGGCTAAACTCGGTCAAAACGGGCTCAATACGGGCTAAAAACACTTGTTTGAGCATCCCAAATGGTCCGGGATCACTTTTGGAAAAACGCGTTTTTGACCCATTTTGGACCCACTTTTGGTCCCAAAATGGCCCATTTTCAAGGCATTTTGGGATTTTCCATGAGCCAAAACCCGTCGCCACGGGCTCAAAATGGGCTAAAACCACTTGTTTGAGCATCATAAATGGTCCAGGATTACTTTTGGAAAAACGCATTTTTGACCCATTTTTGACCCATTGTTGGTCCCAAAATGGCCCATGTTCAAGGCATTTTGGGATTTTCCGTGGTCCAAAACGCGCCACCACGGGCTCAAAACGGCCTAAAAACACTTGTTTGAGCATCCCAAGTGGTCTAGGAACAACTTTGGAAATATATATATATATATATATATATATATATATATATATATATATATATATATATATATATATATATATATATATATATATATATATATATATATATATATATATATATATATATATATATATATCCTCCAATCTACACCCCTCTCCCCAACTCACTACACTGCCTCGGATATGCCATATATATATATATATATATATATATATATATATATATATATATATATATATATACATATATATATATATATATATATATATATATATATATATATATATATATATATATATATATATATATATATATATATATATATATATATATATATATATATATATATATATATATATATATATATATGGCATATCCGAGGCAGTGTACCTACCAGGGTGTAGGGTAGAAGGAGGGGTCGGGTGGGGGTGTAGGGGACCCCCCCCCCTATTTTGATGGTGGGGAATCCGTTTTTGAGGGTTAGGGCCTCCGGGTGGGGATGATGGTCTTGATGTTCTTTGCTCCATGTACATCAAAAAGGGCTCCATTCTCTTTACTGATGGTGCCCGTGTGTATGAGCAAATTTCCAAGAATCTTGGCTTCAGTCATGACTATGTGGACCACCAAGAGAACGAGTTTGCCAAAGATGCCAACATCCAAGGCAAAAAGCGCCGGGTCCACACGAACACCATTGATGGGCGGTGGGGAATACTCAAAAATTGGATCCGAAATCGTGGTGGTGTCAAGTCCGAGCACCTCTTCCAGAACGTCAAGGAATTCCAGTGGCGCCAAAATCTGCAGCATCGTGACCCGTTCATCACTCTATGCGAGCATGTTCGAGACGGATATTTTCCGTTTTGACGAGGTAAACCACTCCCAAATCCTTCTCTAACCCTCAAAAACGGATCCCCCACCCTCAAAATAGGGGGGGGGGTCCCCTACACCCCCACCCGACCCCTCCTTCTACCCTACACCCTAGTAGGTACACTGCCTCGGATATGCCATATATATATATATATATATATATATATATATATATATATATATATATATATATACACACACACACACACACACACACACACACACACACATATATATATTACTACACCCCTCTCCCCTTAAATCTAGCTAACAAGCAAGCAAGCAAGCAAGCAAGCAAGCAAGCAAGCAACAAGCAAGCACCTCTCCTTTCCGTTTTGGCCATTGCTCGGCCTCATCGCTCCGGGCTCTACTCTACTCTAGCCATCCTAGAGCCTAGGTGGTGGCCTTGCCAAATCCAAGTTTTGAGCCAAAAACTCACCGGTGGCGCCCCGGGGCGGGGGCGCCAAGTCGGGAGGTGCCCTCCCAAAGCTGCGCATTTTGTGCTCCAGAACAGCCTTTTTTGGCCTGAAGCTGTCCCGAAACCCGCTCAAAACGAACAAACGAAGGGAAACGGTTTGTACACATCACGTGCGCCTCAATTGCCCCTTGACAAAGAGCCCTTTGTTGCCCTCTAGCTCCACGATATGTCCGAGAAACGGCCCAAAAATGGCTAAAAATGGCCTGAATGTGCGCTGTTTGTGTCAAACAAGCCCAAAACCAAGAACGGGCCATATCTTGGGCTACGTGGCTGAAAACCGAATTCTGAGCGCACCTATTCCACCCGCAACCACCCACTTTTTGTGGTTTCCAAGCTTCGTAATCGCCCAACGAGACGCCTAGACCCCCGTACCAGTGGTCACTTGGTGCAGCCCGAGGGCAGCACAACCTGCGCACCGTTGGGGCCAACAGTGGTTCCACCGGGGTCCCCGGGGCGAAAAAAATCATTTTTTTCAAAGTTGTTCCTAGACCACTTGGGATGCTCAAACAAGTGTTTTTAGGCCGTTTTGAGCCCGTGGTGGCGCGTTATGGGCCATGGAAAATCCCAAAATGCCCTTGAAAATGGGCCGTTTTGGGACCAAAAACGGGCAAAAATGGGTCAAAAACGCATTTTTCCAAAAGTGATCCTGGACCATTTGGGATGCTCAAACATGTGTTTTTGACCCGTTTAGAGCCCGTGGTGCCGCGTTTTGGCCCATGGAAAATCCCAAAATGCCTAGAAAAGGGGCCGGTTCGACACCAAAAAATGGGTCAAAACTGGGTGAAAAACACATTTTTCTAAAAGTGATCTTGGGCCATTTGGGAGGCTCAAACAAGGGCTTTTGGCCTGTTTTGAGCTCGAGATCGCGCGTTTTTGGCCAATGGAGAATCCCAAAATGCCTTGAAAATGAGCCTTTGTGGGACAAAAACAAGTGAAATTTTGAGTCCCTTCTGGTACAAGAGGGATGAATAATCCTTCTTGTGTTTTGCCGTTTGTGTGCTTTTTGTGCCGATGCTCTTACTGATTGCCTGATTGCCTATAGAAGAGAGGCTGGTTGAGGCCACTCTCGCATGCGAGACTGGGATTTTGGGGCCTTACCTATATAAGAGAGGCTATTTGAGGCCACTCTCCCGGCGTGCCAGGGGTTGGGGGCCTTGCCTCTATAGGAGATGCTATTTCAGGCCAGTCTCGCCGGCGAGACTGGGATTTTGAGGCCTTGCCTATATAAGAGAGGCTGTTTGAGGCCAGTCTCGCCGGCGAGACTGGGATTTTGGGGGCTTACCTATATAAGAGATGCTATTTCAGGCCATTCTCGCCGGCGAGACTGGGATTTTGGGACCTGGCCTATATAAGAGAGGCTGTTTGAGGCCAGTCTCGCCGGCGAGACTGGGATTTTGGGGCCTTGCCCATATAAGAGAGGCTGTTTGAGGCCAGTCTCGCCGGCGAGACTGAGATTTTGGGGCCTTGCCTATATAAGAGAGGCCGTTTGAGGTCAGTCTCGCCGGCGAGACTGGGATTTTGGGGCCTTGCCTATATAAGAGAGGCTATTTGAGGCCAACCTCGCCGGCGAGACTACGATTTTGGGGCCTTGCCTATATAAGAGAGGCTGTTTGAGGCCAATCGCGCCGGCGAGACTGGGATTTTGGGGCCTTGCCTATATAAGAGAGGCCGTTTGAGGCCAGTGTCGCCGGCGAGACTAGAATTTTGGGGCCTTGTCTATATAAGAGAGGCTATTCGAGGCCAATCTCACCGGTGAGACTAGGATTCTGGGGTGTTGCCTCTATAAGAGAGGCTGTTTGAGGCCAGTTTCGCTGATGAGATTGGGATTTTGGGGCCTTGTCTATATAAGAGAGGTGGTTTGAGGCCAGTTTGACCGGAGAGACTAGGATTTTGGGGCCTTGTGTATATAAGAGAGGCTGTTTGAGGCCAGTCTCGCCGGCGAGACTGGGATTCTGGGGCCTTGCCTAAAGAAGAGATGCTATTTGAGGCCATTCTCGCCGGCGAGACTGGGATTTTGCGACCGTGCCTATATAAGACAGTCTTTTTGAGGCCAGTCTCCCCGGCGAGACTGGGATTTCCGGGCCTTGCCTCTATAAGAGAGGATGTTTGAGGCCAGTCTCGCCCGCGAGACTTTGATTTTGTGGTCTTGCCTATATAAGAGAGGCTGTTTGAGGCCAATGTCGGTGGCGAGACTGGGATTTTGTGGTCTTGCCTATATAAGAGAGGCTGTATGAGGCCAGTCTCGCCGGCGGGACTGGGATTTTGGGCCCTTGCCTATATAAGAGAGGCTGTTTGAGGCCAGTCTCGCTAGCAACATGGGATTTTGAGGTATTGCATATACAAGAGAGGCTATTTGAGGCCCGTCTTGCCGGCGAGAGTGGGATTTTGGGACCTTGCCTCTATAAGAGAGGCTGTTTGAGGCCAGTCTCGCCGGCGACACTGGGATTTTGGGGCCTTGCCTCTATAAGAGAGGCTGTTTGAGGCCAGTCTCGCCGGCGAGACTCGGATTTTGGGACTGCCTATATAAGAGAGGCTGTTTTAGGCCAGTCTCGCCGGCGAGTGGGATTTTGGGGCCTTGCCTCTATAAGAGAGGCTGTTTGAGGCCAGTTTCGCCGGTGAGACTGGGATTTTGTGGTCTTGCCTATATGAGAGAGGCTGTTTGAGGCCAGTCTCGCCAGCGGGACTGGGATTTTGTGGTCGTTCCTATATAAGAGAGGCTGTTTGAGGCCAGTCCCGCCGGCGGGACTGGGATTTTGGGGCCTTGCCACTATAAGAGAGGATGTTTGAGGCCAGTTTCGCCGGTGAGACTGGGATTTTGTGGTCTTGCCTATATGAGAGAGGCTGTTTGAGGCCAGTCGTGCCGGCGGGACCGGGGTTTTGGGGCCTTGCCTATATAAGAGAGGCTGTTTGAGGCCAGTCTCGTCGGCGAGACTGGGATTTTGGGGCCTTGCCTATATAAGAGAGGGTATATGAGGCCAGTCTCGCCAGCGGGACTGGGCTATTGTGGTCGTGCCTATATAAGAGAGGCTGTTTGAGGCCAGTCCCGCCGGCGGGACTGGGATTTTGGGGCCTTGCCTATATAAGATAGGCTGTTTGAGGCCAGTCTCGCCGGCGATACGGGGATTTCGGGCCCTTGCCTATATAAGAGAGGCTGTTTGCGGCCAGTCTCAATGGTGAGACTGGGATTTTGTGGTCTTGCCTATATAAGTGAGGCTGTTTGAGGCCAGTCTCGCCGGCGGGACTCGGATTTTGTGGTCGTGCCTATATAGGAGAGGCTGTATGAGGCCAGTCCCGCCGGCGGGACGGGGATTTGGGGGGCTTGCCTATATAAGAGAGGCTATTTGAGGCCAGTCTCGCCGGCGAGATTGGAATTTTGGGGCCCTGCCTATATAACAGAGGCTATTTGAGGCCAGTCTTGCCGGCGAGAGTGGGATTTTGGGGCCTTGCTTTTACAAGAGAGGCTGTTTGAGGCCAGTCTCGCCGGCGACACTGGGATTTTGGGGCCTTGCCTACATAAGAGAGGCAGTTTGAAGGCAGTCTCGCCGGCGAGACTGGGATTTGGGGGGCTTGCCTATATAAGAGAGGCTATTTGAGGCCAGTCTTGCCGGCGAGAGTGGGATTTTGGGGCCTTGCCTCTATAAGATAGGCTGTTTGAGGCCAGTCTTGCCGGCGACACTGGGATTTGGGGGCCTTGCCTCTATAGGAGAGGCTGTTTGACGCTAGTCTCGCCGACGAGACTGGGATTTTGGGACCTTGCCTATGTAAGAGAGGCTGTTTGAGGCCAGTCTCGCCTGCGAGACTCGGATTTTGGGGCCTTGCCTATATGAGTGAGGCTGTTTGAGGCCAGTCTCGCCTGCGGGACTGGACTTTGGTGGTCTTGCCTATATAAGTGAGGCTGTTTGAGGCCAGTCTCGCCGGCGAGACTCGGATTTTGGGACCTTGCCTATATAACAGAGGCTGTTTGAGGCCAGTCTCGCTTGCGAGACTGGGATTTTGGGGCCCTGCCTATATAAGAGAGGCTATTTGAGGCCAGTCTTGCCGGCGAGACTGGGATTTTGGGGCCTTGCCTCTATAGGAGAGGCTGTTTGAGGCCAGTCTCGCCGGCGAGACTGGGATTTGGGGGGCTTGCCTATATAAGAGAGGCTATTTGAGGCCAGTCTTGCCGGCGAGACTGGGATTTTGGGGCCTTGCCCATAAAAGAGAGGTTGTTTGAGGCCAGTCTCGCCGGCGAGACTCGGATTTGGGGGGCTTGCCTATATAAGAGAGGCTGTTTGAGGCCAGTCTCGCCGGCGAGACTGGGATTTTGGGGCCTTGCCTATATAAGAGAGGCTATTTGAGGCCAGTCTTGCCGGCGAGACTGGGATTTTGGGGCCTTGCCTCTATAGGAGAGGCTGTTTGAGGCCAGCCTCGCCGGAGAGACTGGGTTTTTGGGGCCCTGCCTATAAAAGAGAGGCTATTTGACGCCAGTCTTGCCGGCGAGAGTGGGATTTTGGGGCCTTGCCTCTATAGGAGAGGCTGTTTGAGGCCAGTCTCGCCGGCGAGACTGGGATTTTTGGACCTTGCCTATATAAGAGAGGCTGTTTGAGGCCAGTCTCGCATGCGAGACTGGGATTTTGGGGCCTTGCCTATATAAGAGAGGCTATTTGAGGCTAGTCTTGCCGGCGAGACTGGGATTTTGGGGCCTTGCCTCTATAGGAGAGGCTGTTTGAGGCCAGTCTCGCCGGCGAGACTCGGATTTTGGGACCTTGCCTATATAAGAGAGGCTGTTTGAGGCCAGTCTCGCCAGCGAGACTGGGATTTTGGGGACTTACCTATATAAGAGATGCTATT
Organism: Eutreptiella sp. 'Long Island Sound 2002'; assembly: GCA_964036045.1. Taxonomy (NCBI): domain Eukaryota; phylum Euglenozoa; class Euglenophyceae; order Eutreptiales; family Eutreptiaceae; genus Eutreptiella; species Eutreptiella sp. 'Long Island Sound 2002'. The sequence continues at coordinate 70,282,201 of OZ038384.1, forward strand.
TCAGGCCATTCTCGCCGGCGAGACTGGGATTTTGGGACCTGGCCTATATAAGAGAGGCTGTTTGAGGACAGTCTCGCCGGCGAGACTGGGATTTTGGGGCCTGGCCTATATAAGAGAGGCTATTTGAGGCCAGTTTCGCCGGCGAGACTGGGATTTTGGGGCCTTGCCCATATAAGAGAGGCTGTTTGAGGCCAGTCTGGCCGGCGAGACTGAGATTTTGGGGCCTTGCCTATATAAGAGAGGCCGTTTGAGGTCAGTCTCGCCGGCGAGACTGGGATTTTGGGGCCTTGCCTATATAAGAGAGGCTATTTGAGGCCAACCTCGCCGGCGAGACTACGATTTTGGGGCCTTGCCTATATAAGAGAGGCTGTTTGCGGCCAATCGCGCCGGCGAGACTGGGATTTTGGGGCCTTGCCTATATAAGAGAGGCCGTTTGAGGCCAGTGTCGCCGGCGAGACTAGAATTTTGGGGCCTTGTCTATATAAGAGAGGCTATTCGAGGCCAATCTCACCGGTGAGACTAGGATTCTGGGGTGTTGCCTCTATAAGAGAGGCTGTTTGAGGCCAGTTTCGCTGATGAGATTGGGATTTTGGGGCCTTGTCTATATAAGAGAGCTGGTTTGAGGCCAGTTTGACCGGAGAGACTAGGATTTTGGGGCCTTGTGTATATAAGAGAGGCTGTTTGAGGCCAGTCTCGCCGGCGAGACTGGGATTCTGGGGCCTTGCCTAAAGAAGAGATGCTATTTGAGGCCATTCTCGCCGGCGAGACTGGGATTTTGCGACCGTGCCTATATAAGACAGTCTTTTTGAGGCCAGTCTCCCCGGCGAGACTGGGATTTCCGGGCCTTGCCTCTATAAGAGAGGATGTTTGAGGCCAGTCTCGCCCGCGAGACTTTGATTTTGTGGTCTTGCCTATATAAGAGAGGCTGTTTGAGGCCAATCTCGGTGGCGAGACTGGGATTTTGTGGTCTTGCCTATATAAGAGAGGCTGTATGAGGCCAGTCTCGCCGGCGGGACTGGGATTTTGGGCCCTTGCCTATATAAGAGAGGCTGTTTGAGGCCAGTCTCGCTAGCAACATGGGATTTTGAGGTCCTGCATATACAAGAGAGGCTATTTGAGGCCCGTCTTGCCGGCGAGAGTGGGATTTTGGGACCTTGCCTCTATAAGAGAGGCTGTTTGAGGCCAGTTTCGCCGGCGACACTGGGATTTTGGGGCCTTGCCTCTATAAGAGAGGCTGTTTGAGGCCAGTCTCGCCGGCGAGACTCGGATTTTGGGACTGCCTATATAAGAGAGGCTGTTTTAGGCCAGTCTCGCCGGCGAGTGGGATTTTGGGGCCTTGCCTCTATAAGAGAGGCTGTTTGCGGCCAGTCTCAATGGTGAGACTGGGATTTTGTGGTCTTGCCTATATAAGTGAGGCTGTTTGAGGCCAGTCTCGCCTGCGGGACTCGGATTTTGTGGTCGTGCCTATATAGGAGAGGCTGTTTGAGGCCAGTCCCGCCGGCGGGACGGGGATTTGGGGGGCTTGCCTATATAAGAGAGGCTGTTTGAGGCCAGTCTCGCCGGCGAGTGGGATTTTGGGGCCTTGCCTCTATAAGAGAGGCTGTTTGAGGCCAGTTTCGCCGGTGAGACTGGGATTTTGTGGTCTTGCCTATATGAGAGAGGCTGTTTGAGGCCAGTCTCGCCAGCGGGACTGGGATTTTGTGGTCGTTCCTATATAAGAGAGGCTGTTTGAGGCCAGTCCCGCCGGCGGGACTGGGATTTTGGGGCCTTGCCACTATAAGAGAGGATGTTTGAGGCCAGTTTCGCCGGTGAGACTGGGATTTTGTGGTCTTGCCTATATAAGAGAGGCTGTTTGAGGCCAGTCTCGCCAGCGGGACTGGGATTTTGTGGTCGTGCCTATATAAGAGAGGCTGTTTGAGGCCAGTCTCGCCGGCGAGAGTGGGATTTTGGGGCCTTGCCTCTATAAGATAGGCTGTTTGAGGCCAGTCTTGCCGGCGACACTGGGATTTGGGGGCCTTGCCTCTATAGGAGAGGCTGTTTGACGCTAGTCTCGCCGATTTTGGGACCTTGCCTATGTAAGAGAGGCTGTTTGAGGCCAGTCTCGCCTGCGAGACTCGGATTTTGGGGCCTTGCCTATATGAGTGAGGCTGTTTGAGGCCAGTCTCGCCTGCGGGACTGGACTTTGGTGGTCTTGCCTATATAAGTGAGGCTGTTTGAGGCCAGTCTCGCCGGCGAGACTCGGATTTTGGGACCTTGCCTATATAACAGAGGCTGTTTGAGGCCAGTCTCGCTTGCGAGACTGGGATTTTGGGGCCCTGCCTATAAAAGAGAGGCTATTTGAGGCCAGTCTTGCCGGCGAGACTGGGATTTTGGGGCCTTGCCTCTATAGGAGAGGCTGTTTGAGGCCAGTCTCGCCGGCGAGACTGGGATTTGGGGGGCTTGCCTATATAAGAGAGGCTATTTGAGGCCAGTCTTGCCGGCGAGACTGGGATTTTGGGGCCTTGCCCATAAAAGAGAGGTTGTTTGAGGCCAGTCTCGCCGGCGAGACTCGGATTTGGGGGGCTTGCCTATATAAGAGAGGCTGTTTGAGGCCAGTCTCGCCGGTGAGACTGGGATTTTGTGGTCTTGCCTATATGAGAGAGGCAGTTTGAAGGCAGTCTCGCCGGCGAGACTGGGATTTGGGGGGCTTGCCTATATAAGAGAGGCTATTTGAGGCCAGTCTTGCCGGCGAGAGTGGGATTTTGGGGCCTTGCCTCTATAAGATAGGCTGTTTGAGGCCAGTCTTGCCGGCGACACTGGGATTTGGGGGCCTTGCCTCTATAGGAGAGGCTGTTTGACGCTAGTCTCGCCGACGAGACTGGGATTTTGGGACCTTGCCTATGTAAGAGAGGCTGTTTGAGGCCAGTCTCGCCTGCGAGACTCGGATTTTGGGGCCTTGCCTATATGAGTGAGGCTGTTTGAGGCCAGTCTCGCCTGCGGGACTGGACTTTGGTGGTCTTGCCTATATAAGTGAGGCTGTTTGAGGCCAGTCTCGCCGGCGAGACTCGGATTTTGGGACCTTGCCTATATAACAGAGGCTGTTTGAGGCCAGTCTCGCTTGCGAGACTGGGATTTTGGGGCCCTGCCTATATAAGAGAGGCTATTTGAGGCCAGTCTTGCCGGCGAGACTGGGATTTTGGGGCCTTGCCTCTATAGGAGAGGCTGTTTGAGGCCAGTCTCGCCGGCGAGACTGGGATTTGGGGGGCTTGCCTATATAAGAGAGGCTATTTGAGGCCAGTCTTGCCGGCGAGACTGGGATTTTGGGGCCTTGCCCATAAAAGAGAGGTTGTTTGAGGCCAGTCTCGCCGGCGAGACTCGGATTTGGGGGGCTTGCCTATATAAGAGAGGCTGTTTGAGGCCAGTCTCGCCGGCGAGACTGGGATTTTGGGGCCTTGCCTATATAAGAGAGGCTATTTGAGGCCAGTCTTGCCGGCGAGACTGGGATTTTGGGGCCTTGCCTCTATAGGAGAGGCTGTTTGAGGCCAGCCTCGCCGGAGAGACTGGGTTTTTGGGGCCCTGCCTATAAAAGAGAGGCTATTTGACGCCAGTCTTGCCGGCGAGAGTGGGATTTTGGGGCCTTGCCTCTATAGGAGAGGCTGTTTGAGGCCAGTCTCGCCGGCGAGACTGGGATTTTTGGACCTTGCCTATATAAGAGAGGCTGTTTGAGGCCAGTCTCGCATGCGAGACTGGGATTTTGGGGCCTTGCCTATATAAGAGAGGCTATTTGAGGCTAGTCTTGCCGGCGAGACTGGGATTTTGGGGCCTTGCCTCTATAGGAGAGGCTGTTTGAGGCCAGTCTCGCCGGCGAGACTCGGATTTTGGGACCTTGCCTATATAAGAGAGGCTGTTTGAGGCCAGTCTCGCCGGCGAGACTGGGATTTTGGGGACTTACCTATATAAGAGATGCTATTTCAGGCCATTCTCGCCGGCGAGACTGGGATTTTGGGACCTGGCCTATATAAGAGAGGCTGTTTGAGGACAGTCTCGCCGGCGAGACTGGGATTTTGGGGCCTGGCCTATATAAGAGAGGCTATTTGAGGCCAGTTTCGCCGGCGAGACTGGGATTTTGGGGCCTTGCCCATATAAGAGAGGCTGTTTGAGGCCAGTCTGGCCGGCGAGACTGAGATTTTGGGGCCTTGCCTATATAAGAGAGGCCGTTTGAGGTCAGTCTCGCCGGCGAGACTGGGATTTTGGGGCCTTGCCTATATAAGAGAGGCTATTTGAGGCCAACCTCGCCGGCGAGACTACGATTTTGGGGCCTTGCCTATATAAGAGAGGCTGTTTGCGGCCAATCGCGCCGGCGAGACTGGAATTTTGGGGCCTTGCCTATATAAGAGAGGCCGTTTGAGGCCAGTCTCGCCGGCGAGACTAGAATTTTGGGGCCTTGTCTATATAAGAGAGGCTATTCGAGGCCAATCTCACCGGTGAGACTAGGATTCTGGGGTGTTGCCTCTATAAGAGAGGCTGTTTGAGGCCAGTTTCGCTGATGAGATTGGGATTTTGGGGCCTTGTCTATATAAGAGAGCTGGTTTGAGGCCAGTTTGACCGGAGAGACTAGGATTTTGGGGCCTTGTGTATATAAGAGAGGCTGTTTGAGGCCAGTCTCGCCGGCGAGACTGGGATTCTGGGGCCTTGCCTAAAGAAGAGATGCTATTTGAGGCCATTCTCGCCGGCGAGACTGGGATTTTGCGACCGTGCCTATATAAGACAGTCTTTTTGAGGCCAGTCTCCCCGGCGAGACTGGGATTTCCGGGCCTTGCCTCTATAAGAGAGGATGTTTGAGGCCAGTCTCGCCCGCGAGACTTTGATTTTGTGGTCTTGCCTATATAAGAGAGGCTGTTTGAGGCCAATCTCGGTGGCGAGACTGGGATTTTGTGGTCTTGCCTATATAAGAGAGGCTGTATGAGGCCAGTCTCGCCGGCGGGACTGGGATTTTGGGCCCTTGCCTATATAAGAGAGGCTGTTTGAGGCCAGTCTCGCTAGCAACATGGGATTTTGAGGTCTTGCATATACAAGAGAGGCTATTTGAGGCCCGTCTTGCCGGCGAGAGTGGGATTTTGGGACCTTGCCTCTATAAGAGAGGCTGTTTGAGGCCAGTTTCGCCGGCGACACTGGGATTTTGGGGCCTTGCCTCTATAAGAGAGGCTGTTTGAGGCCAGTCTCGCCGGCGAGACTCGGATTTTGGGACTGCCTATATAAGAGAGGCTGTTTTAGGCCAGTCTCGCCGGCGAGTCGGATTTTGGGGCCTTGCCTCTATAAGAGAGGCTGTTTGCGGCCAGTCTCAATGGTGAGACTGGGATTTTGTGGTCTTGCCTATATAAGTGAGGCTGTTTGAGGCCAGTCTCGCCTGCGGGACTCGGATTTTGTGGTCGTGCCTATATAGGAGAGGCTGTTTGAGGCCAGTCCCGCCGGCGGGACGGGGATTTGGGGGGCTTGCCTATATAAGAGAGGCTGTTTGAGGCCAGTCTCGCCGGCGAGTGGGATTTTGGGGCCTTGCCTCTATAAGAGAGGCTGTTTGAGGCCAGTTTCGCCGGTGAGACTGGGATTTTGTGGTCTTGCCTATATGAGAGAGGCTGTTTGAGGCCAGTCTCGCCAGCGGGACTGGGATTTTGTGGTCGTTCCTATATAAGAGAGGCTGTTTGAGGCCAGTCCCGCCGGCGGGACTGGGATTTTGGGGCCTTGCCACTATAAGAGAGGATGTTTGAGGCCAGTTTCGCCGGTGAGACTGGGATTTTGTGGTCTTGCCTATATGAGAGAGGCTGTTTGAGGCCAGTCTCGCCAGCGGGACTGGGATTTTGTGGTCGTGCCTATATAAGAGAGGCTGTTTGAGGCCAGTCGTGCCGGCGGGACCGGGATTTTGGGGCCTTGCCTATATAAGAGAGGCTGTTTGAGGCCAGTCTCGCCAGCGGGACTGGGCTATTGTGGTCGTGCCTATATAAGAGAGGCTGTTTGAGGCCAGTCCCGCCGGCGGGACTGGGATTTTGGGGCCTTGCCTATATAAGAGAGGGTATATGAGGCCAGTCTCGCCTGCGGGACTGGGCTATTGTGGTCGTGCCTATATAAGAGAGGCTGTTTGAGGCCAGTCCCGCCGGCGGGACTGGGATTTTGGGGCCTTGCCTATATAAGATAGGCTGTTTGAGGCCAGTCTCGCCGGCGATACGGGGATTTCGGGCCCTTGCCTATATAAGAGAGGCTGTTTGCGGCCAGTCTCAATGGTGAGACTGGGATTTTGTGGTCTTGCCTATATAAGTGAGGCTGTTTGAGGCCAGTCTCGCCTGCGGGACTCGGATTTTGTGGTCGTGCCTATATAGGAGAGGCTGTATGAGGCCAGTCCCGCCGGCGGGACGGGGATTTGGGGGGCTTGCCTATATAAGAGAGGCTGTTTGAGGCCAGTCTCGCCGGCGAGACTGGGATTTTGGGGCCCTGCCTATATAAGAGAGGCTATTTGAGGCCAGTCTTGCCGGCGAGACTGGGATTTTGGGGCCTTGCCCATATAAGAGAGGTTGTTTGAGGCCAGTCTCGCCGGCGAGACTCGGATTTGGGGGGCTTGCCTATATAAGAGAGGCTGTTTGAGGCCAGTCTCGCCGGCGAGACTGGGATTTTGGGGCCTTGCCTATATAAGAGAGGCTATTTGAGGCCAGTCTTGCCGGCGAGACTGGGATTTTGGGGCCTTGCCTCTATAGGAGAGGCTGTTTGAGGCCAGCCTCGCCGGAGAGACTGGGTTTTTGGGGCCCTGCCTATAAAAGAGAGGCTATTTGACGCCAGTCTTGCCGGCGAGAGTGGGATTTTGGGGCCTTGCCTCTATAGGAGAGGCTGTTTGAGGCCAGTCTCGCCGGCGAGACTGGGATTTTTGGACCTTGCCTATATAAGAGAGGCTGTTTGAGGCCAGTCTCGCATGCGAGACTGGGATTTTGGGGCCTTGCCTATATAAGAGAGGCTATTTGAGGCTAGTCTTGCCGGCGAGACTGGGATTTTGGGGCCTTGCCTCTATAGGAGAGGGTGTTTGAGGCCAGTCTCGCCGGCGAGACTCGGATTTTGGGACCTTGCCTATATAAGAGAGGCTGTTTGAGGCCAGTCTCGCCGGCGAGACGGGGATTTTGGGGACTTACCTATATAAGAGATGCTATTTCAGGCCATTCTCGCCGGCGAGACTGGGATTTTGGGACCTGGCCTATATAAGAGAGGCTGTTTGAGGCCAGTCTCGCCGGCGAGACTGGGATTTTGGGGCCTGGCCTATATAAGAGAGGCTATTTGAGGCCAGTTTCGCCGGCGAGACTGGGATTTTGGGGCCTTGCCCATATAAGAGAGGCTGTTTGAGGCCAGTCTCGCCGGCGAGACTGAGATTTTGGGGCCTTGCCTATATAAGAGAGGCCGTTTGAGGTCAGTCTCGCCGGCGAGACTGGGATTTTGGGGCCTTGCCTATATAAGAGAGGCTGTTTGCGGCCAATCGCGCCGGCGAGACTGGGATTTTGGGGCCTTGCCTATATAAGAGAGGCCGTTTGAGGCCAGTGTCGCCGGCGAGACTAGAATTTTGGGGCCTTGTCTATATAAGAGAGGCTATTCGAGGCCAATCTCACCGGTGAGACTAGGATTCTGGGGTGTTGCCTCTATAAGAGAGGCTGTTTGAGGCCAGTTTCGCTGATGAGATTGGGATTTTGGGGCCTTGTCTATATAAGAGAGGTGGTTTGAGGCCAGTTTGACCGGAGAGACTAGGATTTTGGGGCCTTGTGTATATAAGAGAGGCTGTTTGAGGCCAGTCTCGCCGGCGAGACTGGGATTCTGGGGCCTTGCCTAAAGAAGAGATGCTATTTGAGGCCATTCTCGCCGGCGAGACTGGGATTTTGCGACCGTGCCTATATAAGACAGTCTTTTTGAGGCCAGTCTCCCCGGCGAGACTGGGATTTCCGGGCCTTGCCTCTATAAGAGAGGATGTTTGAGGCCAGTCTCGCCCGCGAGACTTTGATTTTGTGGTCTTGCCTATATAAGAGAGGCTGTTTGAGGCCAATCTCGGTGGCGAGACTGGGATTTTGTGGTCTTGCCTATATAAGAGAGGCTGTATGAGGCCAGTCTCGCCGGCGGGACTGGGATTTTGGGCCCTTGCCTATATAAGAGAGACTGTTTGAGGCCAGTCTCGCTAGCAACATGGGATTTTGAGGTCCTGCATATACAAGAGAGGCTATTTGAGGCCCGTCTTGCCGGCGAGAGTGGGATTTTGGGACCTTGCCTCTATAAGAGAGGCTGTTTGAGGCCAGTTTCGCCGGCGACACTGGGATTTTGGGGCCTTGCCTCTATAAGAGAGGCTGTTTGAGGCCAGTCTCGCCGGCGAGACTCGGATTTTGGGACTGCCTATATAAGAGAGGCTGTTTTAGGCCAGTCTCGCCGGCGAGTGGGATTTTGGGGCCTTGCCTCTATAAGAGAGGCTGTTTGCGGCCAGTCTCAATGGTGAGACTAGGATTTTGTGGTCTTGCCTATATAAGTGAGGCTGTTTGAGGCCAGTCTCGCCTGCGGGACTCGGATTTTGTGGTCGTGCCTATATAGGAGAGGCTGTATGAGGCCAGTCCCGCCGGCGGGACGGGGATTTGGGGGGCTTGCCTATATAAGAGAGGCTGTTTTAGGCCAGTCTCGCCGGCGAGTGGGATTTTGGGGCCTTGCCTCTATAAGAGAGGCTGTTTGAGGCCAGTTTCGCCGGTGAGACTGGGATTTTGTGGTCTTGCCTATATGAGAGAGGCTGTTTGAGGCCAGTCTCGCCAGCGGGACTGGCATTTTGTGGTCGTTCCTATATAAGAGAGGCTGTTTGAGGCCAGTCCCGCCGGCGGGACTGGGATTTTGGGGCCTTGCCACTATAAGAGAGGATGTTTGAGGCCAGTTTCGCCGGTGAGACTGGGATTTTGTGGTCTTGCCTATATGAGAGAGGCTGTTTGAGGCCAGTCTCGCCAGCGGGACTGGGATTTTGTGGTCGTGCCTATATAAGAGAGGCTGTTTGAGGCCAGTCGTGCCGGCGGGACCGGGATTTTGGGGCCTTGCCTATATAAGAGAGGCTGTTTGAGGCCAGTCTCGTCGGCGAGACTGGGATTTTGGGGCCTTGCCTATATAAGAGAGGGTATATGAGGCCAGTCTCGCCAGCGGGACTGGGCTATTGTGGTCGTGCCTATATAAGAGAGGCTGTTTGAGGCCAGTCCCGCCGGCGGGACTGGGATTTTGGGGCCTTGCCTATATAAGATAGGCTGTTTGAGGCCAGTCTCGCCGGCGATACGGGGATTTCGGGCCCTTGCCTATATAAGAGAGGCTGTTTGCGGCCAGTCTCAATGGTGAGACTGGGATTTTGTGGTCTTGCCTATATAAGTGAGGCTGTTTGAGGCCAGTCTCGCCTGCGGGACTCAGATTTTGTGGTCGTGCCTATATAGGAGAGGCTGTATGAGGCCAGTCCCGCCGGCGGGACGGGGATTTGGGGGGCTTGCCTATATAAGAGAGGCTATTTGAGGCCAGTCTCGCCGGCGAGACTGGAATTTTGGGGCCCTGCCTATATAACAGAGGCTATTTGAGGCCAGTCTTGCCGGCGAAAGTGGGATTTTGGGGCCTTGCTTTTACAAGAGAGGCTGTTTGAGGCCAGTCTCGCCGGCGACACTGGGATTTTGGGGCCTTGCCTACATAAGAGAGGCAGTTTGAAGGCAGTCTCGCCGGCGAGCCTGGGATTTGGGGGGCTTGCCTATATAAGAGAGGCTATTTGAGGCCAGTCTTGCCGGCGAGAGTGGGATTTTGGGGCCTTGCCTCTATAAGATAGGCTGTTTGAGGCCAGTCTTGCCGGCGACACTGGGATTTGGGGGCCTTGCCTCTATAGGAGAGGCTGTTTGACGCTAGTCTCGCCGGCGGGACTGGACTTTGGTGGTCTTGCCTATATAAGTGAGGCTGTTTGAGGCCAGTCTCGCCGGCGAGACTCGGATTTTGGGACCTTGCCTATATAACAGAGGCTGTTTGAGGCCAGTCTCGCCTGCGAGACTGGGATTTTGGGGCCCTGACTATATAAGAGAGGCTATTTGAGGCCAGTCTTGCCGGCGAGAGTGGGATTTTGGGGCCTTGCCTCTATAGGAGAGGCTGTTTGAGGCCAGTCTCGCCGGCGAGACTGGGATTTGGGGGGCTTGCCTATATAAGAGAGGCTATTTGAGGCCAGTCTTGCCGGCGAGACTGGGATTTTGGGGCCTTGCCCATATAAGTGAGGTTGTTTGAGGCCAGTCTCGCCGGCGAGACTCGGATTTGGGGGGCTTGCCTATATAAGAGAGGCTGTTTGAGGCCAGTCTCGCCGGCGAGACTGGGATTTTGGGGCCTTGCCTATATAAGAGAGGCTATTTGAGGCCAGTCTTGCCGGCGAGACTGGGATTTTGGGGCCTTGCCTCTATAGGAGAGGCTGTTTGAGGTTAGCCTCGCCGGAGAGACTGGGTTTTTGGGGCCCTGCCTATATAAGAGAGGCTATTTGACGCCAGTCTTGCCGGCGAGAGTGGGATTTTGGGGCCTTGCCTCTATAGGAGAGGCCGTTTGAGGCCAGTCTCGCCGGCGAGACTGGGATTTTTGGACCTTGCCTATATAAGAGAGGCCATTTGAGGCCAGTCTCGCATGCGAGACTGGGATTTTGGGGCCTTGCCTATATAAGAGAGGCTATTTGAGGCCAGTCTTGCCGGCGAGACTGGGATTTTGGGGCCTTGCCTCTATAGGAGAGGCTGTTTGAGGCCAGTCTCGCCGGCGAGACTCGGATTTCGGGACCTTGCCTATATAAGAGAGGCTGTTTGAGGCCAGTCTCGCCGGCGAGACGGGGATTTTGGGGGCTTACCTACATAAGAGATGCTATTTCAGGCCATTCTCGCCGGCGAGACTAGGATTTTGGGACCTGGCCTATATAAGAGAGGCTGTTTGAGGCCAGTCTCGCCGGCGAGACTGGCATTTTAAGGCCTGGCCTATATAAGAGAGGCTATTTGAGGCCAGTCTCGCCGGCGAGACTGGGATTTTGGGGCCTTGCCCATATATAGGCAAGGCCCCAAAATCGTAGTCTCGCCGGCGAGGTTGGCCTCAAACGGCCTCTCTTATATAGGCAAGGCCCCAAAATCCCAGTCTCGCCGGCGCGATTGGCCTCAAACAGCCTCTCAGAGAGGCTGTTTGAGGCCAATCGCGCCGGCGAGACTGGGATTTTGGGGCCTTGCCTATATAAGAGAGGCCGTTTGAGGCCAGTGTCGCCGGCGAGACTAGAATTTTGGGGCCTTGTCTATATAAGAGAGGCTATTCGAGGCCAATCTCACCGGTGAGACTAGGATTCTGGGGTGTTGCCTCTATAAGAGAGGCTGTTTGAGGCCAGTTTCGCTGATGAGATTGGGATTTTGGGGCCTTGTCTATATAAGAGAGGTGGTTTGAGGCCAGTTTGACCGGAGAGACTAGGATTTTGGGGCCTTGTGTATATAAGAGACGCTGTTTGAGGCCAGTCTCGCCGGCGAGACTGGGATTCTGGGGCCTTGCCTAAAGAAGAGATGCTATTTGAGGCCATTTTCGCCGGCGAGACTGGGATTTTGCGACCGTGCCTATATAAGACAGTCTTTTTGAGGCCAGTCTCCCCGGCGAGACTGGGATTTCCGGGCCTTGCCTCTATAAGAGAGGATGTTTGAGGCCAGTCTCCCGCGAGACTTTGATTTTGTGGTCTTGCCTACATAAGAGAGGCTGTTTGAGGCCAATCTCGGTGGCGAGACTGGGATTTTGTGGTCTTGCCTAAATAAGAGAGGCTGTATGAGGCCAGTCTCGCCGGCGGGACTGGGATTTTGGGCCCTTGCCTATATAAGAGAGGCTGTTTGAGGCCAGTCTCGCTAGCAAACTGGGATTTTGAGGTCCTACATATACAAGAGAGGCTATTTGAGGCCCGTCTTGCCGGCGAGAGTGGGATTTTGGGACCTTGCCTCTATAAGAGAGGCTGTTTGAGGCCAGTCTCGCCGGCGACACTGGGATTTTGGGGCCTTGCCTCTATAAGAGAGGCTGTTTGAGGACAGTCTCGCCGGCGAGACTCGGATTTTGGGACCTTGCCTATATAAGAGAGGCTGTTTTAGGCCAGTCTCGCCGGCGAGTGGGATTTTGGGGCCTTGCCTCTATAAGAGAGGCTGTTTGAGGCCAGTTTCGCCGGTGAGATTGGGATTTTGTGGTCTTGCCTATATGAGAGAGGCTGTTTGAGGCCAGTCTCGCCAGCGGGACTGGGATTTTGTGGTCGTTCCTATATAAGAGAGGCTGTTTGAGGCCAGTCCCGCCGGCGGGACTGGGATTTTGGGGCCTTGCCACTATAAGAGAGGGTGTTTGAGGCCAGTTTCGCCGGTGAGACTGGGATTTTGTGGTCTTGCCTATATGAGAGAGGCTGTTTGAGGCCAGTCTCGCCAGCGGGACTGGGATTTTGTGGTCGTGCCTATATAAGAGAGGCTGTTTGAGGCCAGTCGTGCCGGCGGGACCGGGATTTTGGGGCCTTGCCTATATAAGAGAGGCTGTTTGAGGCCAGTCTCGTCGGCGAGACTGGGATTTTGGGGCCTTGCCTATATAAGAGAGGGTATATGAGGCCAGTCTCGCCAGCGGGACTGGGCTATTGTGGTCGTGCCTATATAAGAGAGGCTGTTTGAGGCCAGTCCCGCCGGCGGGACTGGGATTTTGGGGCCTTGCCTATATAAGATAGGCTGTTTGAGGCCAGTCTCGCCGGCGATACGGGGATTTCGGGCCCTTGCCTATATAAGAGAGGCTGTTTGCGGCCAGTCTCAATGGTGAGACTGGGATTTTGTGGTCTTGCCTATATAAGTGAGGCTGTTTGAGGCCAGTCTCGCCTGCGGGACTCGGATTTTGTGGTCGTGCCTATATAGGAGAGGCTGTATGAGGCCAGTCCCGCCGGCGGGACGGGGATTTGGGGGGCTTGCCTATATAAGAGAGGCTGTTTTAGGCCAGTCTCGCCGGCGAGTGGGATTTTGGGGCCTTGCCTCTATAAGAGAGGCTGTTTGAGGCCAGTTTCGCCGGTGAGACTGGGATTTTGTGGTCTTGCCTATATGAGAGAGGCTATTTGAGGCCAGTCTCGCCAGCGGGACTGGGATTTTGTGGTCGTTCCTATATAAGAGAGGCTGTTTGAGGCCAGTCCCGCCGGCGGGACTGGGATTTTGGGGCCTTGCCACTATAAAAGAGGATGTTTGAGGCCAGTTTCGCCGGTGAGACTGGGATTTTGTGGTCTTGCCCATATGAGAGAGGCTGTTTGAGGCCAGTCTCGCCAGCGGGACTGGGATTTTGTGGTCGTGCCTATATAAGAGAGGCTGTTTGAGGCCAGTCGTGCCGGCGGGACCGGGATTTTGGGGCCTTGCCTATATAAGAGAGGCTGTTTGAGGCCAGTCTCGTCGGCGAGACTGGGATTTTGGGGCCTTGCCTATATAAGAGAGGGTATATGAGGCCAGTCTCGCCAGCGGGACTGGGCTATTGTGGTCGTGCCTATATAAGAGAGGCTGTTTGAGGCCAGTCCCGCCGGCGGGACTGGGATTTTGGGCCCTTGCCTATATAAGATAGGCTGTTTGAGGCCAGTCTCGCCGGCGATACGGGGATTTCGGGCCCTTGCCTATATAAGAGAGGCTGTTTGCGGCCAATCTCAATGGTGAGACTGGGATTTTGTGGTCTTGCCTATATAAGTGAGGCTGTTTGAGGCCAGTCTCGCCTGCGGGACTCGGATTTTGTGGTCGTGCCTATATAGGAGAGGCTGTATGAGGCCAGTCCCGCCGGCGGGACGGGGATTTGGGGGGCTTGCCTATATAAGAGAGGCTATTTGAGGCCAGTCTCGCCGGCGAGACTGGAATTTTGGGGCCCTGCCTATATAACAAAGGCTATTTGAGGCCAGTCTTGCCGGCGAGAGTGGGATTTTGGGGCCTTGCTTTTACAAGAGAGGCTGTTTGAGGCCAGTCTCGCCGGCGACACTGGGATTTTGGGGCCTTGCCTACATAAGAGAGGCAGTTTGAAGGCAGTCTCGCCGGCGAGACTGGGATTTGGGGGGCTTGCCCATATAAGAGAGGCTATTTGAGGCCAGTCTTGCCGGCGAGAGTGGGATTTTGGGGCCTTGCCTCTATAAGATAGGCTGTTTGAGGCCAGTCTTGCCGGCGACACTGGGATTTGGGGACCTTGCCTCTATAGGAGAGGCTGTTTGACGCTAGTCTCGCCGGCGAGACTGGGATTTTGGGACCTTGCCTATGTAAGAGAGGCTGTTTGAGGCCAGTCTCGCTTGCGAGACTGGGATTTTGGGGCCTTGCCTATATAAGTGAGGCTGTTTGAGGCCAGTCTCGCCTGCGGGACTGGACTTTGGTGGTCTTGCCTATATAAGAGAGGCTGTTTGAGGCCAGTCTCGCCGGCGAGACTGGGATTGGTGGGGCTTGCCTTTATAGGAGAGGCTGTTTGAGGCCAGTCTCGCCGGCGAGACTCGGATTTTGGGACCTTGCCTATATAACAGAGGCTGTTTGAGGCCAGTCTCGCCTGCGAGACTGGGATTTTGGGGCCCTGCCTATATAAGAGAGGCTATTTGAGGCCAGTCTTGCCGGCGAGAGTGGGATTTTGGGGCCTTGCCTCTATAGGAGAGGCTGTTTGAGGCCAGTCTCGCCGGCGAGACTGGGATTTGGGGGGCTTGCCTATATAAGAGAGGCTATTTGAGGCCAGTCTTGCCGGCGAGACTGGGATTTTGGGGCCTTGCCCATATAAGAGAGGTTGTTTGAGGCCAGTCTCGCCGGCGAGACTCGGATTTGGGGGGCTTGCCTATATAAGAGAGGCTGTTTGAGGCCAGTCTCGCCGGCGAGACTGGGATTTTGGGGCCTTGCCTATATAAGAGAGGCTATTTGAGGCCAGTCTTGCCGGCGAGACTGGGATTTTGGGGCCTTGCCTCTATAGGAGAGGCTGTTTGAGGCCAGCCTCGCCGGAGAGACTGGGTTTTTGGGGCCCTGCCTATATAAGAGAGGCTATTTGACGCCAGTCTTGCCGGCGAGAGTGGGATTTTGGGGCCTTGCCTCTATAGGAGAGGCTGTTTGAGGCCAGTCTCGCCGGCGAGACTGGGATTTTTGGACCTTGCCTATATAAGAGAGGCTGTTTGAGGCCAGTCTCGCATGCGAGACTGGGATTTTGGGGCCTTGCCTATATAAGAGAGGCTATTTGAGGCTAGTCTTGCCGGCGAGACTGGGATTTTGGGGCCTTGCCTCTATAGGAGAGGCTGTTTGAGGCCAGTCTCGCCGGCGAGACTCGGATTTTGGGACCTTGCCTATATAAGAGAGGCTGTTTGAGGCCAGTCTCGCCGGCGAGACGGGGATTTTGGGGCCCTGCCTGTATAAGAGAGGCTATTTGAGGCCAGTCTTCCCGGCGAGAGTGGGATTTTGGGGGCTTGCCTTTGTACGAGAGGCTGTTTGAGGCCAGTCTCGCCGGCGAGACTGGGATTTTTGGACCTTGCCTATATAAGAGAGGCTGTTTGAGGCCAGTCTTGCCGGCGAGACTGGGATTTTTGAGGCCTTGCCTATATAAGAGAGGCTATTTGAGGCCAGTCTTGCCGGCAAGACTGGGATTTTGGGGCCTTGCCTCTATAGGAGAGGCTATTTGAGGCCAGTCTCGCCGGCGAGACTCGGATTTTGGGACCTGGCCTATATAAGAGAGGCTGTTTGAGGCCGGTCTCGCCGGCAAGAGTGGGATTTTGGGGCCCTGCCTATATAAGAGAGGCTATTTGAGGCCAGTCTTGCCGGCGAGACTGGGATTTTGGGGCCCCGCCTCTATAGGAGAGGCTGTTTGAGGCCAGTCTCGCCTGCGAGACTCGGATTTTGGGACCTTGCCTATATAAGAGAGGGTGTTTGAGGCCAGTCTCGCCGGCGAGACTGGGATTTGGGGGGCTTGCCTATATAAGAGAGGCTATTTGAGGCCAGTCGTGCCGGCGAGAGTGGGATTTTGGGGCCTTGCCTCTATAGGAGAGGCTGTTTGAGGCCAGTCTCGCCGGCGAGACTGGGATTTTTGGACCTTGCCAAAATAAGAGAGGCTGTTTGAGGCCAGTCTCGCATGCGAGACTGAGATTTTGGGGCCTTGCCTATATTCCTTTGTCTACGGCTCTCGGGGCCGTCGCGCGTCCCCCGTGTCCACCGTGGGGACGTGTTGGCTCTGGGGGTATTTGGGGTTGCCGAATCCATTTCCGGGGTTGTTTTTGTGTTGTTTTGGGGTTTTAAGGGTCAGAGCCACTGTTGGAACTTGGCTCTCGCGTTCTGCGTGTCCCCGGTGTCCCCCTTTCTCCCCGATGGTGCCTTGCACGCGACGCGCACGTCTTTTTTTTGGCTCTGAGGTTGTCCCTGGGGACGGTTGCCCGTCGGGCGCGTTCTGCGTGTTTTGCAGGGTTTTATTTTAGGGACAGGGTCCGGCAACACGGAGGGGGGTTGGCTCCCCCGAGACCTAAGGGCTGTTGGTAAGCCCTGCAGGGACCGGTAGCCACCGGCAGGTATGTTCCTTGTTTAAAAGCGACTTCGAAGTGCCAGTGACGTTGTGTAGGCCGCAGTCCCGTAGCACACAAGTAGTCCACAACGCAATACCAGGGCCACGCGTTCTCCCATGGACCACAAGTTGCACCCACGGCCACGCAGGCCACACCACGAGGCGCCTAAACAGTGCATCGTTGTCATCGCCTTCCGTAGCCTTTTTTAGACACAAAAAGTGACTGGCGGTTGGATTTTGAAAAAGCAGAGAAATACGAGCAGCGGTGTGTCCTGTGTGTCTCGCGTGTCCTGCGTGCTGTCTTTGCACGTGTCCCTACAATCCGTTATTCGTTCCGCGTGTCTTGCATGTTCTCCATTGCACTGTTCCTTGTGTCTAGGCATGGCGCTGCCGCTCTACCCGTCATCATACCAAGGCACTGGGTCACACTTGGAGCAATGCGACCCAATGTCGGCAGCCGACGTCGAGCCTGGCACCGCCGCGGTGATATTTCAAATAAAGCAGCAGACCAGTGGGTACCACGTGGGCTGGGTGCCAGCGGTCAAGGACATCAAAGACCCCAAGACAAAGGAAGTCGAGGACGGCCTCTACCTGTCGCAGGCGATCAGCTACCAAATACACACCCGCGAGAACAAGAAGACCGCTGCCAAAGAAAGGCGTATCGAGAACCAAAGGAGCCAAGGAAACTTCGCCGTGGCAATCAACAAGATCAAGAGTGGTTGTTTCTGGGGATCCATCCCAGATGAGGTGTGGGCGCGTTCTGCGCGTCATGTGCGTTGGCTCTGTCTCTGTCCCTTGGGCCTGTCTGAATGTCGTGCCTGCTATGCGCGTCCAGAGTTCCAGGCTCCCCCACTGTCCCTAGGGACAAGGAGGCGTCGGGCGCGTCGTGCGCGTCCTCCACCTCCTGTACCCGTGTCCACAGCCGGAGAAGAAGTCGAAGAAAGGGAAAGAGAAGTCAAAGAAGCAAAAGGAGAGGAAGAAAGAGAAGGAGCAGACAAAGAAGAAGAAGAAGGAGGGAAAGGAAAAGAAGACGAGGGGCCAAACTCCAAAGGAGAAGAAGGAGGAAGCGGCGGAGGAAGGGGACCAAGAGGAAGAAGAAGAGGAGGAGGAGGATGACGAGATTGTCCTCCTCGGCAAAAAGCAGGCCAGGGTGGCGTCGGCGAAGGCAGAGGTGGCCAAGATGACAGCGGCGGGGACCGGGATGGGGAGGCAGGTGAGGTCAACTTTGTTGGAGAGGGATGACCCCATGTCCCCGGACAGTGGCAAGGGAAGGTCGGGGTCGGGCAGCGAGCCTAGCAGCAGCGGCAGCAGCAGCACCAGCACCAGCGTCAGCAGCAGCAGCAACAGCGGTGACACCGAGCAAGACGAGCCAAGCAAGTTGGCAAAGACCAAAAGTGCACTTCGCACTGTCAAATCAGAGGAAGTGGTCGCGCGGCCGAAAAAGCCGCACTTTTTCGTGGAGACCTCCGGGCGTCCCCCGCTTAAGTTGCCTACCAGGGCAACCCGCCAAGAGAAGCATAAGCAGCGATGCCCACCAGCGAAGTCTCCAAATCCTCGAGGAGCTCCTGCAGGAGTACGACAGCAATCTGGGGCAACTGGTACACCATTACAAGGAGTGTTGTAAGAAGAAGGACCACCCTGCAGAAGGTGTGTACGCTCTGCGTGTCATTCGTGCTCTCTCTCGACGTGTCCCTGGCCGCCCTGACGTTCGTCCCGCGTGTTCTGCGCGTTTTGCGTGTTGTCTCCAGCCGTGTCCCTGGCGCCTTGGCAACGTTCCACGCGTCGCGCGTGTTCTGCAGCTGACCCCTTTTTTTGTAGATCGGCAGGATTTGGCAATGGCGATCACCTTGTCGTCGAACGCGGCTCCACGTACCATCGAGGCCGTGCTGGGGTGCGGAACAAAGAATTGTTCCAGTGCAAGCCAGGCCCACAAGTACTTCAAGCAGCAGTTCCCCACCAGTCAACCGGCAAGGGCGGCCGCCTCGTTGTTGCGGGCCATGGCGCGGTGCACAATGGGTTGTGACATGGCGGCACCGTACACGGAAGGGCAAGATGTTGGCAGCGTCAAGACGGAAGGCGTGTCGTTGGGTGCCCTGAGTGCTTCGGCGGCGCGGGAGGCGTTGGGCACAAGCGGCGACAAGAGGAGGCGTGGGGATATGGATACGTGGAGTGGGTTCCGCAGGGAAGACCTTATCGACATGTCGTTCGAGAAGATGGCCGACAAATATGAGCGGACCCTGAAGGCGGCCGGGTTGCTCCGCTACATGTTGACGCAGGATGGGGACGACGATGAGACCATTGCAAATCTGGGCAAGAACTGGAAGCTGATGAGCAGCAGCGACTATGACGACTACATGACTTTGAAGCGTCAGAGGGTATGTCACTGCTGAACGCGCTCTGCATGTCGTACGCGTCGGCTCTACAGCTGTCCCTAGCGCCCCGCGTCAGTGCTGCACGCGTTCTGCGCGTCATACGTGTTGTGTCTGCTCCTGTCCCTGGCGCCCCTCATCAGTGCTGCACGCGTTTTGCGCGTGATACGTGTCGACTCCTGTTCTACAGACCGCGCAGACGGCGTACTACCCGCAGCCCGAGCCCCGGGCCCAGCAGTACGACTACTACGGCCAGTCGTACCAGTACTACGGGCAGCAGCCGGTGTATGCCCCAGCGCAACTCATGTACCAAGGGTACGAGTCCCACCGAGAGGAGCCGCCCCCACCCCCCCTTGGTATCCCTCCCGCACCGGAGGTCGACGAGGGGGAGGAAATCGACTTCCCGCTCAAGAAGGAGGAGGACGAGGCGGAGCCGTCCAGGGGCGCGCCCGAGCCGGACCCCAAACTGGAGGAAAAGGTGGTGCAGGAGGCGGAGCAGGAGGCTTTGCCGGAGGCTAAGCCGGAGGACAAGCAGCAGCCCGCAGATCCTCGCGAACCGCCCCCAGCCCGTGGAGAACCGTTGTTGACGCAAAAGGGTCCGGAAGCCGATGCGGCCACAGGTGGTGGAACGGGGTGCGGTTGTGTTCCGTGCCATGCGTTATCGCCGTTCCGCATGTCCGGCTCTCATGTGGCTGTGGGGACAGGCGGCAGTGCCTTGCGCGTTCTGCGCGTTCTGCGCGTCGGCTTTATGCGTGTCTCCGGGGACAACCGGCGTGGCCTGCATCGTGTCCTGCAGAATGGGCGTCTGAGGTGCCGTATGAAGATGACGAGGAATGGGACGCGGACGCGGTACTCGGGAGACGAACAATGCAGCCAGCAAGGGCGTTTACTCCGTGGGACGCACTGCGCAGCAGACCACACTCACAACCGGTACAACAGTACTGGCAGAGATGATTTCGTTGACAAGGAATGGGAGTGGGAGGACGTGCAGAACGTGGCCGACACGCGCACCGTTACCGGGGACAAGTTCACAGACAGCGTGCAGAACGCGCCCGGCGTCAACGCGGACCAGGGACCAGCCTAGGGACAGCGTGGAGGGGGAGGAAACAGAAGGGGGACAGTGGACAGTGGGCAGTGGGCAGTGGGCAGCGCACACCAGCGGTGTGTTGGTACCCGCTGCAGTGTGCATTGTGGAGCGGGTGGGTGCCGTGCTGTGAGGCCCTGCCTGGTTGGGGGCCCAGGCCGCACAACAACCCATCTCCACCATCAACAACCCCCTGTTGTGCGCACCCCCCCCAGCGAGGAAGGCCGGCCCTCGCGGGTGGGGTGGGGCTGAGTGGTGCGGTGGTTACCTGGGAAGCGGTGCATGCTGTAGTGGGGAAGGCCGGCGTTGGGGCAGCGGGCCCAAGAGGGGGACGGCGGGCGGCAGCGGCAGCGGGGTGAGGAGGAAAGGTAAAGGGAGGTAAGGAGGTAAGGGAACCCAGCGCTCCGTGAGTCAGTCCTGAACGCGTGGACTTGTGATTGGTCTCGCGAGGCCTTGGTAGCTGGGGCAGCTTCCCCTTGGGGAGTGGCGGAGCAATGTACATACACATTTATATATTTGCGGCACTTTTTTGTCACAGTTAGTGTGCAGAGACACGCACGCCGCGCCCGACGCCCGCGACGCACTGTGCGGCCCCAGGGACAGCATGGGGGACATCACGTAGGACGCGCAGAACGTTGTTGTGGCACCAGGGACAGGTCTGGGGACAACGCGCACGACATGCAGAACGCATGCATCCTTTGTTAACAGCTCACACATGCTCTCATTGGACCGTCTTTCGGAGGGGCCGCTCCCATGTTCCCAGTGCAAAAGTGATCTGTCGCGGCCCATACGACCCGGGGTCTCAAGACTGGATGGATTCGACATCGATGAGGTTTGGGACTAAATGCTGAAGCCAATCACCGGGCTGCACTGCGCCATCCTCGTTGCAGAACGCCAGCAGGAACTCATTCCATGGGTGGACAAGTACGTCGTGCGCGTCATGTGCTGCGGCTCCGAACGTCGTGCGCGCTCTGCAGGGTGGCTTCGTTTGTCGTTCCTCATCTTGGCACCGTGTTCCCACGCGTGTGTCTTAACCATTTGTAGGTACAATTCGTTCCTGATTTGCCTCGACATGGTCCGGCCGGTACAAGTGGACGACATTTGGGATAAAAAGCATCTAGGGTACAACAAGTACATGGCTTCCCTCTTACCCCGGTCTATGTACTACCGGTTACAAAAACTTCTACGCACCGATGTTACCGACCTCCTTGAGGAGTGCAACTCCGTGTGGAGTGCTGCGTGGGATATGGGTGGGGCGGTGTGTGGGGATGAGGCCATTGTCCCCCACACCGGTGGCCGGTGCATGGGGCTACGGCAATACATCGCCCGCAAGCCCCATGCCACCGGTATAAAGTTATACGTCCTTGCGGACAACACGGGGGGGTACGTTGTGGACGTCTACCTCTACACCGGCCGTCGGGGGAGAGTCCGGCGGTTTGGGTCGTGTGCGGGGAACTTTGATGCCAAGCGCATTGTGGGGCTCTGGTCACGACTCATCCCACCTGGGACCGTGTTCGTGGCCGATAGCTTCTTCGGAAGCCATGCCATGGCACAAGACCTCTCGGCCCGTGGGACCCCTTACTTGATGCTCGTCAAGAAGGACAAGCGGGATGCCGGCCTAACAAAAGCCAAGCAGTCGACCCAAGAGGGCGATTGTGCACGGGCAATTGTGGACGGCACCTACGAGCTGTGCGTCTACAAGAACCCGAAGGTTGGGCACAAGCCCCCGAAAATCGTCCCCTTCCTTACCAATTGTTGGTACGGGGTCGACGATCCCGCACGGGATCGGAGGGGCAACAACCTCCCCGCCGTGGTGGCGAAGTACCGCGAGGTCTCCCGTGCCTTGGACGGGGCAAACCAAATGGCGCTGCAAATGCGCCAAATGGGGCGCCAAATGACATGGAGCCACGCCGTGTGTGCCTTCATGTTGCGGTACGCGGCCGGGAATGCCTTTGCAACATGCAAGGCGTTGTGGTTGGTGGACGAGAAGACCACCATGTGGGAGTTGGGACATCCTCAAGCGGCGGTACTTTGCGCAGCCCGAGGAGCCCGCGGCCCGCCCGGAAAGCGTGGTACACGCACCGGTCCGGCACACGCAGCGGAAGCTCTACACCTATTGTGGTGAGGGCCGAACGCATTGGGCGTGCGCGGCATGTGGCACGGCCAAGCACATCACGTGCTCTGGGCCCGCCCATGATGTGGAGTAGGTCATGGGCTATGACGAGACGGACGTGGGGGCGGAGCCTCTGCTATCCCTACCCATGGGACCAGTGCGAACCGTGGTGGGACAACCGCGTAGGCTGGATACCCAAGTGTGAGGACGCGGCCCCATCCACCCACCCACCCCACACACACAAACACACACACGAACACCATGGTGCATCTGCACATCAGTGTCTGGCGCGTCGTGCGCGTCCTGCGCGTCCTGGATTGGTGGCTCTCAACATGTCCCCGGAGCCACACCGCATTTGGCCCCCAACGTCGTGCGCGTCATGTGCGTCCTACGTGTCCTAGAACGTTTAGGTTTGTTTGCCGGGGACACGCAGGACATTTTCCGTGGCTCTGGTCGTGAATGGCGGCTCTGTAGCCAAAGGAATATAAGAGAGGCTTTTTGAGGCCTGTCTCGCCGGCGAGACTGGGATTTTGTGGTCTTGCCCATATAAGAGAGGCTGTATGAGGCCAGTCCCGCCGGCGGGACTGGGATTTTGGGGCCTTGCCTATATAAGAGAGGCTGTTTGAGGCCAGTCTCGCCGGCGAAACTGGGATTTGGGGGGCTTGCCTGTATAAGAGAGGCTATTTGAGGACAGTCTCGCCGGCGAGACCGGGGTGTTGGGGCCTTGCCTATATAAGAGAGGCCGTTTGAAGCCAGTCTCGCTGGCGAGACTGGCATGTTGGGGCCTTGCCTCTATAAGAGAGGCTGTTTGAGGCCTATCTCGCTGGCGAGACTTGGATTTTGGGGCCTTGCCTATATAAGAGAGGCTATATGAGGCCAGTCTCGCCGGCGAGTCTGGGACTTTGGGGCCTCGCCTATATAACAGAGGTTGTTTGAGGCCAGTCTCGCCGGCGAGACTGGGATTTTGGGGCCTTGCCTATAGAACAGAGGCTGTTTGAGGCCATTCTGGCCGGCGAGCCTCGGATTTTGTGGTCTTGCCCATATAAGAGAGGCTGCATGAGGCCAGTCTCGCCGGCGGGCCTGGGATTTTGGGGCCTTGCCTATATAAGAGAGGCTGTTTGCGGCAGTCTCGCCGGCGAGACTGGGATTTTGGGGGGCTTGCCTGTATAAGAGATGCGATTTGAGGACAGTCTCGCCGGCGAGACCGGGATGTTGGGGCCTTGCCTATGTAAGAGAGGCCGTTTGAAGCCAGTCTCGCCGGCGAGAGTGGGATGTTGGGGCCTTGCCTCTATAAGAGAGGCTGTTTGAGGCCTATCTCGCTGGCGAGACTTGGATTTTGGGGCCTTGCCTATATAAGAGAGGCTATATGAGGCCAGTCTCGCCGGCGAGACTGGGACTTTGGGGCCTCGCCTATATAAGAGAGGTTGTTTGAGGCCAGTCTCGCCGGCGAGACTGGGATTTTGGGGCCTTGCCTATATAAGAGAGGCTGTTTGAGGCCATTCTGGCGGGCGAGCCTGGGGTTTTGTGGTCTTGCCCATATAAGAGGGGCTGTATGAGGCCAGTCTCGCCAGCGGGCCTGGGATTTTGGGGCCTTGCCTATATAAGAGAGGCTGTTTGCGGCAGTCTCGCCGGCGAGATTGGGATTTTGGGGGGCTTGCCTGTATAAGAGAGGCTATTTGAGGACAGTCTCGCCGGCGAGACCGGGATGTTGGGACCTTGCCTATATAAGAGAGGCTGCTTGAAGCCAGTCCCGCTGGCGAGACTGGGATGTTGGGGCCCTGCCTCTATAAGAGAGGCTGTTTGAGGCCTATCTCTCCGGCGAGACTGGGATTTGGGGGCCTTGCCTACAAAACAGAAGCTGTTAGAGGCCAGTCTCGCCGGCGAGACTGCGATTTCGGGGCCTTGCCTATATAAGAGAGGCTGTTTGAGGCCATTCTGGCCGGCAAGAATGGGATTTTGTAGTCTTGCCCATATAAGAGAGGCTGTATGAGGCCAGTCTCGCCGGCGAGACTGGGACTTTGGGGCCTCGCCTCTATAAGAGAGGCTGTTTGAGGCCTATCTCTCCGGCGAGACTGGGATTTGGGGGCCTTGCCTACAAAAGAGAAGCTGTTAGAGGCCAGTCTCGCCGGCGAGACTGGGATTTCGGGGCCTTGCCTATATAAGAGAGGTTGTTTGAGGCCATTCTGGCCGGCAAGAATGGGATTTTGTAGTCTTGCCCATATAAGAGAGGCTGTATGAGGCCAGTCTCGCCGGCGGGACTGTGATTTTGGGGCCTTGCCTATATAAGAGAGGTTGTTTGAGGCAATCTCGCCGGCGAGACTGGTATTTTGGGGGGCTTGCCTGTATAAGAGAGGCTATTTGAGGACAGCCTCGCCGGCGAGACCGGGATGTTGGGGCCTTGCCTATATAAGAGAGGCTATTTGAGGACAGTCTCGCCGGCGAGACTGGGATGTTGGGGCCCTGCCTCTATAAGAGAGGCTGTTTGAGGGCTGTCTCGCTGGCGAGAGTTGTACTTTGGGGCCTTGCCTATATAAGAGAGGCTATATGAGGCCAGTCTCGCTGGCGAGACTGGGACTTTGGGGCCTCGCCTATATAAGAGAGGCTGTTTGAGGCCAATCTCGCCGGCGAGACTGGGATTTGGGGGCCTTGCCTACATAAGAGAAGCTGTTAGAGGCGAGTCTCGCCGGCGAGACTGGGATTTTGGGGCCTTGCCTATATAAGAGAGGCTGTTTGAGGCCATTCTGGCCGGCGAGACTGGGATTTTGGGGCCTTGCCTATATAAGAGAGGCTGTTTGAGGCCAGTCTTGCCGGTGAGACTGGGATTTTGTGGTCTTGCCCATATAAGAGAGGCTGTATGAGGCCAGTCTTACCGGCGGGACTGTGATTTTGGGGCCTTGCCTATACAAGAGAGGTTGTGTGAGGCCAGTCTCGCCGGCGAGACTGGGATTTTGGGGGGCTTGCCTGTATAAGAGAGGCTATTTGAGGACAGTCTCGCCGGCGAGACCGGGACGTTGGGGCCTTGCCTATATAAGAGAGGCTGTTTGAAGCCAGTCTCGCTGGCGAGACTGGGATGTTGGGGCCCTGCCTATACAAGAGAGGCTGTTTGAGGCCTGTCTCGCTGGCGAGACTGGGACTTTGGGGACTCGCCTATATAAGAGAGGCTGGTTGAGGCCAATCTCGCCGGCGAGTCTGGGATTTGGGGGCCTTGCCTATATAAGAGAGGCTGTTTGAGGCCATTCTGGCCGGCGAGACTGGGATTTTGGGGCCTTGCCTATATAAGAGAGGGTCTGAGGCCGGTCTTGCCGGTGAGACTGGGATTTTGTGGTCTTGCCCATATAAGAGAGGCTGTATGAGGCCAGTCTTGCCGGCGGGACGGGGATTTTGGGGCCTTGCCTATATAAGAGAGGTTGTTTGAGGCCAGTCTCGCCGGCGAGACTGGGATTTTGGGGGGCTTGCCTGTATAAGAGAGGCTATTTGAGGACAGTCTCACCGGCGAGACCGGGGTGTTGGGGCCTTGCCTATATAAGAGAGGCTGTTTGAAGCCAGTCTCGCTGGCGAGACTGGGATGTTGGGGCCCTGCCAATACAAGAGAGGCTGTTTGAGGCCTGTCTCGCTGGCGAGACTGGGATTTTGGGGCCTTGCCTATATAAGAGAGGCTATATGAGGCCAGCCTCGCCAGCGAGACTGGGACTTTGGGGTCTCGCCTATATAAGAGAGGCTGGTTGAGGCCAATCTCGCCGGCAAGTCTGGGATTTGGGGGCCTTGCCTATATGAGAGAAGCTGTTAGAGGCCTATCTCGCCGGCGAGAATAGGATTTCGGGGCCTTGCCTATATAAGAGAAGTTGTTTGAGGCCATTCTGGCCGGCGAGACTGGGATTTTGGGCCCCCCCGTACCCCCCTGTACCTCCCCCGTGTACCCCCCCCCGTACCCCCCCCGTACCCCCCCCGTACCTCCCCCCTGTGCCCCCCCTGTACCTCCCCCCGGTACCTCCCCCACCTACCCCCCCCCCCTTGTACCCCCCCCCACACCTCCCCCCCGTAACCCCCCCCGTACCTCCCCCCACCCCGTATCCCCCCCGTCACCGTAGCTCGCCACGCTTCGCTCGACAAACGGCTCGCTTCGCTCGACGCAAAGGCCTGCCCCCGCACCTTCGCTTAGAGTCGCCCTAGGGTGGCTATAGACCGCGTGTTGTGTGCACCGCCTTGTGTGTGCAGCGCCCTCTGTGTGTACCGCCTTTCCTCTAGTTCCTGAAATAACAAGACCCCTGCGTTGGCTACAGACCGCGTGTTGTGTGCACCGCCTTGTGTGTGCACCACCCTCTGTGTGCACCGCCTTCTGTGTGTACCACCTTGCCTGTGGCCCCTCAAATAACAAAACTCTTGTGGTGGCTACATGCCGCCTTTTGTATACACGGCCTTGTGTGTGCACCGCCTTCTGTGTGTACCGCCTTGTATGTGGCCCCTTAAATAACAAGACTCCTGCGGTGGCTTCATGCCGCCTTTTGTGTGCACGGCCTTGTGTGTGTACCGCCTTCCGTGTGTACCGCCTTGCCTGTGGCCCCTGAAATAACAAGACTCCTGCGGTGGCTACAAGCCGCCTTTTGTGTGCACGGCCTTGTGTGTCCACCGCCTTGTGTGTGTACCACCTTGCCTGTGGCCGCTTCATTAACAAGACTCCTGTGGTGGCTGTAGGACGCCTTTTGTCTGCACGGCCTTCTGCTTACCGCCTTGTGTGTGTACCACCTTGCCTGTGGCCCCTTCAATAACAAGACTCCTGCTGTGGCTACAGGCCGCCTTTTGTCTGCACGGCCTTGTGTGTGCACCGCCTTCTGTGTGTACCGCTTTGCCTGTGGCCCCCTAAATAACAAGACTCCTGCGGTGGCTACAGGATGCCTTTTGTGTGCACCGCCTTGTGTGTGCACCGCCTTCCGTATGTACCGCCTTGCTTGTGGCCCCTTAAATAACAAAACCCCTGCGGTGGCTACAGGCCGCCTTTCGTGTGCACAGCCTTGTGTGTGTACCGCCTTGTGTGTGTACCGCCTTGCCTGTGGCCCGTTAAATGACAAGATTCCTGCGGTGGCTACATGCCGCCTTTTGTGTGCACGGCTTTGTGTGTGTACCGCCTTGCCTATGGCCCCCTAAATAACAAGACTCCTGCGGTGGCTACATGACGCCTTTTGTGTGCACCGCCTTGTGTGTGCACCGCCTTCCGTGTGTACCGCCTTGCATGTGGCCCCTTAAATAACAAAACTCCTGCGGTGGCTACAGGCCGCCTTTTGTGTGCACGGCCTTGTGTGTGTACCGCCTTGTGTGTGTACCGCCTTGCCTGTGGCCCCTTAAATAACAAGACTCCTGCGGTGGCTACATGCCGCCTTTTGTGTGCACGGCCTTGTGTGTGTACCGCCTTCCGTGTGTACCGCCTTGCCTGTGGCCCCTCAAATAACAAGACTCTTGCGGTGGCTACAAGCCGCCTTTTGTCTGCACGGCCTTGTGTGCCCACCGCCTTTTGTGTGTACCACCTTGCCTGTGGCTGCTTCAATAACAAGACTCCTGTGTTGGCTGCAGGACGCCTTTTGTTTGCACGGCCTTGTGCTTACCGCCTTGTGTGTGTACCACCTTGCCTGTGGCCCCTTAAATAACAAGACTCTTGCGGTGGCTACAGGCCGCCTTTTGTTTGCACGGCCTTGTGTGTGCAGCGCCTTCCGTGTGTACCGCTTTGCATGTGCCCCCCTAAATAACAAGACTCCTGCGGTGGCTACAGGACACCTTTTTTGTGCACCGCCTTGTGTGTGCACCGCCTTCCGTGTGTACCGCCTTGCCTGTGGCCCCTTAAATAACAAAACTCCTGCGGTGGCTACAGGCCGCCTTTTGTGTGCACGGCCTTGTGTTTGTACCGCCTTGTGTGTGTACCGCCTTGCCTGTGGCCCCTTAAATAACAAGACTCCGGCGGTGGCTACATGCCGCCTTTTGTGTGCACGGCCTTGTGTGTGTACCGCCTTGCCTGTGGCCCCTGAAATAACAAGACTCCTGCGGTGGCTATAGGCCGCCTTTTGTCTGCACGGCCTTGTGTGTGCACCGCCTTCTGTGTGTACCACTTTGCCTGTGGCCGACTAATTAACAAGACTGTTGCGGTGGCTACAGGATGCCTTTTGTGTGCACCGCCTTGTGTGTGCACCGCCTTCTGTGTGTTCGGCCCTGCCTGTGGCCCCTTAAATAACAAGCCTGTTGCGGTGGCTGCAGGCCGCCTTTTGTCTGCACGGCCTTGTGTGTGTACCGCCTTGTGTGTGTACTGCCTTGCCTGTGGCCCCTTAAATAACAAGATTTCTGCGGTGGCTACACGCCGCCTTTTGTGTGCACTGGGATTTGGGGGCCTTGCCTACATAAGAGAAGCTGTTAGAGGCGAGTCTCGCCGGCGAGACTGGGATTTTGGGGCCTTGCCTATATAAGAGAGGCTGTTTGAGGCCATTCTGGCCGGCGAGACTGGGATTTTGGGGCCTTGCCTATATAAGAGAGGCTGTTTGAGGCCAGTCTTGCCGGTGAGACTGGGATTTTGTGGTCTTGCCCATATAAGAGAGGCTGTATGAGGCCAGTCTTGCCGGCGGGACGGGGATTTTGGGGCCTTGCCTATACAAGAGAGGTTGTGTGAGGCCAGTCTCGCCGGCGAGATTGGGATTTTGGGGGGCTTGCCTGTATAAGAGAGGCTATTTGAGGACAGTCTCGCTGGCGAGACCGGGACGTTGGGGCCTTGCCTATATAAGAGAGGCTGTTTGAGGCCTATCTCGCTGGCGAGACTGGGATTTTGGGGCCTTGCCTATATAAGACAGGCTATATGAGGCCAGCCTCGCCGGCGAGACTGGGACTTTGGGGCCTCGCCTATATAAGAGAGGCTGTTTGAGGCCTATCTCGCCGGCGAGTCTGGGATTTGGGGGCCTTGCCTATATAAGAGAGGCTGTTTGAGGCCATTCTGGCCGGCGAGACTGGGATTTTGGGGCCTTCCCTATATAAGAGAGGCTGTTTGAGGCCAGTCTTGCCGGTGAGACTGGGATTTTGTGGTCTTGCCCATATAAGAGAGGCTGTATGAGGCCAGTCTTGCCGGCGGGACGGGGATTTTGGGGCCTTGCCTATATAAGAGAGGTTGTTTGAGGCCAGTCTCGCCGGCGAGACTGGGATTTTGGGGGGCTTGCCTGTATAAGAGAGGCTATTTGAGGACAGTCTCGCCGGCGAGACCGGGGTGTTGGGGCCTTGCCTATATAAGAGAGGCTGTTTGAAGCCAGTCTCGCTGGCGAGACTGGGATGTTGGGGCCCTGCCTATATAAGAGAGGCTGTTTGAGGCCTGTCTCGCTGGCGAGACTGGGATTTTGGGGCCTTGCCTATATAAGAGAGGCTATATGAGGCCAGCCGCGCCAGCGAGACTGGGACTTTGGGGTCTCGCCTATATAAGAGAGGCTGGTTGAGGCCTATCTCGCCGGCAAGTCTGGGATTTTGGGGGCCTTGCCTATATGAGAGAAGCTGTTAGAGGCCTATCTCGCCGGCGAGAATAGGATTTTGGGGCCTTGCGTATATAAGAGAAGTTGTTTGAGGCCATTCTGGCCGGCGAGACTGGGATTTTGGGCCCCCCCGTACCCCCCTGTACCTCCCCCGTGTACCCCCCCCCGTACCCCCCCCCGTACCCCCCCCGTACCTCCCCCCTGTGCCCCCCCTGTACCTCCCCCCGGTACCTCCCCCACCTACCCCCCCCCCTTGTACCCCCCCCCACACCTCCCCCCCGTAACCCCCCCCGTACCTCCCCCCACCCCGTATCCCCCCCGTCACCGTAGCTCGCCACGCTTCGCTCGACAAACGGCTCGCTTCGCTCGACGCAAAGGCCTGCCCCCGCACCTTCGCTTAGAGTCGCCCTAGGGTGGCTATAGACCGCGTGTTGTGTGCACCGCCTTGTGTGTGCAGCGCCCTCTGTGTGTGCCGCCTTTCCTCTAGCCCTTGAAATAACAAGACCCCTGCGTTGGCTACAGACCGCGTGTTGTGTGCACCGCCTTGTGTGTGCACCACCCTCTGTGTGCACCGCCTTCTGTGTGTACCACCTTGCCTGTGGCCCCTTAAATAACAAAACTCCTGTGGTGGCTACATGCCGCTTTTTGTATACACGGCCTTGTGTGTGCACCGCCTTCTGTGTGTACCGCCTTGCATGTGGCCCCTTAAAAAACAAGACTCCTGCGGTGGCTTCAGGCCGCCTTTTGTGTGCACTACCTTGTGTGTGTACCGCCTTGTGTGTGTACCGCCTTGCCTGTGGCCCCTGAATAACAAGACTCCTGCGGTGGCTACAAGCCGCCTTTTGTGTGCACGGCCTTGTGTGTCCACCGCCCTGTGTGTGTACCACCTTGCCTGTGGCCACTTCAATAACAAGACTCCTGTGGTGGCTGTAGGACGCCTTTTGTCTGCACGGCCTTCTGCTTACCGCCTTGTGTGTGTACCACCTTGCCTGTGGCCCCTTCAATAACAAGACTCCTGCGGTGGCTACAGGCCGCCTTTTGTCTGCACGGCCTTGTGTGTGCACCGCCTTCTGTGTGTACCGCTTTGCCTGTGGCCCCCTAAATAACAAGACTCCTGCGGTGGCTACAGGATGCCTTTTGTGTGCACCGCCTTTTGTGTGCACCGCCTTCCGTGTGTACTGCCTTGCTTGTGGCCCCTTAAATAACAAAACCCATGCGGTGGCTACAGGCCGCCTTTCGTGTGCACGGCCTTGTGTGTGTACCGCCTTGTGTGTGTACCGCCTTGCCTGTGGCCCCTTAAATGACAAGACTCCTGCGGTGGCTACATGCCGCCTTTTGTGTGCACGGCGTTGTGTGTGTACCGCCTTGCCTATGGCCCCCTAAAAAAACAAGACTCCTGCGGTGGCTACATGATGCCTTTTGTGTGCACCGCCTTGTGTGTGCACCGCCTTCCGTGTGTACCGCCTTGCATGTGGCCCCTTAAATAACAAAACTCCTGCGGTGGCTACAGGCCGCCTTTTGTTTGCACGGCCTTGTGTGTGCAGCGCCTTCCGTGTGTACCGCTTTGCCTGTGCCCCCCTAAATAACAAGACTCCTGCGGTGGCTACAGGACACCTTTTTTGTGCACCGCCTTGCGTGTGCACCGCCTTCCGTGTGTACCGCCTTGCCTGTGGCCCCTTAAATAACAAAACTCCTGCGGTGGCTACAGGCCGCCTTTTGTGTGCACGGCCTTGTGTGTGTACCGCCTTGTGTGTGTACCGCCTTGCCTGTGGCCCCTTAAATAACAAGACTCCTGCGGTGGCTACATGCCGCCTTTTGTGTGCACGGCCTTGTGTGTGTACCGCCTTGCCTGTGGCCCCTGAAATAACAAGACTCCTGCGGTGGCTATAGGCCGCCTTTTGTCTGCACGGCCTTGTGTGTGCACCGCCTTCTGTGTGTACCACTTTGCCTGTGGCCGACTAATTAACAAGACTGTTGCGGTGGCTACAGGATGCCTTTTGTGTGCACCGCCTTGTGTGTGCACCGCCTTCTGTGTGTTCCGCCTTGCCTGTGGCCCCTTAAATAACAAGACTGTTGCGGTGGCTGCAGGCCGCCTTTTGTCTGCACGGCCTTGTGTGTGTACCGCCTTGTGTGTGTACTGCCTTGCCTGTGGCCCCTTAAATAACAAGATTTCTGCGGTGGCTACACGCCGCCTTTTGTGTGCACGGCCTTGTGTGTGTGCGGGGGTATAGGGGGGGTTAGGGGGGGGGGGGTACGGGGGGGGGAGGTACGGGGGGGGGGTACGGGAGGTAGGTACGGGGGGGAGGTACGGGGGGGAGGTACGGGGGACTTGGCGGTTCACACACAAGGCGGTGCGCACATAGGGCGGTGCATACACAAGGCGGTGCACACAAAAGGCGTTCTGTAGCCACCGCAGGAGTCTTGTTATTTAAGGGGCCACAAGCAAGGCGGTACACACGATAGGCGGTACACACACAGGGCGGTGCACACAAAAGGCGGTCTGTTCCACCGCAGGAGTCTTCTCATTTAAGGGGCCAGAGGCAATGCGGTACACACAGAAGGCGGTACACACACAAGGCCGTGCACACAAAAGGCGGCCTGTAGCCACCGCAACAGTCTTGTTATTTGAATGGCCACAGGCAAGGCGATACACATAGGAGGCGGTTCACACAAAGGGCGGTGCACACACAAGGCAGTGCACACAAAAGGCGGCGTATAGCCACCGCAGGAGTCTTGTTATTTAAGGGGCCACAGGCAAGGCGGTGCACACGGAAGGTGGTACACACACAAGGCCGTGCACACAAAAGGCAGCCTATAGCCACCGCAGGAGTCTTATCATTTAAGGGGCCACAGGCAAGGTGGTACACACAGAAGGCGGTACAAACACAAGGCCGTGCACACAAAAGGCGGCCTGTAGGCACCGCAACAGTCTTGTTATTTAAGCCGCCACAGGCAACGCGATACACACAGAAGGCGGTTCACACAAAGGGCGGTGCACACACAAGGTGGTGCACACAAAACGCGGCTTGTGGCCACCGCAGGAGTCTTGTTATTTAAGGGGCGTCACGCAAGGCGGTGTTCACAGAAGGTGGTACACACACAAGGCCGTGCACACAAAAGGCAGCCTGTAGCCACCGCAGGAGTCTTATCATTTAAGGGACCACAGGCAAGGTGGTACACACAGAAGGCGGTACAAACACAAGGCCGTGCACACAAAAGGCGGCCTGTAGGCACCGCAACAGTCTTGTTATTTAAGCAGCCACAGGCAACGCCATACACACAGAAGGCGGTTCACACAAAGGGCGGTGCACACACAAGGTGGTGCACACAAAACGCGGCTTGTGGCCACCGCAGGAGTCTTGTTATTTAAGGGGCGTCAGGCAAGGCGGTACACACAGAAGGCGGTACACACACAAGGCCGTGCACACAAAAGCCGGCCTGTAGCGACCGCAGGAGTCTGGTCATTTAGGGGGCCATAGGCAAGGAGGTACACACACACGGCGGTGCACACACAAGGCCATGCACACAAAAGGCGGCCTGTAGCCACCGCAGGAGTCTTGTCATTTAGGGGGCCACGGGCAAGGCGGTACACACCGAAGGCAGTACAGACACAAGGCGGAGGAAACACAAAAGGCGGCCTGTAGGTAGCCCCAAAATAGCCCCTAAATCCGAGTCTCGACGGCCACAATGGCCTCAAACAGCCTCTCTTATGTACGCAAGGCCCGAAAATCGCAGTCTGGCCGCCGAGACTGGCCTCAAACAGCCTCTCTTATATAAGCAAGGCCCCAAACTCCCAGTCTCGCCCGCAAGACTGGTCTCTTACAGCCTCTCTTATATAGGCAAGGCCCCCAAATCCCAGTCTCGCCGGCGAGACTTGCCTCAAATAGCCTCTGTTATATAAGGAAGGCCCGAAAATCCCAGTCTCGCCGGTGAGATTGGCCTGAAACAGCCTTTGTTATACAGGCAAGACAACCAAATCACAGTCTCGCCGGCGAGACTGGCCTCAAATAGCCTCTCTTATATAAGGAAGGCCCCCAAATCCCAGCCTCGCCGGCGACACTGGCCTCAAAAAGCCTCTCTTATACAGTCAAGATCCCAAAAACCCACTCTCCCCCGCGAGACTGACCTCAAACGACCTCTCTTATATAAGCAAGGCCCCAAAATCCCCGTATTGACGGCGAGACTGGCCTCAAATAGCCTCTCTTCTATAGGCAAGGCCCCCAAATCCCAGTCTCGCCGGCAAGACTGGCCTGAAATAGCTTCTCTTATATAAGGAAGGCCCCAAAATCCCAGTCTCGCCGGCGAGACTGGCCTCAAACAGCCTCTCTTGTATAGGAAAGGCCCCAAAAACCCAGTCTCGCCGGAGACTGACCTCAAACGACCTCTCTTATATAGGCAAGGCCCCAAAATCCCAGTCTCGCCAACGAGACTGGCCTCAAACAGCCTCTCTTATATAGACAAGGCCCCAAAATCCCAGTCTCGCTGGCGAGACTGCCCTCAAATAGCCTCCCTTATATAGGCAAGGCCCCAAAATCCCAGTCTCGCCGGCGAGACTGGCCTCAAACGACCTCTCTTATATAGGCAAGACCCCAAAATCCCAGTCTTGCCGGCGAGACTTGCCTCCAATAGCCTCTCTTATATAAGGAAGGCCCCAAAATCCCAGTCTCGCCGGCGAGATTGCCCTCAAATAGCCTCCCTTATATCCTTATATAGGCAAGGCCCCAAAATCCCAGTTTCGCCGGCGAGACTGGCCTCAAACGACCTCTCTTATATAGGCAAGGCCCCAAAATCCCAGTCTCGCCGGCGACACTGGCCTCAAATAGCCTCTCTTATATAAGGAAGGCCCCAAAATCCCAGTCTCACCGGCGACACAGGCCTGAAATAGCCTCTCTTATATAAGGAAGGCCCCCAAATCCCAGCCTCGCCGGCGACACTGGCCTCAAATAGCCTCTGTTATACAGTCAAGACCCCAAAAACCCACTCTCCCCCGCGAGACTGACCTCAAACGACCTCTCTTATATAAGCAAGGCCCCAAAATCCCCGTATTGACGGCGAGACTGGCCTCAAATAGCCTCTCTTATATAGGCAAGGCCCCAAATCCCAGTCTCACCGGCAAGACTGGCCTGAAATAGCCGCTCTTATATAAGGAAGGCCCCAAAATCCCAGTCTCGCCGGCGAGACTGGCCTCAAACAGCCTCTCTTGTATAGGAAAGGCCCCAAAAACCCAGTCTCGCCGGAGACTAACCTCAAACGACCTCTCTTATATAGGCAAGGCCCCAAAACCTAGTCTCGCCGCCGAGACTGGCCTCAAACAGCCTCTCTTATATAGACAAGGCCCCAAAATCCCAGTCTCGCTGGCGAGACTGGCCTCAAATAGCCTCTCTTATGTAAGGAAGGCCCCAAAATCCCAGTCTCGCCAGCGAGACTGCCCTCAAACAGCCTCCCTTATATAGGCAAGGCCCCAAAATCCCAGTCTCGCCGGCCAGAATGGCCTCAAACGACCTCTCTTATATAGGCAAGACCCCAAAATCCCAGTCTCGCCGGCGAGACTTGCCTCCAATAGCCTCTCTTATATAAGGAAGGCCCGAATTCCCAGTCTCGCCGGCGAGACTGCCCTCAAATAGCCTCCCTTATATCCTTATATAGGCAAGGCCCCAAAGTCCCAGTCTCGCCAGCGAGACTGGCCTCATATAGCCTCTCTTATATAGGCAAGGCCCCAAAATCCCAGTCTCGCTGTCGCGACTGGCCTCAAATAGCCTCTCTTATATAAGGAAGGCCCCAAAATCCCAGTCTCGCCAGCGAGACTGCCCTCAAATAGCCTCCCTTATATAGGCAAGGCCCCAAAATCCTAGTCTCGCCGGCGAGACTGGCCTCAAACGACCTCTCTTATATAGGCAAGGCCCCTAAATCCCAGTCTCGCCGGCGACACTGGCCTCAAATAGCCTCTCTTATATAAGGAAGGCCCCAAAATCCCAGTCTCGCCGGCGACACAGGCCTCAAATAGCCTCTCTTATATAGGCAAGCCCCCAAAATCCCAGTCTCGCCGGCGAGACTGGCCTCAAACAGCCTCTCTTATATAGGCAAGGCCCCAAAATCGCA
The DNA here is from genome assembly GCA_964036045.1 of Eutreptiella sp. 'Long Island Sound 2002'. NCBI lineage: Eukaryota > Euglenozoa > Euglenophyceae > Eutreptiales > Eutreptiaceae > Eutreptiella > Eutreptiella sp. 'Long Island Sound 2002'. The sequence continues at coordinate 70,317,868 of OZ038384.1, forward strand.
GTCTCCCCCGCGAGACTGACCTGAAACGACCTCTCTTATATAGGCAAGATCCCCAAATCCCAGACTCGCCGGCGAGACTGGCCTCATATAGCCTCTCTTATATAGGCAAGGCCCCAAAAACCCAGTCTCGCCACCGAGACTGACCTCAAACGACCTCTCTTATATAGGCAAGGCCCCAAAATCCCTGTCTCGCCGGCGAGGCTGGCCTCAAACAACCTCTCTTATATAGGCAAGGTCCCAAAATCCCAGTTTCGCCGGCGAGATTGGCCTGAAATAGCATCTCTTATATAGGCAAGGCCCCAAAATCCCAGTCTCGCCGGCGAGACTGGCGTGAAATAACCTCCCTTATATAGGCAAGACCCCTAAATCCCGGTCGCCGGGGTTTCGCTTCCCTCCTTACATACAAGATGTTATTTGAGGGGATTGTATTTTGCGATATTCAGATTGATGGGCCAACTTCATGCCAGAGAGGGTACATGTGCTTATGTGTACCGTAAACAAGAGAAAGAAAAAAGTGGGTGCATGTTTGATACTTGTGTAGAGACATGGTTCAACGAAGCAACCAGATCATGTGGTCCTTAACTCAAACTGTGAAAACTGTACTCCCCTTCGCTCAGCATCTTTACACGACAACCATCACTTGACATGACACCCTTCTCGGTGACTATGTATGGTCACAAAGAGATAATTCTTGGATTGGGGTTGGGGTGCTAGGCTAACATACGATGGGGACGGGCTTGAGCTTCCGGCAATTATTGTAGAGCCACCGGACATGTACTCCTCATTATCTTGATCATCTGAACCACCACAAGCAAGGCTGTTACTGCTCCCACTGTCACTGGTGATGCTGCTATTGCTGTTGTTGCTACTTGTAGGGCAACACAGAATTTGATGCTAAATGCCGCTATCAACTATGGGTATGCGCAACAGCTTTGCTTGCCTAATGGGTTGAACACGCCGTTGCCTTTTCATTTCTTCGGGACCTTCAAAGGAGGTTGCATTGTCATCACCCTGAGAGGGGATGCAACAGCAATTGATTGATGGTTAGAATTTGCGTTAGGGTGTGCAAAAGCTTTTCCCTTACCCTTTCCTTTGTCCTTCAGTTCTTTACGCCGGGCAGCATGGGACTTAAACTTTGATTGGCTCTTCAAACCCATGGTGGGCTAGCTGCACACAATTTCCACCTCAATTGGCACCCGCCCCCAAAACAAGTTCCAGGGCAGTTGTAACTTTGAAAGTTTTATATTGCACAACCAGTATCATACAACACCAAAGGAGGAGCCTTCCGGCTCCTTGCTGTCATTGGACGTACCGTACCAAAGCAGCATAAGAAGGAGTAGCTACAGGTGATAGCTCATGTGGGAGGAGGTATGCTCCCGGGTCCCTACCTCATGACAACCGAGAGCACATGCGCCTTGTACATGGCCGATATCAAACCGGGTTTGGCCTAACAGGGCTTGAAGCCCGCACAGTAATGGGCAGGCTAGTAAGGGGTATGGTTCTCCAATTGCCCTTCCATTCCTTTGTTCTAGTGTTATGCCCCATGGTGCACCTTTGTTACGGGTGCAATGAGTTGCCACCCGCTGCATGGCAAGCTATGGGGTTGGTGTACACATATGTTGTGCGCATCATCCGCAAATTTGCAGAAGAAGGTTGCATGGCAACACTGTATTTTCATGGGTGGTCCCACATGGTTCAACGCTCGTACTCCCGTGCTGTACCATGATGAGGCAGGAGAGAAGGATCTCCGGGTGTCAAAAAGATATGCCCCCATGACCAGCACTAGGCATGATGCTAGCATCAGTGCAAGTCCACAACATGAGTTGTATCAAAATGTTTTAAGGTAGGAAACGAAGATCCCATCCGCCGGAAATTTGGATCCCTGTGCATCGCAGCATTGTTCCAGGGGCGTGTATAGTTCTTGCCAATGCAATGTGGCACATAGTGTTCGAATGCCTTTTGCAACATTTGTTGGATTCGCAATCAACGAGAGGTGGCACCATTGTTATGCATCTAGAAACCAACTCTGTTAAGTGCACATTTGTAGGTGCCAAGCCTAAAATCGATGTGGTTTGTGTGTGTGGGGCATGTGGCTCAAAGCGTGGCGCATGGAAGTGGCGGCCTGTGCCATGCCGTGCGGCACACATGTAGTCCAAGAAAGTGCACGCGGAGGTGACCAAATGGGCAGAGCAGCATTGCCCTTGGCTGCTTGCCCCCCATCCCAAGGGGGGGGCGGCCCCCCCGTAGGGCTTGAAGGTCTGTGCCGCCTTCTTCCTCTTCCTTTGCCTCATGATCCCGTGGGAACTAGGGGGCTCCAGTGGCTTGGGAGCACCATAGGACCCAGTGGACAGCGCCCTGCGTTTGGGGGGCTCCACTCCCTTGGAACCCATTGCCCTAGTGCAAAGGGAGAAGAGGTTTGGCCCATTGGATCGAAGGCCGATCTAGGAGCCACATGATAAGCCCCGGGGCGACGCAGAGGCAATTTTTTTTCGTAGAGGCAAGTATGTCTGTGCCGGTGTTTTTGTGCGGCCAAAGGGGGCCTTTCGCTTGCTGCTGCTGCTGCCCGGCACCATGGTCTAAAACCTCAGTTACCGCAAGGTCAAAAATATTCGTGCCCCCCTCTGAAACCGCCACGACCAAACCGTGCAGGTGCTCCTCATCCCCTGGACCACGGCCATTGCCACAAGTGGGAGCAAGGTGGTGGGGAGCTTCAGCAGGGGGGCCCTCAAGTAGTGCTCTTCTCCGACACATCCTTTGCCCAAGGAATGGGGGCTTGGGCAGAATCGCGAAGTTTCTTCCTCTGCCCCCCCCCCTCTCCCTGTCTTTCCATCCTTCCACATTGGCACTACATGGGCACTGCGGCCAGCACGTGGGATGGAGCTGGAGTACGCATATTGTCACCAAATGATCACCAAACCCATCGTGCGGGCGATAGAAGGGCTTCAAAAAAAAACAAAATTTCGGAAAATTTCAAAGTGCCACAAAATAAACTGAACAGTGGCAGTTTTGGGTACCACTCCTTTTATTGTCCATGGGCCTATATACAAGCGTAGAGGGGCGGTAGGAGAGGGCCGATCAGAGTTTGGCGCCTTTCCCCACATGGAGGCCCCCCACCTATGGAGCACAACGGCCAAGAGGGAAATGCCAGTTGAGACTAGGCGTCTTCCGTGGTGGCCCTCCCATGGAAACGATCTCACTACCGTCCGCTATGTACCCTTTGCCAACACCCAGTGAGGGAACTTTTGAATGGGGATCAAAAATGGCGCGAATATGGGTGCTCGAACCAACTGTTTTGCTCCAAAATAGCCTTGTTCAGAGGGTTGGGTTGGTGGCAACACATTTAAAAAAATCTTAAAAAAAAATAAGACACAGGTGCCTACAAAAAGACATCCTCCTTTTCCGGCACGCTGGGTTGCGACGGTGGCCCAGCAATTGCCCGATTCGCATTGTAGAATTCGCACGTGCCTGCGGCGATGTGGCGTGCGCTTGTATTCCCAACATTTGCACGATTTTCGCGCGAATTTCGAGCTACTATTCTGTATATGCGGGCACATGTTAATCGTGGCACATAACGGAGCAAGTACCTGGTGCCACAAAGAGCCATGGTGGTGTCTGCATGTCCTATGCCCGCCGCTTGGGGACTCTAAAACATTGGGCAATGATATTTGCACAATTGTGCCCTCTTGTGGGCCCGGCTAGCCAGCTGGAGGACACTTTGGCGTGCTTTTTGCCAGGTGTCCACTGCGTGAAGAGACCCCCTGCATTTCATGGCCTCTTTAGGGGGAGGGGGTGATGACGGGCGGTGCTGACGACCACGAGGACCTCACCTTGGTTGAGGGTGACCTTGCCCCACCTCTCCTCCTAGGCCTCCCCCAGAGCCGTTCCCGCCTGAATGTTCAAGCGGTATTGGGGGTGCGGGCCACAAAACTAGAGAGGTGGTAGTCACCTTTGGCACGGTTGGAGGGGGAGAGGACAGGAGGGTGGGTGGCGGTGTTGGTGTGCGGCAATTGGTCCCCCGACTCGCTCCCCGAGACAATGACCAACCCGCGCAGCACCTGGAAAACAAAGTGGTTTGGGACTTTGGTAACCACGGGGTTCACTAGCTTCTTCAAAAGAGGACCAACCAAACCCTCCGTCTTCGTGCTCTTGGACGGGTGCCTTTGGAGATCACGTCAACAAATTGGGGAACTATGCCCCCCCCCCCCAAATTTTTCCACCCTCGCCCAAATGGTCCTACAATCCTTAGGCAACAAAGTGTCCTTATGGACTGTGCACTAGGCCATGAACAAAGTTGAGGGCCATTGGGGGGGCAGGGGGGTCAGGACGAATGGAAGGTGTAGAGGTGGCATGGATGTGGGGGTCGGACAGAGGACTTGTGCACGAGGGGGGTTCAAGGGGGATGAAGGACAGGGGTGTCGGCATCATCCCCCATACTGATTGAGCCCACGCATTTGGTGAAGGGTTGGGACAACGACATCAGAGACGAGGTGGAGTGGTGCATGTCAGGGTGGGACGGGAAGATTTCCAAATCCTCCCACCACTGAGAAGCAGCGGGCTGCCACTAAAAGGGGAGGGTGGAGTGATCTCCTTGCGGGTTACCGGCAAGGAAATACACATTCGGGGCAATCGTGTCCCCGTGTGTGTACGGAGGGGGGGGGGGGGGCAAGCAGCTGTGGGTTCCAGCTATTCCCCACCCCATGCTTGCCCGGGCCGTGTAAGAGGACGTGCACATTGCTCTCATTGGCCGCACCATAAAACGGAGAGGTCGCGGCTGTCCGTAGCACACGACTGCACGCTCGCGCTAGGTTCTACAACACCCCGGATAAGAGCCCCTAAACCACTGAGGCCTCCTTCTCGCCGGAGGCCACCCGGAGCGACGCGCGGCAAGCTGCTCCATACCCCCCACCCCTTGAAGGTGGCTAGTCACTGTGCCTCCAACAAGCGTGCCGTGTGGCAGCGAAGTGCCTCCCGAAGAAGGTGCTGGCTGGCCCGCATGGGCTACTGCCCGATGTGCAAGGGGCTCCGTCTGCCCCGGCACGTCACAGCACCACCAGACATGTGTGAGGTACTAGGCAGGTGTCGTCGGCATATCCCGAAGACACCAAGGCCGCATCCCCGGCACCTTTGTTTGCCGGCGGCGGCGGCTCTGCAGGGTCCCGCTCGGCTTCGGAGTTGGCGTTCTCCAGAGCTCGGACCACACTGCCATGGCCAGGTAGACCTCGTCCCCTAGGGTGCCAACGTACCTACCTTGCTAGGGGAGGAACCACCAAAAAAGATCCCGAGGGCCACCGCCAGAAAAATTTTGTGAAAAATGGAAGTTTCAGAAAAACTAGATGTCACTAAACAACTGAAAATCCAGAAGCTTCGGGCCTTCAGGGGCTCATGTCACAGCCCACTTTTGCCCAACGGCCAATACGTGGGCCGCCCTAGGTGCCGGAGTACCCGTAGTGTCACCAAATGACCACCCAAACCGATCCTCGCAACAAGTGTGGGAGGGAGCTAAAGTACATACCAATGAAACACTACAACAAATCATGAGCGAAGCAGATTAATTTGTTGAGACCCTCTTTGCCTTCCTTTGTGGGCGACACACTGCCGTGTTTAGTTGAAGCTGCAATCACAACGAAAGTACCATGTGCGCAGCAAAGTAGTCACCATGTATGGTGTACCGGAAATCATCACCAGACAACGTCGATGGGCTGCCGGTGGACACAGGTGTCGCGTCCATCTTGTTGAAGGCGCGTAACGGGTTGGAGGGGGTTGTCTCGCTAGTATAAGCGCCGAAGCAAGAAATGACAGTGATTGAGGGAACCAAGGTGGGGAAAGTACAAGTGCCCTTGGGGTTTGGGCTCAGCGATATCGGACAAAATGGAAGTGGTGCTGGGTAGTGGTTCTGGATAAAGCAACAAAACGGGGAAGGATGACGTGCTTTAAACTTCAACCGGTGGGGATTGTTGGAACCATACCAACTAGCGCCCACAAGGGGGGAGGTGAAAATGCCAATTGCAAAATCAGGTGCATGCCTAGAGCTTGAGGATGTTACCTCTACTCGCTCCGTTCCTTTATCCTTAACCATCACCCTGCACCACTTCCATTTTGTCTGAACTTGCTGCCGCAACCCCCCCCGAGAGCATTTGTACTTCCCCCTCCCTGGTGCCAACCATCACTCCCATTTGTCCTTTCATTGCTTATACCAACGATATTGCCCCCCCCCCCCCCCCCGCAAACCACCACGACCACCACCACCAACACCCGTTAGCACCATGGAAAGTTGGCACAAATCAAGTCTGTCGCTGATGCAACCAACACAACGGCCAAGAGGGAAATGCCAGTTGAGACTAGGCCTCTTCCGTGGTGGCCCTCCCATGGAAACGATCTCACTACCGTCCGCTATGTACCCTTTGCCAACACCCAGTGAGGGAACTTTTGAATGGGGATCAAAAATGGCGCGAATATGGGTGCTCGAACCAACTGTTTTGCTCCAAAATAGCCTTGTTCAGAGGGTTGGGTTGGTGGCAACACATTTAAAAAATCTTAAAAAAAAAATAAGACACAGGTGCCTACAAAAAGACATCCTCCTTTTCCGGCACGCTGGGTTGCGACGGTGGCCAAGCAATTGCCCGATTCGCATTGTAGAATTCGCACGTGCCTGCGGCGATGTGGCGTGCGCTTGTATTCCCAACATTTGGAACGATTTTCGCGCGAATTTCGAGCTACTATTCTGTATATGCGGGCACATGTTAATCGTGGCACATAACGGAGCAAGTACCTGGTGCCACAAAGAGCCATGGTGGTGTCTGCATGTCCTATGCCCGCCGCTTGGGGACTCTAAAACATTGGGCAATGATATTTGCACAATTGTGCCCTCTTGTGGGCCCGGCTAGCCAGCTGGAGGACACTTTGGCGTGCTTTTTGCCAGGTGTCCACTGCGTGAAGAGACCCCCTGCATTTCATGGCCTCTTTAGGGGGAGGGGGTGATGACGGGCGGTGCTGACGAGCACGAGGGCCTCACCTTGGTTGAGGGTGACCTTGCCCCACCTCTCCTCCTAGGCCTCCCCCAGAGCCGTTCCCGCCTGAATGTTCAAGCGGTATTGGGGGTGCGGGCCACAAAACTAGAGAGGTGGTAGTCACCTTTGGCACGGTTGGAGGGGGAGAGGACAGGAGGGTGGGTGGCGGTGTTGGTGTGCGGCAATTGGTCCCCCGACTCGCTCCCCAAGACAACGACCAACCCGCGCAGCACGTGGAAAACAAAGTGGTTTGGCACTTTGGTAACCACGGGGTTCACTAGCTTCTTCAAAAGAGGACCAACCAAACCCTCCGTCTTCGTGCTCTTGGACGGGTGCCTTTGGAGATCACGTCAACAAATTGGGGAACTATGCCCCCCCCCCCAAAATTTTTCCACCCTCGCCCAAATGGTCCTACAATCCTTAGGCAACAAAGTGTCCTTATGGACTGTGCACTAGGCCATGAACAAAGTTGAGGGCCATTGGGGGGGCAGGGGGGTCAGGACGAATGGAAGGTGTAGAGGTGGCATGGATGTGGGGGTCGGACAGAGGACTTGTGCACGAGGGGGGTTCAAGGGGGATGAAGGACAGGGGTGTCGGCATCATCCCCCATACTGATTGAGCCCACGCATTTGGTGAAGGGTTGGGACAACGGCATCAGAGACGACGTGGAGTGGTGCATGTCAGGGTGGGACGGGAAGATTTCCAAATCCTCCCACCACTGAGAAGCAGCGGGCCGCCACTGAAAGGGGAGGGTGGAGTGATCTCCTTGCGGGTTACCGGCAAGGAAATACACATTCGGGGCAATCGTGTCCCCGTGTGTGTACGGAGGGGGGGGGGGGGGGGCAAGCAGCTGTGGGTTCCAGCTATTCCCCACCCCATGCTTGCCCGGGCCGTGTAAGAGGACGTGCACATTGCTCTCATTGGCCGCACCATAAAACGGAGAGGTCGCGGCTGTCCGTAGCACACGACTGCACGCTCGCGCTAGGTTCTACAACACCCCGGATAAGAGCCCCTAAACCACTGAGGCCTCCTTCTAGCCGGAGGCCACCCGGAGCGACGCGCGGCAAGCTGCTCAATACCCCCCACCCCTTGAAGGTGGCTAGTCAGTGTGCCTCCAACAAGCGTGCCGTGTGGCAGCGAAGTGCCTCCCGAAGAAGGTGCTGGATGGCCCGCATGGGCTCTTGCCCCATGTGCAAGGGGCTCCGTCTGCCCCGGCACGTCACAGCACCACCAGCCATGTGTGAGGTACTAGGCAGGTGTCGTCGGCATATCCCAAAGACACCAAGGCCGCAACCCCTGGCACCTTTGTTTGCCGGCGGCGGCGGCTCTGCAGGGTCCCGCTCGGCTTCGGAGTTGGCGTTCTCCAGAGCTCGGACAACACTGCCATGGCCAGGTAGACCTCGTCCCCCAAGGTGCCAACGTACCTACCTTGCTAGGGGAGGAACCACCAAAAAAGATCCCCAGGGCCACCGCCACAAAAATTTTGTGAAAAATGGAAGTTTCAGAAAAACTAGATGTCACTAAACAACTGAAAATCCAGAAGCTCCGGGCCTTCAGGGGCTCATGTCACAGCCCACTTTTGCCCAACGGCCAATACGTGGGCCGCCCTAGGTGCCGGAGTACCCGTAGTGTCACCAAATGACCACCCAAACAGATCCTCGCAACAAGTGTGGCAGGGGCTAAAGTACATACCAATGAAACACTACAACAAATCATGAGCGAAGCAGATTAATTTGTTGAGACCCTCTTTGCCTTCCTTTGTGGGCGACGCACTGCCGTGTTTAGTTGAAGCTGCAATCACAACGAAAGTACCATGTGCGCAGCAAAGTAGTCACCATGTATGGTGTACCGGAAATCATCACCAGACAACGTCGATGGGCTGCCGGTGGACACAGGTGTCGCGTCCATCTTGTTGAAGGCGCGTAACGGGTTGGAGGGGGTTGTCTCGCTAGTATAAGCGCCGAAGCAAGAAATGACAGTGATTGAGGGAACCAAGGTGGGGAAAGTACAAGTGCCCTTGGGGTTTGGGCTCAGCGATATCGGACAAAATGGAAGTGGTGCTGGGTAGTGGTTCTGGATAAAGCAACAAAACGGGGAAGGATGACGTGCTTTAAACTTCAACCGGTGGGGATTGTTGGAACCATACCAACTAGCGCCCACTAGGGGGGAGGTGAAAATGCCAATTGCAAAATCAGGTGCATGCTTAGAGCTTGAGGATGTTACCTCTACTCGCTCCGTTCCTTTATCCTTAACCATCAACCTGCACCACTTCCATTTTGTCTGAACTTGCTGCCGCAACCCCCCCCAAGAGCATTTGTACTTCCCCCTCCCTGGTGCCAACCATCACTCCCATTTGTCCTTTCATTGCTTATACCAACGATATTGCCCCCCCCCCCCCCCCGCAAACCACCACGACCACCACCACCAACACCCATTAGCACCATGGAAAGTTGGCACAAATCAAGTCTGTCGCTGATGCAACCAACACAACGGCCAAGAGGGAAATGCCAGTTGAGACTAGGCGTCTTCCGTGGTGGCCCTCCCATGGAAACGATCTCACTACCGTCCGCTATGTACCCTTTGCCAACACCCAGTGAGGGAACTTTTGAATGGGGATCAAAAATGGCGCGAATATGGGTGCTCGAACCAACTGTTTTGCTCCAAAATAGCCTTGTTCAGAGGGTTGGGTTGGTGGCAACACATTTAAAAAAATCTTAAAAAAAAATAAGACACAGGTGCCTACAAAAAGACATCCTCCTTTTCCGGCACGCTGGGTTGCGACGGTGGCCCAGCAATTGCCCGATTCGCATTGTAGAATTCGCACGTGCCTGCGGCGATGTGGCGTGCGCTTGTATTCCCAACATTTGCACGATTTTCGCGCGAATTTCGAGCTACTATTCTGTATATGCGGTCACATGTTAATCGTGGCACATAACGGAGCAAGTACCTGGTGCCACAAAGAGCCATGGTGGTGTCTGCATGTCCTATGCCCGCCGCTTGGGGACTCTAAAACATTGGGCAATGATATTTGCACAATTGTGCCCTCTTGTGGGCCCGGCTAGCCAGCTGGAGGACACTTTGGCGTGCTTTTTGCCAGGTGTCCACTGCGTGAAGAGACCCCCTGCATTTCATGGCCTCTTTAGGGGGAGGGGGTGATGACGGGCGGTGCTGACGAGCACGAGGACCTCACCTTGGTTGAGGGTGACCTTGCCCCACCTCTCCTCCTAGGCCTCCCCCAGAGCCGTTCCCGCCTGAATGTTCAAGCGGTATTGGGGGTGCGGGCCACAAAACTAGAGAGGTGGTAGTCACCTTTGGCACGGTTGGAGGGGGAGAGGACAGGAGGGTGGGTGGCGGTGTTGGTGTGCGGCAATTGGTCCCCCGACTCGCTCCCCGAGACAATGACCAACCCGCGCAGCACCTGGAAAACAAAGTGGTTTGGGACTTTGGTAACCACGGGGTTCACTAGCTTCTTCAAAAGAGGACCAACCAAACCCTCCGTCTTCGTGCTCTTGGACGGGTGCCTTTGGAGATCACGTCAACAAATTGGGGAACTATGCCCCCCCCCCCAAAATTTTTCCACCCTCGCCCAAATGGTCCTACAATCCTTAGGCAACAAAGTGTCCTTATGGACTGTGCACTAGGCCATGAACAAAGTTGAGGGCCCTTGGGGGGGCAGGGGGGTCAGGACGAATGGAAGGTGTAGAGGTGGCATGGATGTGGGGGTCGGACAGAGGACTTGTGCACGAGGGGGGTTCAAGGGGGATGAAGGACAGGGGTGTCGGCATCATCCCCCATACTGATTGAGCCCACGCATTTGGTGAAGGGTTGGGACAACGACATCAGAGACGAGGTGGAGTGGTGCATGTCAGGGTGGGACGGGAAGATTTCCAAATCCTCCCACCACTGAGAAGCAGCGGGCCGCCACTAAAAGGGGAGGGTGGAGTGATCTCCTTGCGGGTTACCGGCAAGGAAATACACATTCGGGGCAATCGTGTCCCCGTGTGTGTACGGAGGGGGGGGGGGGAGGCAAGCAGCTGTGGGTTCCAGCTATTCCCCACCCCATGCTTGCCCGGGCCGTGTAAGAGGACGTGCACATTGCTCTCATTGGCCGCACCATAAAACGGAGAGGTCGCGGCTGTCCGTAGCACACGACTGCACGCTCGCGCTAGGTTCTACAACACCCCGGATAAGAGCCCCTAAACCACTGAGGCCTCCTTCTCGCCGGAGGCCACCCGGAGCGACGCGCGGCAAGCTGCTCCATACCCCCCACCCCTTGAAGGTGGCTAGTCACTGTGCCTCCAACAAGCGTGCCGTGTGGCAGCGAAGTGCCTCCCGAAGAAGGTGCTGGATGGCCCGCATGGGCTCTTGCCCCATGTGCAAGGGGCTCCGTCTGCCCCGGCACGTCACAGCACCACCAGCCATGTGTGAGGTACTAGGCAGGTGTCGTCGGCATATCCCGAAGACACCAAGGCCGCATCCCCGGCACCTTTGTTTGCCGGCGGCGGCGGCTCTGCAGGGTCCCGCTCGGCTTCGGAGTTGGCGTTCTCCAGAGCTCGGACCACAGTGCCATGGCCAGGTAGACCTCGTCCCCTAGGGTGCCAACGTACCTACCTTGCTAGGGGAGGAACCACCAAAAAAGATCCCCAGGGCCAGCGCCAGAAAAATTTTGTGAAAAATGGAAGTTTCAGAAAAACTAGATGTCACTAAACAACTGAAAATCCAGAAGCTTCGGGCCTTCAGGGGCTCATGTCACAGCCCACTTTTGCCCAACGGCCAATACGTGGGCCGCCCTAGGTGCCGGAGTACCCGTAGTGTCACCAAATGACCACCCAAACCGATCCTCGCAACAAGTGTGGCAGGGAGCTAAAGTACATACCAATGAAACACTACAACAAATCATGAGCGAAGCAGATTAATTTGTTGAGACCCTCTTTGCCTTCCTTTGTGGGCGACACACTGCCGTGTTTAGTTGAAGCTGCAATCACAACGAAAGTACCATGTGCGCAGCAAAGTAGTCACCATGTATGGTGTACCGGAAATCATCACCAGACAACGTCGATGGGCTGCCGGTGGACACAGGTGTCGCGTCCATCTTGTTGAAGGCGCGTAACGGGTTGGAGGGGGTTGTCTTGCTAGTATAAGCGCCGACGCAAGAAATGACAGTGATTGAGGGAACCAAGGTGGGGAAAGTACAAGTGCCCTTGGGGTTTGGGCTCAGCGATATCGGACAAAATGGAAGTGGTGCTGGGTGGTGGTTCTGGATAAAGCAACAAAACGGGGAAGGATTACGTGCTTTCAACTTCAACCGGTGGGGATTGTTGGAACCATACCAACTAGCGCCCACAAGGGGGGAGGTGAAAATGCCAATTGCAAAATCAGGTGCATGCTTAGAGCTTGAGGATGTTACCTCTACTCGCTCCGTTCCTTTATCCTTAACCATCACCCTGCACCACTTCCATTTTGTCTGAACTTGCTGCCGCAACCCCCCCCAAGAGCATTTGTACTTCCCCCTCCCTGGTGCCAACCATCACTCCCATTTGTCCTTTCATTGCTTATACCAACGATATTGCCCCCCCCCCCCCCCCCCGCAAACCACCACGACCACCACCACCAACACCCGTTAGCACCATGGAAAGTTGGCACAAATCAAGTCTGTCGCTGATGCAACCATGCTAACCCCCCTGCATGCACAAGCACCCTTTGCGTTTCTCAATCAAATCGTATTGTCATTGTCTCTTGGCTTGTTAGAGTGCCCTCCAAATTCTTAGCGCTTCCCCTCCAACTCTTTCTTACTTCAGATGTTTACCAGTGCTATCTTCCCCCCTACCAAACTACCACCACCCATCTTTACCATCCTCTTGCATTTGCCACCTTAGACCATCGCCTCTGAATATTGCCCAAGCTTGCTTAGCTTGGCTATAGCCACTCTCCTATTCACTCCTCGTTGTCATGCCCCCCCTTGCATAATGTGTTTCTCATATGCCCCTGCTAGCAATGGTGCTCCTTGTTTCTCATGGGTAGCGTACCACCTTGTACAAGGGTGGGCGAAACGCCCGTCACCAAAGCCGTTGACAGGTTGACGGGCTGGTCCAAATTTTTTTCCGTTTGAGGTGTTTTTTGGGGGTTTTTGTTTTGTTTTTTTTGGACAACTTGCTGCCAAAGGCCCATTTTGGGGGTTTTCAAAGGGGGTATGGGGTATGGTGGTGGTGGAGGGGGGGTTAGAGTGAGTGGCTGCCATGAACCAATGTAGGGTGTTTTTTTTCTTGCTTGACTTGCTGTTCGTTTCTGTTTTTTTGCTGCTTTTTTTGTATCAATAATCCAGGAATCTAGTTTGATGTTTGCCATACCTCCAAGTGTCCCAATTCTTGTCGTTCTTGGCGTCTACTGGTGACCCGAGAATTTTCAATTTTTAGTCTAATGTTTACCATAAGTCCCAGTGTTCCAATTTTTGCCGTCCTTGGCCTCCGCTATTGTACCAAGAATTTTCAATTTTTAGTCTAATGTTTGCCATAGGTCCCTAGGTTCCATTTTTTGCCGTTCTTGGCCTCTGCTGGCGTACCAAGAGTGTTAAATTTGTGATATGATGTTTGCCATTCGCCCCAGTGTCCAAATTTTGCCCTTCCTGCCCTGTGCTGGTGCACCAAGAATTTCAAATTTTAGTTTGGTGTTTGCCATAGGTCGTAGTGTGCCAACTTTTGCCCTTCCTGCCCTCTGCCTGGTGTACCGAGAATGCGGTGCTCACATACCACCCCAATGCGGTATGGCAAGGGAACAGCACAACCGGCACGAACCCGATGCTTGCACACCTTGCATGGGCGCATCTCCGGGTGGAGAGTCACAAATGCGGCACACACATTTGAAACATTTGGCCCAGCCGGAGCAAAACGCATGGAAACGTTGCTTGCAGCCCGAGCACAGAAGGATATCTCCCAACACCTTCTCGCCGCAACACCCACAAGAAGGCAGCGCGATTATGGGTGTGAAGAAAGCCACCGCCGTGGCGGCATGCGGCTGTGGGGCGTTGGCCGAAGGGGGGGGGGGGGGGGCACCTCATCATCGGCATCTACCGCATTCGGGTGCGTGGAACGGAAACACCAACCGTTCCTGGTGCTACCTTGCTGGGCGCCACAGCTCACTTGAATGGGCCCAATAGCCGTCCCCTTGTCCTTCAAGTGGGCGACGGCTGCCGCTACGATTGGAAACCAGCGCCGGTCGCCTCCGGAATCGGGGCGGAACCACACTCCTGGCATGGTGGAAGAACTAAAAGGGGGAACAAAGGGGCAAAAAGAAGGAAATAGTTCCCTGACCCTCCCAAAGCCTTGTGGAACCCAACCAGCCCGTTGATACCCTCTACTGCGCATGTGGTTTCACTTTCCACCATTGTAACCCTTGCCGAACCCATCTAGTCCTCCTCATGAATGAAGCAACCAAAACATGTGACACCTCAAACCCAAACACCCAAAAACCCTTGCCAATCCCTTCCCACAACAAAAACCCAGTGAAGTTGCACGATTGGGACCCCACACCTACGGAATGACTTGATGGACCTGCCCAGTTTGCTGATGCCTACAAAATAAATGTGTGTAATGTTACCAAACAGGAGGGAAAATGCCACATGTGGCGATGGACAACAATGCTTATGGGCTCCAATGACATGAAAAAAAACACAAAAACACAAAAAAAACACAAACAAAACGCGCAAAATTCACGAAAAAGCAAAAAAACTTTTTCTCAATTTGACAAGTGGACTTGGCGGGCATTTAGCCAAGGCCTGACCTTGTACCGTGTGCTCTTTGTGTGCCGCTAGCCCGTTTGATCTTTTGGTTTGAATGATTTGGTTGTTCTCCCCTTCGGATGAATGCTTTGGTACATGGCACACGGCACTTTGCTCCATGTAGTCATGATTTGACCCCTTCTGTTAGCAAAAAGGAGGCACACACACAAAAGCAATCACAAATCATCAAAATCCCCAAGCGCAAACGCAATCACAAATGATCAAAATCCCCAAGCAGAATTGTCTTGGGAAAAGGTAGCTATGCACCTATGCATTGGTGTCATGGCATTACTGTGCACACGAAAATGAAAATTTTGCTGTTGTTAGCAAGGCACCTCGAAGAGAGTTATGAGGTTGTGGGGAAAATTGCAAAGTATAGGGCGACGAAGGTCCACCCATCGCGGTGGATACATGCCAAAAAGGCGCTTTTGGGGCTCGATAAACACCAATAGGAGGGCCTAGTTGCCGCTACATGAGTTGATGCACAGCCATTGCAACCAAATGAAGACCTAACAACATCCCAAGGGTCCCCACGGGTTATTAGATGTTCCCCCCAAAATTACAATTTTTCAGGCAACCCATGCCAGCTCGAGACGCGAGAGTCCTCACTGATGCGGCCCCGTAGTGCGATCAATCTTAAAAACCTGCAGATATCACCCGGGACTCAATCATTGGTCCGGGGGTCAAAAAGAAGAAAATGGTTTGGGACCTAGGTCCAAACTGCTGCACAGTGGCGGCTTCACACAAGCCAAATACAAAACCAAAATCAGCAATTTCGCACAATCACGGGGCCCATGGCCGAGGCTGTATGCGGCCTAGCAACCTCTATGTGTCATTCACCTTACGAGCGCAAGCTAGGCTTGCAGAATTTTTTGCGGAGGTAGCTTGGGTTTGGAGTTGGGTCGCGTGAGCCAGCGCAGCACCTCCCGCAAGGAGTATCGCGCCGCAAAGAGGAGCCTAGGGGGCACGCGGTTGGGTGCCCCTTGTCCTGCCGCTACCGAGGGCACAGGCAGAACACTCTTAGGAGCCTCTCCATCCCGCGCCCCCGCGACAGGTGTGGGGAGTAGCCACCAACGTGCGCGTCACTCGCTCCCACGTCCACTTGGG
Source organism: Eutreptiella sp. 'Long Island Sound 2002' (assembly GCA_964036045.1). Classification (NCBI taxonomy): domain Eukaryota; phylum Euglenozoa; class Euglenophyceae; order Eutreptiales; family Eutreptiaceae; genus Eutreptiella; species Eutreptiella sp. 'Long Island Sound 2002'. The sequence continues at coordinate 70,333,756 of OZ038384.1, forward strand.
GCGCGAGAGGGCCAAGAGGACCTCCTTGGCTACCCATGTGTGAAGGGCACAAGGGCGGTCGATGTTGCCCGCCGCCACTCCTACGAACTAGTGCCGTTGCAGGGGGGTTCCGTAGATGTCAAATGAGCCACACCTTCTACTACGGCTCCCGCGCGGACGTGTGTGTATGAATTTCAGTATTCATTGCCTCGCTCTGTGCAGTATGGGGCACAAACCAAGGTTCTCCATGATGCACCAAATGCTAATTGCCATGCATGCACAAACACCCTTTCCTTTTCTCAATCAAATCTTACGGTGACCTACTCTATATTTGTTAAGATGCCTTCCAAATTCTTAGCACTTCCCCTCCAAATCTTTTCCTCCACATGCGTACCAATGCTATGTTCCCCCCTACCAAACTACCACCTCCCATATGTGGCATCCTCCTGCCATTGCAACCTTAGGGCTGTCTGTGGTCATTTGGTGACAATATGAGCCTGAAGCAAGACATGTAGCACCACCTAGGCCGACCTATTGGTGTTTGTTCGCCCCCCAAAACTGCCTTTTTGGCATGTTTCCCCCGCGATGGGTGCCCCTTTGTTGCCCTATAGTTTGGGGCTTCCCACAACCCCTCATCTCTCTTCGAGGTGCCTTGCTGAAGGCCACAAAATTTCCATTTTTGTGTGCTCAGTAGTGCCATCAGGGCACTACATAGTTGCGTTGCTATTTTGTCCAATGACAATTTTGAATGAGGATTTTAATGATTCGTGCTTGCTCTTGCCTGTGTGCCTCCTTGTTGCTAACAGAAAGGGTCATATCATGAGTACACGGAGTAAAGTGCAATGCACCATGTCCCAAAACATTCATCCAAAGGGGAGAACAACCAATTGATTCAAGCCAAAAAAATGAAACGGGCTAGCGGCACGCAAGGAGCACTAGTACGAAGCAGTACAACATCCATGACGAACAAGGAGTGCCATTGCTAGCAAGAGCGTGACAAACACATTCAAACGAAGGAGGCATGAGAGCAAGGAGTGAACAAGGGAGGGGTTGTGCCCAAGCTAAGCGGGTGGAGAGAAAGGTCCGAAGCCACACGGGTTGTCACAGTTAGACCCAAAATTGGAATTTTTCAGGCAACCCATGCCAGCTTGAAACCGCTGAGTCCTCACTGATGCGGCCACAGAGTGAAGTCAATCTTGGAAAAGTGGAGATAGCACCCGGGACTTAATCATTGGTCCGGGGGTCCAAAAGAAAAAAAAGTGGAATGGGACCTAGGTTGGAAGTGCTGCACAGTGGTGGCTTCACACAAGCAAAATACCAAACGAAACTCATCAATTTTCGGAAGTTGAGGGGCATGGCCCAAACTACAAGGGCCAAACGGGCACTATGTGGGTCCCCAGGGGTACTCCAGTACCTATAGCTCTTGTTTGGTCACGATCTCCGGTCCATACATGATGACTACCTTGCTACGCACACGGCAGTTTCGTTGTGACTGCAGCTGCAACCAAAGGCGCTGGTTGTGTCGCTACCAAAGGAAGGCAAAGAGGGTCCCAAGAAATTCATCTCATGATATGTTGTACTGTTTCACTAGCATGTACTTTAGCTCACTACCACGCTTGTTGCGAGGATCGGTTTGGGTGGTCATTTGGTGACACTATAGGTACTTTAGCACCCAGGGCGGCCCACGTCCTAGCCGTTGGGCCAATGTGGGCTAAGACGTGGGTTCCCAAAGGCACGGAGATTGCTGGTTTTTGGTTGTTTAGTGGCACATGGATTTCATTAACATTCAATTTTCCTAAAACCTTCTATCCATCAACTGTGATATGAATTTGGGTGGTTCTTTGGCGACGGTCTAAGTACTCGAGCACCCATGGGGACCCACATAGTGGATGTTGGGCCCAATGTAGCTTGGGCCATGGGCCCCCTAAAATCCCCAAAGTTGCTAAGTTTGGTTTGGTATTTGGCTTGTGTGAAGTGCCACTATGCACTTGTTCAAACCTAGGTCCCGTTACAGTTCGTTTCTTTTTGCCCCCCGGACCAATGATTGAGTCCCGGGTGATATCTACAGTTTTCCAAGATTGATCGCACTACGGGTCCGCACCAGTGAGGACTCCGCCCTCTCAAGCCGGCATGGGTTGCCTGAAAAATTGTAACTTTAGGGGGAAACTCTAATAACCCGTGGGGACCCTTGGGATGTTGTTGGGTGTTCATTTGGTTACAATGACTCTGCATCAACTCATGTAGCGGCAACTAGGCCCTCCTATTGGTGTTTATCGGGCCCCAAAAGCGCCTTTTTGGCATGTATCCACCGCGATGGGTGGACCTTCGTCGCCCTATAGTTTGCCACTTCACCCAAAATCCCTCCTCTCTCTTCGAGGTGCCTTGCTCATGAAACACTACAACAAATCATAAGCGCAGCAAATTACTTTTTTGAGACAAACTTTGCCTTTGTTGACTGGCAACGCTACCAGTGCATTTGGTTGCGATTGTAGTCTCTTGTTTGGTCATGATCTCCAAATCACCATACAAGGTGCTTACTTGCTGTGCACATGGGAGTTTCTTGGTGAGTGCAGTTGCAACCAAACGCGCTGGTTGTGTCGCCAGCGAAGGAAGGCAGAGAAGGTCTCAAAATTCATCTGCTTCGCTCATGATTTGTTGTAGCGTTTCATCGGCATGTCCTTTAGCTCAGTGCCACACTTGTTGTGAGGATGGGTTTGGGCGACAATACGGGTACTCTAGCACCTACGGCAACCCACGAAAGGGCCGTTGGGCCGATGAGGGCTGTGACATGGCCCCCCAAAGGCCCCCAAAATGCTACTTTTTCGGTTGCTTAGTGGCACCTAAATTTCTTTCACATGCAAATTTTGCTAAAGCCTTCTATCTATGGCCTTGAAGATGAATTTGGCTGGTTATTTGGTGACGATATAGGTACTCGAGCGCCCATGGGGACCAACATAGTGGCCGTTGGGCCCATGTAACCCAGGCCATGGACCCCCTAAAATCCCCAAAATTGCTGAGTTTTGTTTGATATTTGGCTGGTGTGTAGCCGCCACTGTGCAGCAGTTCGCCCTAGGTCCCATTCCACTTTTTTCTTTTGGACCCCACGACCAATAATTGAGTCCCGGAGGCTATCTCCACTTTCCAACATTGACTGCATTATGGGGCCGCATTAGTGAGGACTCCGCCGTCTCAAGCTCGCACCGTTTGTCTGAAAAATTGCAATTTTGGGGGGAAACTCTAACAACTCGTGGGAACCCTTGGGCTGTTATTGGGTGGTCGCTTGGTGACAATGACTATGTATCCAACTCATGTAGCAGCAACTGACCCTCCGATCGGGGTTGATTCAGCCCCAAAAGCGCCTTTTTGGCGTGTTTCCACTCGGATGGCAGGGCCTCTGTCGCCCAAAAGTTTGCGATTTGCCCCAAAACCCCTCATCACTCTTCAAGGTGCCTTGCTGAAGGCCAAAAAAGTAAGATTTTTGGGTGCCTAGTAGCGCCATGAAGCCACTACATAGTTGCAAAGCCGCTTTGTCCCATGACAATTTTGAATGGGGATGATTCGTGCTTGCTCTTGCATGTGTGACTCCCTTTTGCTACCAAAGGGGGTCAAATCATGAGTACATGGAGTGAAGAGCCATGTACCATGTGCCAAAGCATTCGGGGAAGACAACCGATTCATTCAAACCAAAAGATCAAACGGGCTAGCGGCACGCAAGGGGCAAACAATACCACGTGGTACGCTATCCATGAGGAACACGGAGCGCCATTGCTAACAAAGGCATGAGAAATACGCTCTGCAATGGGGGCATGACAACGAGTAGTGAATAGGAGAGGCGTTGTGTCCAAGCTAAGCGGGTGGAGGGAATGTTAAAAGGCAACAATCGGAAATGGCAAAGGCAAGAGGATGCCAAAAGTGGGTGGTGGTAGTTTGGTAGGGGGGAAGATAGCATTGGTGCGCATGTGGAGGAAAAATATTTGGAGGGGAAGCGCTAAGAATTTGAAAGGCATCCGAACAAGCCAAGAGAAGCTGACGGTAAGATTTGATTGAGAAAAGCAAAAGGCGCTTTTGCATGCAGTGCGATTAGCATCACTGCATCATGGAGAGACTTGATTAGTGGCTACTTGCTGTGGTGCTAAGAGGGGGGGGGGGGAGTCTCGCTAGTATAACCAATGAATCGACAAATTGTAGTGATGGAAGGAGCCAAGGAGGGGAAAGAACAAGTGCTCTTGGGGAGGGGGGGGGGGATGCAATATGAGACGAAATGGAAGTGGAGTTCGGTAAGGATTAAGGAAAGAGAAACGGAGCTAGTAGAGGTGAGGTTCTCAAGACTTCAAACTGTGGGAATTCTTGGAACCGTAGGAAGTAGGGTCAGCAAACGAGCAGCTGAACATGGCAATTGCCAAATGAGGTGCACCACTAAAGCTCTTGTTTGGTGAGGATCTTTGGTTCACCATACATAGTGACTACGTTGCTGCGCACATGGGTGTTTCGTTGTGACTGTAGTTGCAACCAAACACGCTGATTGTGTCTGTTTCGCTCATGATTTGTTGTAGTGTTTCATCAGCATGTCCTTTAGCTCACTCCCGCACTTGTTGCAAGGATGGGTTTGGGTGGTCAATTGCATATAATGGCCCTAGGTCCATGACTTTCGGGCCATGGGCCAACCGAAAGCCGGGACACAGCCAAGTGTACTTGCCGCTCGTGCCACAGACCTGTCTCGAGCCAACCAAGTAGCGTGTCGTGGCCACCGGGGGTGTTCAAGGCAGAGTATCAGGCCTTCTCGGGAGTGCCGCTGGGGTTGCGGGGTGGCATGTGGGATTGTCCCCCAAGAGATTTGGGCATCCTTGTGCGCCACGGGCTCGGGGCCTAGCACGGAAAGCCTCAGCATAATGCGCCGGAGGCCGACACAGCGGTCAAGTTGTGGCACTCCACGTGGTGGTGCCATGTCCTGGTCGGCTTGGACACGGGGGCCGACACCATCCACTTGTAGGCCGTGCCTGGCGTCCCTTCCCGGCCACTACTCAATAGAGCGGTGTGGGAGCGCATGCTCCAATACATGGCGCAACACGGGGCGGCACCACAAGTGGTCAAGCCGTTTTTCAACTTCCCCCTAGACGACCTCCACCAAGCCCCCCCAGGGATGTTGGCCCTCCTCCTGGTACACAGCTCGTTCGACGAGGATGGGGAGCTGTCGGCGGCAGCTGGCCTGGGTTCTCTTTGCTTGTACCTGCGGCTAGGGATGGGGCGCCCACGTGGGTCCCCATGGGTGCTGGGGTACCCGCATTGTCACCAAATGATCACCCAAACCCATCCCAGGGGCAAAAGAAGGGTTTTGAAAAAAAGTTGAACTTTTGAAGTTTTTCAAAATGCCACTAAATCCACCAACCATCGACATTACGGGCTTTCACGTGGCCTAAGGCCTGGGCTACATGGGCCCAGCGGCCACTACGTGGGTGTACATGTATTGTCACCCGATCATCACCCGAACCCATCGCAGTGGCGCCACATAAGGAAAAGGGTGAACTTTCGAAAACTTTCAAATGCCACCAAGGACACTAAGCAGAAGGAATGTAAGGGCTTTCGTGGTGCCCATGGGCCCGACTACATGGGTCTAGCGGCCACCACGTGGGGCCCAATTGATTCACGAGTACTTGTGTTGTCACCAAATGATCACCCAATTCAATCCCCGGGGTGATAGAAGGGTTTAAGAAGAAGGCGAATTTGCAAATTCTTGTGAAATGTGAGTACATACACTAAATAATAGCAATTTCGGCGCTTTTAGTGGGCCCTTGGCTAGGGCTACATGGGCGTAGCAGCCTCCTGGGGCCTCAAGGGTGCCGAAGTACCCACATTGTCACCAAATGATCACCCAAAGACATCCCAGGGGAAATAGAAGGGTTTTGAAAAAAAAGTGAACCTTCAAATTTTTTCAAAATGCCACCAAATACACTAAACAACGGCAACTTTGGTGCTTTTGGGGGAGCTACATGGGCCTAGCGGCCACTACATGGGTCCCCATGGGTGTTCAAATACGCGTATTGTCACTGACGGATCAAGCAAAACCATCTAGGGGGCCGGGTCAGTGGTGGAAAAAGTCGAACTTTCAACAAAAATTCCAATCCCCCTAAAAACACTAGACAACAACAATTTCAGGGCATTCGCACTGTGCATGGCCCCGGCTGCATGGGCTGATTGGCCACTGTGTGGATCCCCATGGATGCTGGAGTCCCTGTATTGTCACCAAATGATCACCCAAACCCATCCCAGGGGTAACAAAAGCGAATTAGAAAAAAGTGAATTTTGTAAAATCTCCAAACGCCACTACATACATTACACAACGGCAATTTGGGGCTTTCACGGTGCCCATGGCCCGGGCTACGTGGGCCTAGTGGCCACCACATTGGTCCCCATGGGTGCTCAAGTACGTGCATGGTCGCCAATTAGACACTCAAACCCTTCCCAAAGGTGAAGGGTTTCGGGAAAAGTTCAACTTTCAAAAAGTTTCAAGTGCCACTAGATATTCTAAACAGCAGCAATATCGGCGCTTTCAGGGGGGGCCATGGCCCAGGGTACATGAGGCTAGCGGCCACTAGTGGGTCCCCATGGGCGTTGGAGTACCCGCATTGTCACCAAATGATCACTCAAACGCATCCCAGGGCCGAAAGATGCATGCCAGACGAAAAACAGCCAAATCCTCACCGCCAAGGACCGTATGCGGGGGGGGGGGGGGGGGGGTTGGACCTGCCCGCCCCCCCCTTGGTTAGGGGGCCATGTACAAGAAAAAATTTCGTCAGGACCTGGGTCCAAATCCACACATAGCGGCCACAATAAACAAAGAAAATTCCCCCCCCAAAAAAAAGCGGTACCCACGTAGAGGGGGGGGGGGGGCTCAAAATAAAAAAATAAATGGGGGAGAATTTTGTCTCCCCAAATGATGATTTTACAAGGGGTTAGACATCCGACGTCATGCCTTGGGGTATGCTACGCAAATGATCCCCAAAAGGGCGGGTGGGGGGGGAGCTGTATGGCGTCCACGCCTGGGCTCGATCCAACAACCTCTCTTCGAGGTGATTTCTGCTGAAACAAAGGGGACTTGACACTGGGGCCACGGTACAGCAAACACCATCCTGTAAATGCAGGGAAGAAATGGTACAAATGGACCGTTTCACACACCGTGACACTCGCAACTTTAGCCTCAGAAACGGGGTGGTGCTGCACTGGCGGGGCGGTGTGTGAGTACCGCGTGTGTGCGTCCCATGGCAGCAGACGATGGGGCGGTTGGAACCAAAGGCTACGGCAGAGGACAGGGTTTGGGTTGGACACGGGACAGAGGGGCAGCACCTGTGGACACCGCTGGTTTTGCTGGGGCTCGAGGCACCTGGGCTTCGCGGGGGCACTCCCGGGGACGCAGGCGGTGAAGGAGACCCAAAACTTTTCTTTGGACTGGGTGTTCGGTCAAAGGCCGGCGATCCCAGCGCCTTTGGCCTTTTGCGCTGAAGAGAGACATCGATTGTTCTTAAAGGGGGGCAAGGGCGAGGGGGGCAGGGATGTATTAGAAGGGAGGGATGGGGGGGGGGGGGAGGGGGGGGTCTGAAGCGGGGGGGGGGGGGGTTGGCAGGGATTCCCCTCCTCCTAGGGTCCCCCTCTGGTCCCCGCCGAAGGCGGGCCAAAAAATTTTAAGCTTTAATCCTCTTGACGCCGAACAGCCTCAAACATTGGAAGGGGAGGAGCGGGGGGTCTGGGGGGGGGGGGCACCCCTCCTCCTACGGTGTACGGCCGTTCTAGTACCCCCCCCCCCTTGTAATAGAAAAGTCCCAAATTAGTACGATCCCTACGCCTACTGTAGCTTGGACAAGGGCATGGCTTGCGCAACACATACAACTACGGACACACACGTGAGTGAGCACATGGTATGAGTGCACCTTAACCTCCAGCCACGTTCCCAAAGGCATGTAAACACAAGAAAGTGTTTGAAACATGAAACTTCAGGTTCTCACCCATGTTCCTACGAGCAATCAGGCATGAGAAGCCAACAAATGTTGCGCTTGGAAACCCTTCTTGCGATTATACACCATGCGGAACAATTGCACATACTCACCACTTGAAAATGCCTTTGAAGATGCCTTTGCCCGATGAGCTTGGCTCTGGGGATGGGGATGGGGATCGGATGAAGAACTTGATTTTTTGAAAGGGGGGCACAGGGATGTGTGACCACCTGCCAACCCTTCATGTACTCCAACACCGCAAATAGCTCCCCGATTTTTCTCCGGTGGTCCCTTCATTGTGGCATCCACATGCTCACTGGTGGAACGAGTGAAAATGTCTGGACGCCCAGGTCGAAAAAGAGAAGATTACATGATGAGCTGGTGCAAGAAAGGGGGATATTGTGCAGAAATATCCCCAAAATCAGAGCTATGTGGGTTCAAGTGGGCAAACACTCACAACAAATGTGTCCATGACCCTATGTAACTAGCAAGTTCGTCACCAAACCCATGTCATATGTGGCTGCACTACATTTGGTACCGAATCAAAATTAGGTCCCAAATTAATACTGTCCCTACGCCTACTGTAGCTTGGACAAGGGAGTGGCGATTACAGGGGGGGGGGGGGTTACATCACTGGGAGGGGCACAAAGCCTAGTTCAGGTAACCTTGAAAGGCGAGGAGGGTCTCCTTGTACCAGCATCAAAATCAATCTTCTCTCTGAATGTCTTGGTGAATAGTGAGTTTCGGGCTCAAATTAGATCTCACACAACAAGAAGAATCCACACTGACAGCAGTGCACAATGTGCATTGCGGGATGCCATTCCGTTGCTCTGCAACATGAATTGTACTGACAGTGCCACATGCACCAAATTGCCACGCGAATAATCACATGACACCACTCATAAGACTGATAAGACCACCAACGGCCTGAGCATCTTTACAACTTAACATAAAATCAAAAACCGCAGGTCCACGAACATTAAGAGACCTTTTGAGTTTGGAAAAAACACACATAAATTTTGGTCACAGAAGAAAAGTGGTGTCAAAGGATTTTAGGTGGTAAGACTGCGCACATCTGACCTCAGGTCACATTCACCGGCAGAGTGCCCAGGCGATCTCCTGACTCATGCGGACCATAGTCATGATGTCGTTCCTCTGCCAGTGAATTCCGGCTTGTGGAGGTCACATCTTTCACCCGAGAGGCCCCCGCTTGGGACCCCCTCCCAGCCCGGGAGTTCGGGCTGGGCGCCTCCCATCGGCAGCCCTGGGGCACACCGAATGCAGCGCGTGCCCCCGGTCCCATAGAGGCAGGGCCCGGGGAAGTCAAAGCGGTGGTGGACTTGGGTCACTTCCGGCAGCGTCCCACACTCGTGGTCCAGCCCGCCCCCCCCCGCCACGGCACAGGCACACGAAAGAACATGGACCAGCTGTGACCCAGCACTTCTGGCAGGTCTTGACCACTCTCCCGACTTACACCGACAGAGCGCCACATCCACCGGCACGCGACTTGATGGAGATGCAATGCAACGGGAAGCTCCTGGGGCTTTGGGTCTGGGTTTGCAGCAGCGCATTCCACTTCCCCCCCCTGCGGGCGCCCACGCATGATTCCTGCAGGTGCCGTGCCCACGCAGTACACCTCCGCCACAAGTGCACGGGCGCCGTTCACTGGCAAGGGGGCATGCGGTTCTCCCGTGAATCGCATGCCATTCCACCGGAACACGAAAACATGGTCAGAGGCCTGCAGTGGATTGCTGTCTGAATCTGGCCCGGCCTATTGGTCTCCCGCCACTTCCGCTGCTCCTTTCTTTGAACCCTTTTCCTCCATAGGCAGCGGTGCCCCGCAGCCTCTCACCCCCAAGTGCCCTTGATCTCCTATCGTTACCTTTCGGCACCCCTTTCCTGTCCCTGGGTAGGCCAATGGAGCCCCTGGACTGTCCCTGTTGCACTGCTCTGTGTCGGGGCCACACAGTTGGCACCCTGGCACACTGCGGGGGGGGGGGGGGTGTCAAAAACAGTTTTACGGTTGGGGGCATTGTTCAACTTCCCGTTGCACCCGGAGCAATTTGAATTTTGCACCTGTGTGTATGTGCGTGCGGGGGGGGGGGGGGTGGCAAAACCCCCATTCCCCAGTCATCATCGGTGTATATCTTTAATCTTTTCATCAGCTCGATTACCCCACGGGGCTTTGCCGTTGGGGCACAGGCACAGGGATATCGGTGTGCCTAGGTAGTCCTCCCTTGAGGTCACCAGGAGACAGGCAGCTTACGGCGCTCGGTCACTGAGCAACATCGGTGCTGGCTGTTCAGTGCCTGGCACGTATTCCCCCACGGGCAACACTGCTGTTCCCCATTGGCATAGGTTGGGGGGTCTGGAGGGGTGAGGTCCGGCCACCCCCTCTGTGATCCCCGTTTTGGGTCACCACGGCCCGTCCAGAGCTTATCCCTGAAACTACAGGTTGTGGCGGTGATGGTGACGACTGCGGCTGGGCCTCTGGCGGGGGGTCTACATACCACTTCTCCGGAAAGTGGGCTGGACGGCGGGGATGCCTTTGCATGTTTCAACTTCAGGGCCTTCTTGCTTTTCTGAGCACACAGTTTGGAGCTACGGATCAAGGGTTCGTACAGATGCAGCATGTAGGACAGCTGGACCCGAAATGCCTTGGGGGGAGTGCCATAAAGGCTGAAAGAGTATGCCGGTTGGTACTTCCGGGTGTACGCACGTTATTCGCCTTTTGAGAAGGGAATCCTCCACTCGTCAATGGGTGGGTTGGTTGCGGGGTGGGTATGATGCAACCAAACTTTGGCGGAGCAGTATAACTACTCCTTCATTGCGGGATACCATTCGGTTGCTCTGCAAAATGAATTGTGCTGCTACGATCATGATCGCTCTGCCACACACATCTCTGCGACGGGCATCACTACATGACAACATGAATCGTACTGACAGTGCCACAGGCATCAAACTGCGAATAGTCACATGAGAACATGCATCGTACTCGCACATGACAACATACATCGCACTGCAACCTGTATCGTTGCATTACCCATCATTGCATTATCCCACAGCACGGCACAGAGCACATCACTGCAGCACTGCATACATGCATACGTGCAGCATACACACAGCACCCCACAGCACAGCACAGCACACAGCATAGCACTGCACTTAAACCATAGCAGACCACACCACACCACACCACACCACACCACACCACACCACACCACACCACACCACACCACACCACACCACACCACACCACACCACACCACACCACACCACACCACACCACACCACACCACACCACACCACACCACACCACACCACACCACACCAGTGGGTGCAGGAGCAGGCAGCGGTCCCCACTCAGGTGCACTATGAACACCGCCGGGGGCCGAACTACCGTCCAGGCTCCGGCCTGCCCCTGGACTGGTTCACCAGTGACCAGCAGTGGCATCTTGTGGCCCACCGCATGCGCAACCTGCCCACCATGATGGTGCTGGCGGAATGCTCAGCGCACTGCAACGTACGGCTGAGCACGCAGTGCTTGCTGTGCAACAGCGGACCCGAAACGGCCCGCCACCTGTGGGAGTGCCGAGTGCAGTCCCATGCGTGGTGCCCGTCCTGACAGCGCCTGCATACGTGGCTCACCACCTACGTTGGGCCGCGGGCTTCACAGGTGCAGGGCCAACTGTGGGACTGCACCGTCCTAGAACAATGGTCGGCGGCGATCGCCACGCCGTCCCTGCGGGCGGCCCATATGGGACTGACAGGGCCATACGACATCGGGACGGAGTTCATCCGGCAAATACCATCGGAGTCACAGAAAGTCTGGCTCACCCACGCCAAGGCGTGGGAAGGGCTTATAAAGGCCCATGCGGGGCCCGGAGGTACCATGGCGTGGGCCCTACGGGAGCTGCAGCTGCACCAGCAGGCGGAGCGGCAAGGAGTCCCCAGGGTGGCCATGAATTGAGCCTGCCAAACGTGGGGATGGGTCTGTCCACCGCACAGGTGCGCAACACACAGCACACAGTGCGCATCTACACACACAGCCCTCCCAGCTTGCATTACCAGTATGCAAGAACATCCCGGCCATTGCCTTTTGGTAACAGTGCCTTCGGCACACCACGCCACACCACACCACACCACACCACACCACACCACACCACACCACACCACACCACACCACACCACACCACACCACACCACACCACACCACACCACACCACACCACACCACACCACAGCACATCACATCACATCAAACCACATCACATCAAATGACATCACATCAAATCACATCACACCACACCACACCACACCACACCACACCACACCACAGCACATCACATCACATCAAATCACAACACATCAAATCACATCACATCAAATCACATCACATCACACCACACCACACCACACCACACCACACCACACCACACCACACCACAGCATAGCACTGTACTGCACTGCATTGCACAGCACACAGCAAGAGGGGCCAGAGGCGCCCAGGTCAGAACAACCTTCACCGCTTCTCTCCGCATTTCTGACTTGTATTTGCGCAATGCACGGAGGATAATCCCAGCGGCATGACGCTGCACAGGCACAGAGAAGGCGCAACCTCCCAGACGAAGCACCTGCATCCCACACTAAGCCCCTGTCTCCTACACGAAGCTCATGCCTCCCCGTATCCGGAAACTGACGCCCATGCTCTAACACCATTCATTAGACTGTTTAATTGTGTGATACGCTTCAGTGTGGGGCGATGGTGGGCTTAGGCAAGACGTAATGCAGGAGCTTAGAGACGCAGGCCAACGGTAAATATTCGGTAAATACCCGTCGCTTCTTGTCACGAAAACACCGCTGCAGTATCGTAATCGCTCTGCCAAAGTGCGCCATACTGACGAGATTGTCCAGGAGTCTCTGAAGTTACACACGGCAATGAAAACAAGAGTTTGGGTGTGTGTGACCAGCATCAACAGTGATGGGAATGGCACCCGCAGAAACACCGGGGCTGCCAAAGGGAAGGCAGTGGTGGGGACAGTGTTCTGCAGATAGCAGTAGACAGCAGAGCTCGCCATTGCCAACAGCAATACACCAAACGGTGCGGCAAACGGCGGTGCAGCTGGCGTTTGGGTAGTATGTGGAGAAGAACCGCGGTCTCTAGACCGCCAGCACCCCGGTGACTGGTCTAGGCGGCGTAAAACCTGTGCCATAAACGTCATCCACTGTGCTATGCTACGCACATGGGAGGTGCCTTGAAATCCCACATGGGTTCGGGGCTTGGGTTGGGTTGGGACAGGGCCTCACACAGGCGGGGATGGCAGGCCTGCACGTACTGGTCCCGAATCCTGGCTGTCCTGGCTGAGCGGACTGGGACAGCCCCAATGGACCGGTAGCTCTGGTGTGCGGGAGACCCTGCCATGGTGCTGTGTAGGGGGAAAGGGGGGGGGGTTCGTGTGTGCCCAGTGCTCTGAGCCCCTCCGGGAGCCTTACGCTGAGCCCACAAGGGAAGAAACCAGGGCTACGCAGGGTCCATGTCAGAGAGGCATGGCAGCAAGCCGCCCCACGACTGCTAAGGTAAGCACAACTGGGGAGGACCCACAGTCCATGACTGCCATGTGGCACAGGTGGTGCTGCCAGATTCGCCTGGATCCAACATCACACGGGCACGCCTGAAGCAGTAGGGGGGGTCCCAGGGTGCGCAGAGCGCTTCCCAGTCCTGGAGACCTGCCTGGGAGTTTTTTGGGGGGGCAGGGGTGGGGAAATCAGAAGCCTTTTGTGCACATCCAATCCACAGAATTTTGGTGACAATGGGCCATGTTGGCGGTGGCAGTGGCAGTGGCAGTGGCAGAGGCAGAGGCAGTAGCATCAGCAGTGGCGGCGCTGGAGGCTTCAGCAGAAGCCGTACCAGCACCCATAAGGCACACGGACCACTGTGAGGGCACAGATAATGGACAGCACATACCTGCCGTGATTCGAAAGTCCTGGCAGTGAGGCTCATTATATGTACAGTCCATTGTACAGTGCGAAGTGCACCCGCTCCCTTTCTTATCAAATGCCTCTGCACACAATAGAATACGAGCGGCGAACAACCAACAAATTGAGGGAGACACAGAACTGAACGCAGAGAGTGCAACAGCCCGGAAAAATGATATGAATGGCATTGCCATCTGGTTTACTGTTGCTTGCAACCTCTTGCTCATTTTGAAGACACTAGTGAACTCAAAGCAGGCTGCGACAAAAGGGGAAGGGGAGTCAGGAGGCCAACACCCACCCACCCAATATTATAGCCACCCAGACCCCCCCCCCTCTTGTAAACATTTTGGAAGTGGGGGGGGGGGGGCGGCAGATTTTTTTGGTGGTAAACTGCAGGTGTTCCAATTTAGGCATCCCAGCCCCACCTTTGATACTCACCCCCAAAAAACTGAGCGGAAGGTGATGCTGCCACACATGCCGGAAAAGGTGTGTGGCCCTGCCTGTAGAAGTTGCTGCTGCTGCTGATGTTGCTTGCTGGCTGCCCCCAGGGAAATTCATTCAAGGCAGGCAACAGGGTGATCACTGCATTTTCTTGCTTGCTGCCGGCCTGGGTTGCTGCTGACCGTTTCCCTGTTTTTGGATTTTGATATTTTTCTGCTTTTTTCCCCAGGTTTTTCGTTTTTTTTACCTCGGTTACTGAAGGCACCCCTCCTAGGAGAGAGGATGGGAAAATTGAGAGTCCGCATTGACTTCTGTTGCTTCAGCCATCTTTTGTGCTCCAAAAAAATTAAGCGAACTGAAAGAGCCAAGACCCCCTGTGGCTATAAGCACAGGGGGCGGGGGGGGGGGAGGAAAGAGTAGGTCAAGGGCAGAAAAAAGCGTAAATCGGGTACTTTTTTTTGGTGTACATCGCGAGTGGAAATAAGTGACGAAAACTTTTTCTTTTTGGCGTAAGTTCCGTGCACTTTCTTTTTTTTTGGGGGGGGGGTAAGTCGCATGTGAAAAAAATTCATTTTCAGACAAAAAGAACAGCAAGAAAAATCACAAGAACCACGCAACAACCGCCATTACTACCGGAGGAGTTGAAGCATATAGCCCCCACGGACATTTTGGGCACCTCTAGCATGGGTAAAGCAATGGGGTCGTGCTGTGAAGGGTGACTTGCATGGGAATTTATACTCGTCGCCCGAAGATGGCGGAAAGAAAAAAATAATGTTGGACCTCAGAGGACTAGAGAGAAGAAGAGACGACACAAAAGAAGAGGAAAATGTGCTACAGAACATGCACCAACTACAAGAAGTCGGTGAACACACGTTTGTAGATCAAAGCAGACTTCCAGTCTAATGACTTAGGCTTTGCACGTGGATTCGTGTTCCGCGCACAAGCCTGACAGAGATTCTGCTTAAGGTCCGTGGTCGGGTCATCAATAAACATTCGGTCCCGCACCAACTGAGCCTGTGTGCCCTTTGGATACCCCTGTGGGACTTAGACTCGTTGCCAACGGATGGACACGTACTAACGGGTGTTGTCATCTGTGGTGGGGTCAGGGGGTCAGAAGAGGCATAGGAATGCGGGGTTGGTGGGGGGGGGGGGGGGCGTCAACATTGCCCTTCACCGACCGCCCATTGTGTCCTCGGAGTTGGAGGCTGGAGATGGAGGAGATTCTCCGGCTTTGGGCTCCAAGGAGGGGGTGGCAGCAATATTGCCCTTGGTCAATTTTTCGGGATGGCACCTAAGACTTGGACACAGCGATTAGCATTGATGATGCGCATTGATTCACGGATGAATCCTTTTGGCAAAAGCATAAGGATAGTATGGATGTCTTCCTAGCTTCCCCGTTGGGCAATCACCTCATCGTAAATATGCAATGGGTGATAGCCACATGACCAACCATCCTTCTGAAAACCTAAAGCCCAATCATGTGTGAAAAACCCAATTTATCGGAGGTGTTTCAACACTGGCCGAATCAATGAAGTGCCACGCAGTGGCTCCCAAATCCACACTTGAAAGGCGCATACTAGCATTGTGCAGTCTATGGCATAAACAAACCAACGGAGCCCTTCGCAATGGTCACTATTAACAACAAATGTGTGCCACCGCCGCCGAGTCAAACCACCACAGGTTGCATGAGTGCTTTCATAGTGCTTCATTTTTTGTGGGTGAGACACAAGGTATGACACCGCTATAGTCCATGCCCGTGGCTCACAGATTACATTGTGATACAACATGCTAGTCAGCAATACCGTAATATCCTTGTCACTCAACCAATCTCCCTCCAAAGAGGAGTTGTTTTAGCCATAGGTGACCTGCGGGTACGCTTCCGTGCTATATTGACATTCACGGCACAAAATCAAAACTGGCTACCCTTGTCTTCTCGGGGGTCCATAGTGCTCAGCACGTGGAGAAGATCAAAATTGGCTCACATGTGGGTAAAATGGCTACATAACCCTTGCCTTCTCACAGACCCCAAAAAACGGGGGAGAAATCCACGGGGCTATGAAACACATGCCGTCTCTACGTCCCCATACAACGGAGGATTGAAAATGGCCTCTTAGCCCTCTCGAAACAGGGAAAGGTTGGTGGCGTTCAATTTTGTTTTTTCGTGCAGGTCGTGTGTACTTTTCTTTTGGATGGATGCCGCGTAACAAAAAAGGCTCAAGTCACGTGCAATGCTTGTTGGCTGAAGGTCACATGCCACAACATTTCTAAGTGCCCCCCCCCCCCCCTGCCACATGCAACTTACACCAAAAAAAAAAAGAAAGTGTATGTGACCTAGACCAAACAAAAAAAGCAACTTCCGCTGGGGGGGGGGGGTATTTGCACCGCGCGCTACTTTTCCAACGCACCGCGCGCTACTTTTCCAACGTGTTTACCCGTGAGGGGCTAACTTTGACATACCCCCCAAAATGCCCCCTAAGGCGAGGTAACCCTTGGGTACCACACGCTGGGGCTGAGCTTCGAAGGCTTGATCTTCAAAGAGCAACAAACGACATTTGTATAGCGCCTCGTCTTGCACGATTTGGCGTTCCCTTGGTACCTGTATGAAAGGTAGTTTTGTTTATCATAACTTGTTTTATGAAAAATGAATGCATTTTGCTCTTGCTAGGGTACCCATGGGCCATGGCTGTTCAACACTTGGGGCGCTGGGTCAGCACCCTCGAGGTGAGGTTTTTCTTGTGGACCGGGGGTCTTTTGTAAAACTTGCCATTTTTGCCAGTTTATGCAAAATATGAAAACATCCTCTCCTGTTCATAATTCGGTTCATAATTTAGAACTCATTTTATGAACGCGTCGATCGTTTTATGAACACGTTTTATGAACGTGTTTCATGAACAGATGCACAGGCAGGGGAGGGACTGTTCACTCCTGCAACGCAGGCCTTGGAAGTCTCCCACCCCGGAGTCTCCAAGTCTTTTTTGGGCCACGGAAAAATGGGGGAAATGGAGAAAATGGGGGAAAATGGGGGAAAACGGGGGAAAATGGGGGAAAATGGGGGGAAACGGGGAAAAACGGGGGGGAAATGGGGGGAAATGCAGGGGTATGGGATGCCAGAGCACGCTTGCTCGCCACTGTTACTTCTTTGACGACACACATGATTGCAACACAAGCATTCAGTAGGCGGTGCATTCAAAGCGAAGAATCGTTTTGCCATCTCGTGTACCACTCACAATTCGTACTTGCTCATGGTGGTGGAACTACACCATTGAAACAAAAGGAGACATAGGCCTTGTGTGTTCCCTCCGCCATACTATGTTGCTTGTCGGAACGAACACGCTTCCAAACTGAAAACGAGCGTTCTACATCACAAGAAGTGTGGGGAATGGCCAAGATGGACCGTGCAATGCGGTACATCGTGGGTAGGCGCACAGCCATGCCTTCCCACCACTGTAGCACGTCAAAGGATGGGGTGGAGGGTGTAACGGAATCACGATACACTTTCCATTCCCCATTTTCAAGCAATGTCTGTTGAACCTGGGTAGAGAAGATGAGAGGGAACGCTGTAATTTCACCAGGCAGAGCGCCCATTTGTGTTGCGTCCAAAATTCTGGCCTGCTTGGCAAGCTCCATGTGCTTGCCGACATACCTCTTGTTTCATCATGAACAACACACCCTCATGAGGCCAAAAAGCCTCAGGGTCCATTTGTGTGAAAAATCTGAAGCAGAGGTGGAATGGTACAAAAGAACCAAAAGCAAAACCAAAGGACAACATTATCAAAATGGCTGGAAAAATGGATGGAAAAATGGATGAAAAACGGGACGTTCGGAGAAAAACGGTGGAAAAATGGTCGGAAAAATGGCAGAAAAACGGCACTTTTCTTTACAAAAATTCAGTCTCCGGTCTCCGGAGTGGAAAAATGGGGGGAAATTGAGGTCTCCGGGGGTCTCCGGAAAATTGGAGACTTCATAGGGTTGCCAACGGTACACGCCAGCCGCGGCCCTCCCATGACTTCAACCTAAGCTACTCCCCGTGCATGCGCGCACGAGCAGCTTGTCGCGCAAGTTGGAGTGCCCCGATAACCTAGTGGTGCACCCCTGCCTCTACGGGGCAGGTTTGGTGCCCGCCTCAGGGGCCACCTCATCGACATCGACATCTTCACACACTTTGGTGGTCCTTGCACAGTGCAACAGCCGTGGCTGTCCGTAATGCCCATGAGGAAGACGTGGGCATCGGCACGCATGCATGCAAGTGCGTGCAATTGTGGGGGGGGGGGGGGTTCTGTGCGTGTGTGCGCATGCAGGTGGCGGGTACACTTGGTGAGGCCCTGGTGTGTCGGCCCCACACATGCTACACCTTGGACTCCAGAGGGGGGGGGGTTGGGGGTAGGCGAGTGGAGGTGTCCATACCGCCTGAATTGGGGGTGCGTGCTGGAGGGCTTTCGGTGGGCGGTTTGGCGGGCCGTTTGGGAGGATTTTCAGGGGCCGTTCGGGGAGCCAATCGGGGGGCTTTTCGGTGGGCTGTTTGGCAGCCCCTTTGGCTGGCCATTCGGGGTAGGGGCGTTCGAGAGGCCTTTCGGGCGGGTGGTCCAAGGAGCCGTCCTAGGGGCCGCTCTGGGGGCGGTTCGGGGAGGGGGGGCTTTGGGGGTGCCATTCGGGGGGCGTTTGGGGAGCGAACGGCCGTTCAGGGGGTGGTGCGGGTGGGGGTTGGGGCAGGACGTTGGGCGGGGGGGTTCAGGGGAGCACTCAGGATACCGTTCGGGTAGCCATTTGGGGGGCCGTTTGCGGGGGCCATATGGGGTGGGGGCGGTTGGCGGGTCGTTCGGGCGTGGGAGGGGGGGGGGGGGTGTTCAGGGAGCCGTTAGGGGGGGCGTTCAGTGGGCTGTTCAGGGGCTCTGGATGTCATTCCAGGGAGCGAAAAATGCACATCTCCAGTGCAGATCCCAGTCATCCTATCATGGGTTTAAAGGGAACCCCTGCGAACATCCGCTGTGGCTGTCTAGCACCAGCGGGTATGGGTCACATAGCTGTTTGTCTTTTATCTCAAAAGGGACGTGGGCAGGGGGAGAGGTGCACCATTGCAGTGGAGAATTGGAGGTAAAAACATCCGGTTGTGGGGGTCGTTATCCACAATAACATGGGGAACAACCAAAGCGCAAAATGGCACAGATTCACGGGCATTGGCAGATCAGATTGAACGCAACAGGAGAACAAGCAAACAATGTGGACGGCGCCTTCTGCAGGCAGGGCCATCCACCAGCTGCTGATTTGGATGTGGGCTGGTCTCGCTAGGCAGGGGAAAATTGCTCATGGGGGGGGGTGTATAAGCCCCCTTTTCAACCCCCCCCCCCGCCTCAGGGGGGGCGGGGCTCTTCTCTTGGGCCGTTTCGGGGCTAGTCAGTCCGCATGGGACAGCATGGAGTCTAAACACCAAAAGAGAAATGAAAATGGCATTTTTGAAATCAGCGCGTCGAGGGGAGTTAGTAAAGCGCTCACCCCTTTTGAAAAAAAAACATTTTTGCCACAGAAGGGGGAACAGGCCCCTGGGAGAAGAGGGCCCTTTTTTTAACCGCCCCAACCGCCACCCCCCCGCCCCCCAGGTCCCCTCCCCGAAAATTTTCCAACTGCCCCATGAGGCACAGCAATTGGCTGGGGTAGGGGCCTGCAATCTGCCAAACCGGCCCTGGGCAGTAGCATGGGGGCTGGGATGCACACCTTGTACTGCTCCGCCGGACCATGCCGGGCTAAAAAGGCACGCCAGGCCTGCTGGATCTTGATGGCCTCTTCTTCTTTGGACGCCAACACTTGGGGCGACTGCCGTCGCGGCGCCAACACTACACAAATGCAACGATGTCCCGTGGGACCACACAGGGGCACCACAAGGGCTATGGGCAGTTTGTCTCCACCCTCAACGGCACTTCACAGTGACAAGGATGAAATTGGGGCCTTGGCGTACTCGGAGGAGAGTATTGGGGTGTAGCCTCTGACAGAGGAGATCCCAGGACCCATGAAAAGGATCCCCTGCTCGCTTCATTTGGGTGCCGGTCTGGTGCGTGGAGGATTGTATTTGCGCGTGGATGGGGTGTGTGCATGCCGTTGGGTATGGGCCTTGTAATTCTCTTGTTTGGTACAATGTGTGGTGGCCTTAGTTCACTGCCTTGTTGTTGCCCCACTTCTTGTACAATGATGTCGAGAGCGAGCAATCCTCAATATTAAACAATCAATTTTCTTAAAGCGCCGGGTTAAACTTGACCACCGAGTCTGATAAACGACCAAACTTTGATAATGAAGGAGCGAGGGACTGAGGACGGGAGACAGTTGCAACTGCAGGTCAACTGCCGAAGCAACTACTGTCAACAAAGCGCTGACAAGGGCAGATCTGAACCAAAAAAGAACAATGCGGCTGAACATGCGAAGGTGTGCATGGGATGAGGCAGCACTTAAATCCTGCAGCTCACGCCCCGTCCCACGGGCAATCTCCTCCAGCTGCTGCTTGAGGTTGATGATGAGCGCGCTTTGCTCCGACATATTGTTTTTGAGGGCCGTCACAAAGTGCTCGGGATCGGACGGCAGTGGCCGCGCCTGAATGCTGTGGATCTGCGGCAACTTGAACATCCCTGTACAGACATATGTATCAAAGGACGGGGTGATTGACTGTGAGGAAATGGCCTTTGTCAGACATGCGGAGAATGATACTATGACATCCATACAGCGCCGCTCCCTGGTACGCAGGGATACACCCTGAAGAAGCTACACACACATATACCACAGCAACTTGCACACGCTCAACCGTACTCGTCGGTTTCAACTGTCACCATGCACTCGTTGCCCGGGATTTGCTCTGTTCCAGTCGCATTCTGGTCATGCCGTTTGACTGCACCGCATCCAGGAACGTATGGAGTCGTTCAAGACGTTAGATTTTGAAGTTGCAACGTTGCACAACGTGACAAGGTGAAATTTTGTTTTCGTGAAGCCCAACAGAAGCCATGCCCCTAGCTGGATTTTGTTGTGCAGCAGCCGGAGCGCAGTGACAGGCGGTATGCAAATACCTTTGTGGGTGCCGCTTTTCTTCTGCAGTATCCGCTTCAGCTCTGGGGACTTGGAGCCCATGGCGAGAAACAGGTTGTCGTGATCGTCATGCATCATTTCAGATCCTGTGTAAAATAGTTTGCTATGCCGGTTGTTCTGGTGCGGGGCTGATAATCGTCCAGAAGTGGTCAAGTGCACAGTCCTCTGCCCAATGTCTCCATTAGTATAGGTCCTTGCGTTCGACTAAGGCATCGCGGGGGTTTCGAAGATTCTCTGGCCCAAGCCACACTGGTGCGGTGTAGGCGTGGTTTCCAACAGTTTGCTCGGAAATGGTCACTTCAGCCCTCAAAGGCCCGGGGTGTGAGGGGTTGCTCCATAACGCCAGTGTTGACTCAGGGCAGTGAGAAATTGCGAATCACTCATATCATGTGCATAGGTTTGCAGCTTACTTCTTCTGATGTGCAGTTGTGGTGCAAATGGTCACTCGACGTTCGTACTTTCGGGGTGTTCGGCGAGGGTAGCAAATACAATTGCAGGACCAGGCCAGGTTTAGGGGAAGTGCAGGTCTGGATTGAACTTTGGGTCCCTTT
This sequence comes from Eutreptiella sp. 'Long Island Sound 2002', assembly GCA_964036045.1. Lineage (NCBI taxonomy): Eukaryota > Euglenozoa > Euglenophyceae > Eutreptiales > Eutreptiaceae > Eutreptiella > Eutreptiella sp. 'Long Island Sound 2002'. The sequence continues at coordinate 70,355,749 of OZ038384.1, forward strand.
TGAGCGAGCAACGACGCGCTGTGGATTTGTGCAGTGATGGCTGTGGACGGCTGACTGAGCAAAGCTAAGGGTGTCATCTTGGGGGTCGGCACAGTGATGGTAGTATGTACTTGGGGAGCAAATGTTGGGATGTTCTGGGATGGCATTTTATCGTCAAGCAATACTCCTTGCCATTTGCTGTATGCACACCTCACTTCTCCCTCCTGCTGTTGAGAGATGTTGAGAATTGACGCGTTGAGAGAATTTCAAGTTGTATGTGATTAAGGTTCTTCAAGGCTTTTGGAGGCTACCTGTCAATGACTGTTCAGTGTTTCTGAGAGTGCATTAGAATTGCGTGGGGACTGAAATGCAGAGGGTGCAGACGAGTGGCAAAGGCTTTATCGACCGAGGCAATCATGTCATTAGCAGCGCTGAAAAGAGGCTACAATATTCAATTTGGGCATCCTGAAGTGTTCAGCTGGACCCCATATGCGCACCAACGTCTCGGCACAACTGGTCGGCTGTAGGGAGCTGCTGGCTGCAGTTGAGGCGTGTGGGCTGGGATGGGCCTTTCAGCAGGCTGCAGCCTTTTTTGAAAGAGCGGTCGAAGTGCCAGGAAAACGACATTTTGGACTGCCATATTTAAGGTGTCAACAATGACAAGAATACACTGTGTCTTCCAAGGGACCAGCCCAACGGTTTCATGAGGGGATCTTGTCCACATGACACCCACCCCCTGCCCTCCAGGAGCTGTGGTGTGTGTGATGACCTCGAGCAAGCCTCACCAGCCAGAATGCAAATAGACGAGTTGCACGATCCTTAGACTCCATGCTTCAGTTGAAATATACCAAAGGGTGGGGCTGCCCACCCGCAAACCCCTCTTCCCTGACTCGAACGTTGCTCGACATCAGCATTCCCCAACATGCTGGTTTAAACGCAAACAAGCCGAATCGACCTTGCATTGCATTGCGCACCTTGGGCTTTGGTGGGTACAATACTTGGGTTCAGTTCTCTGTCGACCTCCTCTAGCACATTCAGAATGTCATGCAGACTTGGCCTCTGAAGACAGCGCAACGAACAAGGAAGACGAAGGAAGCGGGGGGCCATGCATGCGGGGAAACTCACACAAACCCTCCGGGGACACATACCAAGAGCAAGAACCCAAGTGTACACCCCTCTATCGGCGGCATCAAACCACAACACCGAAAGCGGGGGAGGTCTGGTTGGGACGCAAGAGGAGGGAAGAAACGAAAACCACGAATCCCAGCGGGATATCCTGAGACAAAGAACCAGCCCTCATCAAGTCCATAGGTGGGCCGGCAAGGGCGAGTAGGGGTTTGGGGGCGGTTTGTCGCTGGCCCAGGGGAGGGGGGGTGGGGTTGTGGCAACTGGCAACACTCCACAGCTCCACCACCCAACAATGGGCCCCCGGATCACAGAGAACGAGTGCCCTGCCAGCCCTCTAGGCCCCAAGATAGTGCGTTCAGGTCAGGGCTACCAACTCTTCCACCGCTGTGGGGACCCCCAATACGGCAAGGGACACGTAGCCACTTTGACCCCCCCCCCTCCCACCCTGCTCCAGGACAAGAGATGGAAGGGAGATTTACATCATCACCAAAGTGGGGGTGGGGTGGGGTGGCAGCTTAGCCTCAGATGACAAAATGATAAAACGGTGATAGAAGCGCCAAGCAGTGTACATCAGTGTTGCGTGTTTTGTAGCCACTCCCATCTTGCTCATTGGTACAGGGCTCCGATTTGTCGTATTTGTGGTAATTGTGTCAAACAACCAATTGCTTTTGATGCTGCGAGTTCACCACGCTCAGTGTGTGCTCTTGTGTTGCAGGGAGGCACGATATTACAGAACAGAGGGTCAGCACAACCAGCTGACCTTGAACCATTTTTGTGATTTCGCCATCTACCACACTCTGCCTAGCCTGCGAGGAATTCTTGGCAATTGCAAGTATGCATAGGCGGCAGACAGCACGAAGCGCAAAAAGAAAATGGGCTCGTCAGTGGCCTACAAGACCATAGGTACCTTTCTGTCACAAGAGATGAGATGCAAGTGGACACGCCCTTGGTACACGCTAGAAGACCCAATTTCGTTCTAGCCTAGAACTTCTAGTCTAGATGTTCTAGCCTGGATTAGATCAATACTAGAACGATACAATGTCCACCAAGAAGTGCCATTTCCTTCACTGTTCCGCCCTGCATGCTTGCTATTGCCCATAGTGCATTGTGCCATGGTCCCTTCTCTCACGCTTAGATATTTCGCATTTCTTTGCAATGAAACGCTTCGCCACTTCCCCCCTTGCTCCCTCCTCACCCGGGAAGGATACTTCCCTCTTGTCTAAGGCACTACGGGACCTGAGTGGTGCTTCTAGCCTCAAGGATGAGCGGGTAGGCCATTACTTGGCCACGTGGGCGCTATCATGCCCGCTAGCGCGGCGGCAATTCAACAACGCCGTCCAATATGTGAACACCGCCACTTCCACCCAAAACCCGGGTGAGGCATGCAAGGCCGCCATTGAGGCATACGCCGCCTCCCTACTCCCCCCCACTGCCATGTGTGAAGTTGTGCTCAACATGAGGGCCCCCAAGTCCTCGTGGAGGACCCTCTCGGAGCTCTAGACGCTCCGTAAGTTGGAGTACCACCGCACCATTCCCGGTGGCCCCTACTCCCGTCCAATCTGCACCGAGCGGGACTTCCAAGCCCGTTGGAAGGAGTTGGTCGCACCCGTGGAATTGGATCCCCCCGTTGCCACGGTGTTGCCCAAGGCCACCGGGATCTCATGGCCCTTCGCCTCATGGGTCAAGTACATCCTCTCCCGGCCGGGCTTGGTGCGGTCAATCAACCGCTCCTTTCCATTGACATTCATCGTCTGGGGGGATGCCTACCCCATGGCCGGGGGCAATTGGACCCAACTCACTCACTTGCCAAGGCCTTTACAACGGACCAAATGATTGTAGCCTAGAGAACGGCACACATAAATAGGATAACGTGTGTTGGCGGGGCGAGTGTGTTTGCGCGGGGTGTGTATGTTGTGACGGGTTGGTATAGTGGCGTGTTCTTTGTGTTGTGTTGTGTGGTGATGCGTTGTAACGTGGGTGCGTGTGTGAGCAGGGGTAGCATGGGGTGGTGGTGTTGGGCAACAAATGCAAACAATCTGATTTGTCCCGGCAGAAGATGGTATGTGGACAGAAGATAAGATTGCGGCCCTGTTGGTAACTCCAGTGGTGTGTAGTCTAGAACATTATTGAAGGGGTGTTGTTGTGTGCATGTGCTTGTATGCTCTGCCGACGCCAGTCGTTGGCGCGCGATCATCATGTCATGCAGGATGTCCACTAGTGACGGTTCTTCCGATCGCTGTTTAAAGCCAAGGAACTCGACGCGCTAGATGTTGTCGTTGGAGCATGTGTGGAAAATATGAGTGGTGGGACACATGCTCCTCTCAGTAATGCCCGCAAGCTAGAGTGTAGAGCGCGCCGTGTGGTGTTGGCAGTAGACAGTGAGTCCAACGTAGCTTGCATTTCATCCGTTGCATGGACAATGGATCATCATTGTAATCTCGTCATGTTGCCGTCAGTCCATTCCTACAGGACTGCATAGAGGAGCTCGTTGTGCCATGCTGTAGTCGAACGGTCCTGTGGTAGCGGGTCCAGGTCGACCCACCATCATCGTGTAGCACTACTGTTTGATGGTCGCTTCTTTGCTGGTGTCGTCGGCGGGTGTGATCGTTCTGCGCCAGATCGCTTTCCCGTAGACTGTGCGGGTGGCATATCCTTGTCTCCGTTGTTGTCCATCCCTGGTAGGTCTAGACTGGATTCCACATGAAGCACGTCAAAAGTACCGTGTTGTGCGCCCCGAATCATATTGAGGTCCCGTTGGAGTAAGTCGTCAAAGTGGCGTTGAACCGGGGCCCATTCGTCATCCAAGAATGCTTGAAAGCGGTCATGGTGCGGCTGCCATTCGGGGTCCAAGAATGTTGGGTAAACGGTGCACATGTCCTTGGATTTCTCCAATTGTGGTTCTGCGAAATGTCATCAGAGCATTCACTTTGATGTCGAGGCGTGCAAGATCCGTTTTGCACTCATCGATAACCTTGTGTGATGCTTGCAGGGCTTTGACATCTTGCTGGAGCTGCTTGATTGCCATATTTTGAATTTTGTGGTTTGATGCAATTGCCAAAATTCATGATTGATGTTCACTTTGTACTTGTGGTACTTTGCGCAAGCAATCCGACAACTCATGTCCGAAAATACTACAATGTAAGCACCCACGACGAATGTCGTCTGTCGGCGAAAAGTTGACTGGAGGATCTATAGTGTGGCATTTGGGTGTAGCATGGCCGTTGCCCCCACATCGCAAGCACCACAAATGATCAAAAGTTGCTAGTGCTGTTGGCACCTTGACAGTGCTTTTGTACCGATCGCATGCCCACATCCAATGTTCCGTGGACCCACAGATGAGACAAGCACCCCGCTCTGTTTGCGCTCTTGTTGTTGCTAGCATTCATCAGAACAGTGTAGCGTCCCACATGACCAGCACGGATTCCGTGGCGGTCGTCGTTCCCCCTGTTGATCGCTCTTGGAAGTGTCGGCGGTAGCGTCCATATGCGCTCGTTACTGAAAAGCTCTGTGGCCACCTCGATGACAATGTGTGCATATGATTGGTTTAGAGAATTTTGGAGCCAAGTAGATGGCTGGTTGTGTGGTGTGGGCTGGGAGAGGAAAGGGGTAACTCAGATGGGCCGAATACGCAAGTCAGCCAAACGGACAGTCCTCCTAAGACAAATGCCCATGGCTTGAATTCCCCGAAGGAACTTTGGGCTAAAGCACATGTGCACAGGCAGCAGACAACACAAAGCGCAAAAAAGATAGGCTCGTTAGTGGCCTAAAAGGCCGTAGGTACCTTTTTGTCACAAAAGAATGGACACAAAGATTCCTGTGGCGGGGCCACAAACTGGTGCAAGCATGGACATGCAGCGGTACGCCAAAGGCCGTCCCTAAGCTATAACAAACCGGACCTCTCATTCAACACAACTCTAAGTCCATATGCACACCGTAGGAAATCTTGATGGACCCCCCCCACACACACACACACCGACCGTAAGTCGGCGCTCTGTGCGCCAAAGGGGCCACCCATTGGGATAGCGCTGGTGTGTGACCATACTTTTCCCCCGGCTTGGGTATAGGTCAACAATGAAAAGTACATGAGATTTTCAAGGTCGTGGTGTGGCAGATAAAAAAATGCAAAGATGTTCCCTTGCTTGCGCTTTCCAAACTGTTGGTTTCTCAGTGGATACTCCATATCATTTCATCTGCTTTCCAATGGAGCTGGTGTGCCAACCATTTTGCCACTTCACTAAGATTGGACATGATTGCCTGGGCGCAATATTGTTAAATTGATCTGAACAGTCACATTCCCCGATCACTTTCCCCGATCACTGTACATTCCCAGTCGGACAATCTGTGGAGCATGGTTGTAGGTCTATAATGTGTAACACCAGAAAAGTGTAACAACCTGAAGTAACAATTTGAGAAGCAAAGCGAATGCTCGAGCTGCGGTGCGCAAGTAAAAGTGTCGCACCTGTGGCTTGACAATCGCTGCAATGTGCCGCCAAAGAATGGTGCATTTAAGAAGAGATTTGGCTTTGCCCATCACATAGAGGACGGGTGTGGGCCACCGATTCTTGATGACAATGTGGCGTAAGGACTACGTAACGTGTGTGCTGGTGTCCAAGGACTAGGGGGTGTGGCCCTTGCCTGCCAAAAGGCGGTGGTTTTCATCACATATCCATTGGTGGCAACATGCAAAGAGCATTGTGGAGCTTTTATCCGCAATGCTGATGCAGGCAACAGAGCTCAATTGCTCTGCAATATTTTGTATGCGATGCCGGAGCACTGGTGCATGGTTCCAATCAGACTGTGGCAGTGCCGCCGATAGGGTGGACTTGGGGTATCTGCGCTGTATGTGTAATGTGTGTACCAATTGCGTGAGGCTGCTGATAGCATGTGTACCAAAGCAATGGGTTGGCGGCCCGTATTGGTGTGGCCTCATGGTTTATGGTGACCCGTAACAAGCTGTTGTGGCCTTGGACAAAGCTGACTGCGCCTTCTTGTTGCTATATGGGAAAGTATGAGTGCGTACAATAGCAAGCCAGTCTCGTATACGTCTTTGCATGCTTGTTGGAATGGCGCTCAAATGCGCGCCGTACATTGAGAGGGGCGGACAAGACTACCCAGATATGTGTCTGAACAGCCTTCTTCTCCCAAGCGGTATCCTGTGAGCAGAGGGACAATGGTCCCATCCTCCCCAATGAAATTTACGTTTCACCACCGTCTGTGGACAAACAACTTGGGCAAAGTCCTCCTCAACCCGGGCCAGTGCCTTCACCCGGAAGCACCAACCAGCAAACTGACTGAGACTTTATCGCACCCCGCTCCCCGAGGGGTGGGGGGGCAGGTATGAGCTGAAGGAGGAGGGGGGCTAGTGGGGGGGGGGGGGGTGCAGAAGCAGTTGATGGCGGTTGGTAAAATGGCTGGATGGCAGTTTCTGGCGGGTATAAACCTGTTGGATGGCCCTCTGGCGGCAGAAGCGGTTGGCAGAGCTGACCAGCACGAGGGGGCAGGGGCATTTGCCACGTGCCAGAGGGTGATTCGGAGCTGGAGGCGTGGGGATCACCCCGACTGGCTCACAATCAAGGCCGCCCAGGCACACTGGCATGCGCAACAGACCTGTGCCGCCGGACGCCAGCAGGGCTCCACGAGCCTCGTCCATATCACATCGGGACATGCGTCGGGCTTTTTCGGGAGGGTTTGCTGACTGCTTCGTCGGTACCGCTTGACCACTTGACGGGGAGTCTGACAAGGCGGAGGCCGTGTGCACTCACGCGCGACACAGGGCACAAAGCACACACGGTCGGGGCACAGAAGAACTGCATGAGGCCAAGCCCGTGGACGGGACACGGCGGTAGCCACGACGATTGCAGGTCTGGCACCCCCCCCCCCCCCCCCAACACACAACGTCTCTTCGCTTGCAGCCACTCTCAGCAGAATGGCCAGGACCAGTGGGTTGTCACTTCTCTGCAAAGATGGACAATTTGTATTTTTTGTTGTCCAACTCGACGGCGGGGGGTTCCCCGAGTGGAGGATGGGGGGGGGGGGGGTGTTCTTGGCCGGGGCAGGGGGTTTACATTTGGAGGGGGAACAGCAAGAGAACCGGGGCGAAAACAAAACTGACTGCCAATTGCAGTCGTGTTTCAGCGCCAGAACAACACAAACAATCCCCTGGCACTTCGTGTGCTTGGAGCATCTCCAGAAGCGCGCTCGGAGGTGAGGAAAGGGCGGCAACCGAAAAGGTGTTTTGTCAGCAGGACGCACGGATGCACCAGCAGCGCAGGGGCTCAGCCACCCTGGCACAAACAACCGACCAGCAACGAAACCGGGAGTGTTGCGAAACCCTTTTGCTGCTGTTTTCTACACAAACGAGCGGTCCCCGTTCATATGCAGTGGGGGGGGGGGGGGGGCTAGCTTCGGGTGCCAGGGCATTGGTACTGAGTCATGACACAAATCCCCAGATCCAAACAGCATCTGGAACACGGGAGTTGGAACAGGGGGTGGCAGCCCCCCCTGACTCCTGTTTGGCCCTAGTTTCGCCCTTTGTCCTTCCTATGGGCCCACAGCCAAGAGGAAGCCCGTACATTTCGCAGGACTTGCCCCAACTTGAAACAAATTTAGGTGACCTTTGGCACCAGGGGGGCTTGGCGGATATCGAGTGCAAAGCAGCAGAGAGCTATCATTTCGCTCCCAAGCGCTATGAGCTGACAACCACTTGTCAACCCCATTCCTTGAAGCAATAACCACCATGAGTTGAACACCAACCGCCGTCGGTTGAACGCCAGCCGCCAGCAATTAATCATGACCGCCAAGCCGGTCCTGAATCTGCACTGGGGTACTTAACCGGGGAGGCGGGGATAATAAATCCCATCCCTTCCAGAAATCTCCGGTTCTGTGTGCACGCGTGGCGGGGACATACCCACAATTCCCAGAGCAGCATTCCAAAGCCCCACACATCGTCGGTGGGGGTGGGGGTGCGACTCTCTTTGAATTCCGGGGAAGCCCACTGCAGAGCACAGGTCGAGGAATTGAGGGGGCAGAGCTTGGGCAGAATGGAAGGAAGGAGGCTTGGTGAGCGAAGCGATGATGACAAAATTATGAGAGATCACAAGAGGTCTCTCCCTCTCCATGCATCGATGTCTTGAACCCACAATGTGAGATTGTCAGAGTTCAAAGCGGTTCCTCTTAAACCATAACCCTAATCAAGATTGGGACTGGGCTAGAGAGTCATGTGCTCGCTATCTGTGCAATGTACAATGCACTACATAATCTGCACACTGCACACTGTGCACTTTGCAAAAAAGCACAGCCATGGAAGCAAAAAAAAAACGGGGTTTTGGCTCCCAAAGGGACCCAGTTTTGACACATCCTGGGGCCCAAATGGCCCATTCCTTTGGCTTTTGGTGCTGTTTGGTGGCCAAACTGGGACAGAACGGGCTCGACTGGAAACAGGAGAACAGCGGTTGTTTCAGCTACCTGAAAAAGGCATGGGGAAAGTGTCACGCGAGTGTTGGCAAGTGTCACGCAAGTGTCCTTGCGTGACACGAAAAAATTTTTGTGTAGTATTTTTCTTTAGTGTGAGTGCTGAGGGGAAAAAATCCAATCTGACGGCAATTGCTACTTGGAGAGGTGAAGTGAGGCAAACTCACTCCCACGGACATTTGGGGTACTCCAAGCATGGGCAAGGCAATAGAGTCGTGGAGCAGATGGATGGTAATAGGGACAAGAGCGGAGACCAATGGATGGGCATTGGATACACCGCAGGTAACAGGTGTACAACAGATTAGTTGGTGGTTAGGGTCTATAGGGTTTGATGGAGCACGAAGGGGCAAACACACAAAAAATTAGCGGACAGCAGGGAGCAGAAAGTAGAGACCATAAGGGGGGAACCAACGAATATTGGATATACCGCACCTGGAGCGCACTGTACGATAGGTTAGTTGTTGTAACAGTAGGGAGAGGGGAAGGGCAATGGAAACCCCCCAAAAAAACGGGCATGGCACCTAGGGAGCACCGTTCACAATGTCTTGGACGTGCGTCACAAAGGCCAATGGCATGCGTTCAGCAGTGAATTTGCCAAATCGGTATTGGGGTTTGTTTGCAACAATTGGTGCGGCAAACTTAGGGACTGACAATCGCAAGTCCAACCATCCAAGCGTTGAAAACCCAAAGGCTTTGCGGTTAGTGGGATGTCTTTGTCGCGAAGATCCTAAATAAGAGGCCGCATGTACAACTCACCTCCCTTGGCATCTCACAAATACACATGCATGGAGGGCTCAACAAGTGCCCCCGAACACGAACCAATGGACCCTCGACCACGCGCATGCCAAATGTTGAATTTTGCACGTCATGCCATTTTCGCGACTTGCTTTAAGGGGTCTGAAAAAACTTGGGGGGGGGTTACAAAAAGTGGCACTAAAATTGGCCCCGTTCAAAAAACTAGCAGTTTTTACCAAAGGGTGAAAAAAGTCTGCTACAACCGATGCAATATGATGGCAGCGACGTGGTGGCCTAACGGGCAAACATTCAAGAGCACGCCCCTCCATTCTACGAATGGCGGAAGTATCACAAAGTGTGGCCAAAATTCCGGTGGCTGCGCTGGCCACACACAAGGTGTGAAGGAAGGTGCGATGTGCAAGCAACAGTGTGCCTCATGCAGCAAGCACGAGCAGGAATACAGATTATGCACTTCCTTTTGGCCCACCAAGAACTTCAATTGTTTGGGGATTGTGGCCGCATGCGATGGCATGGCATCGTATGTTGCCAGCCATGGCACCCAAGAGCTCAAAATGTTTCACCGCCCTAAGTGAAAGGGGGCAAACGAAAGCAGAGTAGTCCATTGCAGTGTTGTGTAGTGCGATCAATTGCGGTGACATATTGTGGCGAGGTCAATTCATTCGTCTTTACACTAGCATTGCAAGCACTCCTTTGGCCTTTATGCTGCTACCAATTGTATTCGCTTGAAAAAAAGAGGGGGGGGGGGGGTTCTTTTGTCCAAAAAACACTAAATTTATTTGGACCTTCTAAAAAACCCAAGGGGTTTGCTTGATCTAGCATGGCGTCCAAAAATTGAGATATGGTGTGCCCTTGCCCCATACGAACAATCGCTGTTCGTCAGAAATAGGAACGCTGCCACCAATGGGGCTTTGGTGACATAGTGGGATCACTCTTGTCCACCTACTCGTTGAGGTTGGCACATGAGCTTAGGGCCTTTGACCAAGCCCAATTTTCCACCAGCTCAACGTGGGCCATTTTTGTCCCAGTGCTGGGGACCCCCGAGATAGCAGGGCTTATGTAACCATTCCACCCACATATGGGCCCCCAAGAAGGCAAGGGTTACGTAGCCACTAGTGATTTTGTCAACTTGTGTGGGGACCCCCAACAAGGTAGTGGCTATTTAGCCATTTTGCCCAAATTTGGGCCACCTCTGAGTTTGCTCCCACAATTCACTGTGGCCCCTCGAGTTGGGGTTATGCACACCCACATTTCGGTGTGGCCCCTCAAGGTGGGGCTAAGGACTCCCTAATCAAGACTGAATATTGGGACCGAGCTGGTGGGGGAGGGAACATTAGATATGAATGGTGAGGGACATCAAGAATGATTCACACATTGATGGCTCTTGACAAAGTGAAATATACCTGAACCCCATCACCACGAGGCCCACTTTCAAGGCTTTTTGGACTTCTCAGGGGCCAAAATGCCCCAAAATGGGCTCAAAATGGGCTCATTTCAGCTGTTTGTGCACCCCAAATGGTCTACGATGAGTTTTGGAAAAATGTGTTTTTGACCCATTTTTGACCCATTTTTGGTCCCAAAACAGCCCATTTTCAAGGCATTTTGGGATTTTTGGAGGACCCAAATGGGCCACCACAAGCTCAAAACAGTCCAAAAACACTTGTTTTAGCATCGCACATGGTCTAGGATCATTTTTGCGGAAAGTCATATTTTTACCTCTTTCGGACCCTGTTGACCCATTTGGGTACCCACCTGTTTGGGCTTGAGCTTGCAGCTTGCCGCAGCCTAGTGGGCCTAGATATTGGGGTCTAGGCGTCCGTTTGGGCAATTCTGAGGGGTGGAAACCACAAAACGTGGGGGGTTGCGGGTGGAGTAGGTGCCCTCGGAATCGCATTTTGAGCCATGTAGCCAAAGATATGGCCTATTCTTGGTTTGTGGCTGTCGGCAGTTGGAGCTTCTGGGGGCCTTTTTGGGCCGCTTCCGCGGCATATCATGGAGTTAGAGGGCCGCAAAGAGCTCGTTGACACGGGGAAGTCAAGCGGCACGTGAAGTGTACCCACCGTTTCCCTTCGTTTGGCCGTTTTGAATGTGTTCCAGGGCATTTTTGGCCCAAAAATGGCTGTTTTTGGCCCTAAACTGCAGTTTCTGAAACTGAGGTCCGCCACTTGCGAATCCCGTTCCCGGCCGCCACCGTTGAGTTTCTTGCTCAAACTTTGTGTGATTGTACTTCACACCCATAGGTATCATCCACCAAAATTTCACCCGAATCTGAAGCACCACGACGGAGTTCTGATTTTTCCCCATTTCGCGCGTGCTGCTGCTTGCTTGTTGCTTGCTGCTGCTTGCTGCTGCTTGCTGCTGCTGCTGCTAAACCTGGTAGGTCCACCCTAGACACTAAAAAGGGTTATAAAACCAAGACTGGTTCCACCAGCTCGGTGACCCTAACCCTAACCCTAACCCTAATCCTAATCAAGACTGAATATTGGGACCGAGCTGGTGGGGGAGGGAACATTAGCTATGACTGGTGAGGGACATCAAGAATGATTCACACATTGATGGCTCTTGACAAAGTGAAATCAGCTTGCAAGTGAACCCCATCACCACGAGGCCCACTTTCAAGGCTTTTGTGGACTTGTGAGGGGCCAAAATGCCCCAAAATGGGCTCAAAATGGGCTCATTTCAGCTGTTTGTGCACCCCAAATGGTCTAGGATGAGGTTTGGAAAAAATGCGTTTTTGACCCATTTTTGACCCATTTTTGGTCCCAAAACAGCCCATTTTTAAGGCATTTTGGGATTTTTCGGAGGACCAAAATGGGCGACCACAAGCTCAAATCAGTCCAAAAACACTTGTTTTAGCGTCACACATGGTCTAGGATCACTTTTGAGAAAAGTCATCTTTTTGCCCCTACTGGACCCTATTGACCCATTTGGGCACCCACCTGTTTGGGCTTGAGCTTGCAGCTTGCCGCAGCCTAGTGGGCCTAGGTATTGGGGTCTAGGCGTCCGTTTGGGCAATTCTGAGGGGTGGAAACCACAAAAAGTGGGGGGTTGCGGGTGGAGTAGGTGCCCTCAGAATCGCATTTTGAGCCATGTAGCCAAAGATATGGCCTATTCTTTGTTTGTGGCTGTCGGCATTTGTAGCTTCAAGGGGCCTTTTTGGGCCGTTTCCGGGACATATCATGGAGTTAGAGGGCCGCAAAGAGCTCGTTGACACGGGGAAGTCAAGACGCACGTGAAGTGTACCCACCGTTTCCCTTCGTTTGGCCGTTTTGAATGTGTCCCAGGGCTTTTTAAGCCCAAAAATGGCTGTTTTTGGCCCTAAACTGCAGTTTTTGAAACTGAGGTCCGCCACTTGCTAATCCCGTTCCCGGCCGCCACCGTTGAGTTTCTTGCTCAAACTTTGTGTGATTGTACTTCACACACTAAGGTATCATCCACCAAAATTTCACCCGAATCTGAAGCACCACGACGGAGTTCTGATTTTGGCCCATTTCGCGCGTGCTGCTTGCTTGCTTGCTGCTTGCTTGCTTGCTGCTTGCTTGCTTGCTGCTTGCTTGCTTGCTGCTAAACCTGGTAGGTCCACCCTAGACACTAAAAAGGGTTATAAAACCAAGACTGGTTCCACCAGCTCGGTGACCCTAACCCTAACCTTTGGGTTGGGGCCTCGAGTTGGGGTTAAGGACTTCCACACTTCGGTGTGGCCCCTTGAATTGGGGTTAAGGAATTCCAGGCTTCGGCGTGGCCCCTCGATTGGGGTTATGGACTCCCACGCTTTAGTGTGGCCTCTCGAGTTGGAGTTATGGACTCCCACGCTTCGGTGTGGCCCCTCCAGTTGGGGCTAAGGACTCACATGCTTTGGCATGGCCCCTTGAGCCACCGTGAAGGACTCCCAGTCCTTGGTGTGGCCCCTTGAATTGGGGCTAAGGACTCACACACTTTGGTGTGGCCCCTTGAGTTGCCGTTAAGGACTCCGAATCCTCGGTGTGGCCCCTTGAATCGGGGTTAAGGACTCCCACGCTTTGGTGTGGCCCCTTGAGTTGGGATTATGGACTCATACGCTTCTCCGTGGCCTCTCGAGTTGGGGTTATGGACTCCCACGCCTCGGTGTGGTCCCTCGAGTCAGGGTTAATTACCTCAACCATGCGCCAAACCACCTCTTCGTAGGCACAAATGTGGCGGTCTTCCATCTAAGCCGGTGCACATGTGCCTTCAAGATGGCGTCACAGTGTGGGGTTATTCTTTGTGTACCTCTCCTCTGAGGTTGAATCCCGTTCGGAAAGATACCCACCATCCATGGGAGGAGGGGGTTGCTTGAGACGGCCACAACGCATGGTGTGAGTGGTGGTGGGCACAGAAGTGTTCGCCCTTGTGTGAACCTTGTGCAGCTTTTTGGGGCAAGGAGTGGTTCGCACCACCGGTGCCATGTTGCTGCCATTTTCATGGGCATTGTCATGGGGGGCGCTATAGGCTCTCCATCGGCAGGATGGTGGACCCAAAGATCTGTGTTGCGAGTGACCCCACCTCTAAAGGGATTATCAGTAGTACCCAAGCCAAAAAGGCATCTACCACATTGTGTGTGCCACAAGTACCGCTTGTAGGTGCATTGGGCACAAGTGTAGGGTGGGCGGATTAGAGCACACGCATGCCTTTTTTTCCCCACTATGCCATTGGTAAAGATCCTGTGCCCAATTTGGTCTTGGGGCTCCGAAGGAACTGCAATGACAATGTCTTGTGAGAAAATATCGGAGTCACTATCACTGCCATGCAATGCTGGTTGTGCCGTTAATCCTCAAGGAGCTCCACTTCAAGGTCCCGCTTTTGCATTGTTGGCAATAATTGGTTTTGCGACCTTGTAAGCGGGAAAAGGTTCGGTGGGGAGTGATGGAGCGGGGTGACGCTTGCAAGGAAACAAGGAAGAGGGGCCAAGGTAGGGAGAAAGAACAAAACAATGCCTCGCTAGCCCACAACAAAAGGGCACATCATTTGCGGTTAACCACATTGGGAAACCACCCCCAAGGCCCTACCCATGCCTAGAAATTATTTCCCCGTAGGGGCGACCTGGAACTCTTTCTCGCCACACGGAAGCGTGGGAGTCCTTAATGCCAACTAAAAGGGCCACACCGAAGCGTGGTAGTAATTAACCCCACCTCGAGGGGCCACACTGAAGCGTGCGTGGGAGACTTTAACTACAACTGGAGAGGTCACATTGAAGGGTGGGAGTCCATAGGCCCAACTCAAGAGACCATGCAGAAGCGTGCGAGTTCATAACCCCAAGTAGAGGGGACACACCGAAGCATGGGAGTCCATAATCCCAACTTGAGGGGCCACACCGAAGCGTGGGAGTCCTTAACCCCAATTCAAGGGGCCACACTGCTGAGTGGGAGTCCTTAACGGCAGCCCAAGGGGCCACACCAAAGTGTGTGAGTCCTTAGCCCCAACTCGAGAGGCCACACCAAAGCGTATGAGTCCTTAACCCCAATTCATGGGCCACACCGAAGCGTGGGAGTCCATAACCCCAACTCAAGAGGCCACACTGAAGTGTGGGGGTCCATAGCGCCAACTCAAGGGGCCACGCCGAAGCGTGGGAGAGCTCTTAAAGAGGGGGGGGTCCTTAACAAAAAAAATTGCGTTCCTTAAGGCCTCCCCTTGGGCCATAATGGCTAAATAACCCGGGAATGGCCAAACAGGGGGGGTTGAAAGCGAAAATAAGCAATTTGACTTTTTGGTACACTCGCGCTGGCACTCAAAGAAATATTTTGTGTCTATTTTTTTATTTGAGTCTCTCACGGGTGACTCGCGTGCCGCTCAAATAAAAAACAGATATTCTTTTTAAATAATTTTTTATAGTTTTTTTTGCACTTCTTGTGTGTGATACCCCACTCAAAGGGCATTGGGGGGGTTCAGGTTTGGGGGTCAAATCAAGGGCAGAAATAAGGGAGGAGAACTGGCACCAACCCATTAGGCTTAGGGTCACCGAGCTGGTGCAAAGATGCCTGGCCCCTTCTAGGCTCAACGGTGGACCCCCTGTTTCATGGCATCAAGCATAGCAGTGGGGGGGGGGGGGTTGCAGCAAGCAGCATGTTGGTGCAAAATCGCTGTTGAACCACTCTGCAAGCCAAAGAAAAAGTGCTTTCCTTTTCACAGTGTTCAATCCGTTGGGACACAGTTCGCCGCATCAAATGGGCAGAAAGTGTTGAAGGATTCTGAGACTGGAGGTGGGTCAAAACTCGGTCTCAGAAGACGTTGTTTGAAGAGTGAGTAAGCATAGCCTGTACAGTACAATACATCACATCACAGCACAGTACAGTACAGTACTGTACAGGACAGTGCGGCAAAATACAACAGCACAGTACAGTAGTAGTACAGTACAGTACTGTTTAGCACAGTGCAGTAAAGTACAGTGCAGTACAGTACGGTATGGTACAGTGCAGTACAAAAACAGCACAAAAAAAGTACAGTACAGTACAGTACAGTACAGTACAGTACAGTACAGTACAGTACAGTACAGTACAGTACAGTACAGTACAGTACAGTACAGTACAGTACAATACAGTACAGTACAGTACAGTACAGTACAGTACAGTACAGTACAGTACAGTACAGTACAGTACAGTACAGTACAGTACAGTACAGTACAGTACTCTGATGATGACTCTGATGATGGAGACCTCGCAGACTGGATCAAATAGTTGGTGAAAAGCAAAGACATTACCCGTGTTGTGCTGCCTTGCTCAGGGTCGGCGGAAGGTAGGGACCACGCAGTGTGAAGGGTAGGGACAAGGACAAGCGTACGAAAAAGAAGAGGACCGGCCTCCGTCAGTACCAGCTGCCCTAAATGGTATCGCTGGCATAGCGCCTCCAAAAAATGGTGTGGCCGCACACTACTACTACTACTACTACTACAGTATAGTACAGTACAGTACAGTACAGTACAGTACAGTACAGTACAGTACAGTACAGTACAGTACAGTACAGTACAGTACAGTACAGTACAGTACAGTACAGTACAGTACAGTACACTATACACTATAGTACACTACAGTACAGTACAGTACAGTATAGTGCATCACTGCACATCACATCACACCACACCACAACACATCCCAACCAATCACATCAAATCACATCAAATCACATTACCAACGCACTCAACACACCAGCTCCAATCCGGCCACTCTGTCAGGCTCACTCAGCATGTCTTGATACAACACTACTGGGAGTGCACACAGGCAGAGTGCAATCCTTGTCTCGTCAAAGAGGAACGTATTCCCTGCTGCCACATTTCCTGCAGATGGTAGGCAAATGAGCACAGGGCAGGATGTGGTTGGGAAAAGGAAGATCTGCATTCATCTTTTTGAAAGGGTACACACACACGTGCATAGAGTGACACACACACACACACACACACAAGGAGGGCCCATGCACAGGCGCCAAACGCGCTCCTTGATGCCCAAGCGAGACCTCAGGGCACCGAGGCGAGGGCCCTCCAAGACTTACGGGTCCACCATTGGGCGAAAAGGCAAGGCAAACCCAGGGCCACCCTCGACAGACTGGTTTCACAAGGGCAAACACAGGGATGGGCCTGCGGGCCCGCCAGGGTTTGAGGCTTAGTTCAGGGCCCACCCATCCACCAGTTCCAACTGGTACGACATCCTGCCCATCGCTGTGTGGTAACAGTGCCTTCAACAAGCACACACACACACACACACACACTCACTCACTCACTCATCCAAGCCACATACCTGACAGCTGCTGCAATACCTGCCAGTTACTGGTGGGTAGTTGGTGGTAATTAGTGGGAAAAGCATTTGTGGACATTGATGGCGATTACAAATGACAGCAATTACCTAATATCTGGCAAGGATTTGATGCAGAAATGCCACAGAAAATGTGTGTACCTTTCGCCCCCCATGTCCACCCCCCCCCCCCAGGGACGACGGTTCCCCCCCACCCCGGGGGGAACCGTTGCCAAGTGATCCCCCCGGGGGGGATAGACACCATTGCCAAGGAGCAAATTACCGCCGCATACCACGCAGAATTTATGACCGATCAGTTGCTTGCTGTACGTCGCCCAAGGCTCTGAAATACACACTGATATACAGAGATCGAATGGTGCCATGCAAATGATGCAAGCAAGCAAAATTCTCAACACAATGCATCAGTCCATCAGTTTGCTGCATGCCCCTACTGCTGAACAGGGACAGTGTAAAACTTCTTTTTCTGGTCCCACATAATCTTGAACAGCTGCACATGCTGCCCATCAGCCACAGGGATGGGCAAACTGGCTGCAGCAGGCTTCGCTGCAGGCTGCTTTCCACGTTTGGGTGCAGGTTTGGGTGCAGGTTTGGCAACTGTTGGTGCCTCCAGCTTTGTGGGGATCCACTTTTCCTCCGGGACGTCCCGGGTAAAATACACCTTCAGGGAACATTTTGAGAGGTCTGAGGAGTGCAATGGGTTAGCACAAAGGAGGTACGCATAAGCTCTAACAACGAGCTCTCATAATTATGCAATCCTGTGCAATATGACACTGTTGCGGTTTTTTTTGGAACCAGCCGGTGACGCCCCCCCCCCCCCCCCGGGGGGGGATGGACACGGGGGGGGGGGGGGGATGGACACGGGGGGAAGGTAACTTGGGTGCTAAAGCACCGTCCCAATCCTGAAATGTGCCCGGTCTCATTTCGAATGGAAACAATGCTTCAGGATTCAAGAGACTTGCGAAAAAAACCCCTGGGAAATCCTCCGAAAGCCGTCAAGAATACAGAAAATCACAATTCACAATTCAGCACGGGATCTTTTTGGTGAAATTTATCCAGACACAGGTTTGACCCCAAATTATGACATCCGCTCGTGCACCAATAAGCCATTGAGCAACTCAAGAGCCCTTCCCTCACATGCCCTGTGACCGACACAAATACTAGGTTGGAATAATCCTAAGCTGAATGACTCACCAATCACGGAGCATCAATGGTCCCACTGCGTTCACCAGCGGAAACACTGCAATATCCCGCTCAACGGTGTCTATGCCACCTGCACTCACTTTCACTGCTGCCTATTCTGTCCATAACAAGAGCTGAGCCTCGTCCTTCTATCCACCCTTTGGGGCGCATCTTCAGCCGTCATTTGCACGGAATGCTTCTATGAACCACGCAGGAGACATTACACGCAGGAGCCGGCGAGCATCGAACAACATTGAGAAAGGTGCCCGCACCGCGCGCACCGCGTTGTGCACCACGCGCGCACCGCGCGCGCACCGCGCGGGCGTTTCTAGCAACCCTCTTCAGCATTTTTCAAGTTTTTTTCAGGGTGGCAAGGACGCGGTGGCCTAAGGGGTACGCATACAACAACGGAGGCCTCCACTCCATCCTCCTCACCAAAGGTGGTTGTAGCAGAACTCTCCGGTACGGCCGCTCGACCGAAGAGCCTAGTGCCCCACAGGGTGCCCAAGCCTGTGGAGCCGTTTCAAACGTTTCGCGTTTCGACATGTTGCTCAATGGGGTGCCCATTCCCATGATGCAACCATTTCGGTACGTTTCGCGGATCGATTGTCACGACGTCGGCTACGAGGAAGCCTCCTCTTCCTCTT
This sequence comes from Eutreptiella sp. 'Long Island Sound 2002', assembly GCA_964036045.1. NCBI lineage: Eukaryota > Euglenozoa > Euglenophyceae > Eutreptiales > Eutreptiaceae > Eutreptiella > Eutreptiella sp. 'Long Island Sound 2002'. The sequence goes on from OZ038384.1 coordinate 70,374,662, forward strand.
CATCTGCGGACGTAAGTGACGAGCCTGAGGATGATGAAGACGAATCCGAAGCAGAATCGGAATCTGAACCACGACGTCTCGTGGCCGATGGCTGCCCGTAAATGCCACTTGGGAAGTGGTCCTAGGGGCCGTAGGGCTCATAGCGCACATTGCGCACATTCAGAAATTGCTGAATGTGCACAACGGCTCGCACCATCAAGTGCAATTTCTGCAATCGATCCGGAAGGGTATGCCCACGCTTTGTATACATGTTGCGGCAAACACCCCAACTGTGAAGCTGTGTCAACACGTGCTCCGAACGGGCGCGCAAGAAACTATGCCCGTCATTTGCCTTTGCTTTCCAGGGAGGCATGTCCAGTTTTTTGGGCTTGGGATATGGGGTGATTGAGCCCAGTCGGCCACCAAATCCACCATCCAATAGATGGGCTTCACCACGCTCCATCGTGTGCAGAGGGAGTCCCAACTCCTTTATGATCCGCGCGTCACCGCGCACCCCACAAGAGATGCCGCCAAACCAGCGGTAGTTGCCCAAAAAGTCATTCATTAGAAGGATTTTGAATACATCCTCCTCGTATGGCTTGGCGCCCTATCCCGCAGCCACGGCACACGGGCTCACCACAAGGGAGGGGCAAATAGTGGTGAGGTGCAGAAAAAAGCACAAGGGGAAAGAAAAAGTGGCCCGTGCAAGTGGAAAATGCCTACACCGCGCACGCACCGCGTTGTGCACCGCGCGCACCGCGCGGGCACCTTTCTCATTGTTCAAACCAGTGACTACAACTTTTCCATGATTGGGAGCTAAGAAGCAGGGAAGTGAAAGCAGACATTCAAGTGCAAATGGCTAGCAGATGAATTGCGACACCCTGCAACTGCTATTGGACGGTTTGTTGCTCACAGCATTTGCCGCCCTCTTGCAGCCTACGGTGCCACAGCTGAACCCAGTTGAAGTAATGTGATTTTGCCCACTCCTTTTCACTAGCGCCAGCGCATTCCCTCGGGAGAATCCTTGTAGAAAAGGATTGGATTTCCGGACATCTCCACAGGCCCCAATAAATAAGGAAGCCCTGTAGTAAAGTCCCACTGCCAATGTATCTCAAGCCGAGCTCGTCCTAAGATATTGGTTCATACGTCTCTGTCCTCTCATTCTCCTGAGGAGGTAGATTCACAAGAGCGTTCAGAACCTCAACGGTACCAAATGTTGAGGGTATGCACCATCCTCTTCAGAGGCACCGGTGCTTGACAAGGTCAATGTGCGCGTGGTTGCACGCACAGGCAAGCGGAAGAAGTACATGAAACGGGCAGCAAAGCCGACACCCTCAAAGCAACAGATACTACATCTACATCCAGCGCAAAGAAAGGCATAGTGGCCATGACGGGTATGGGCCAGCATGCATGCCCAGTGGCCATTGGGACTCGGGGCGCTTAGACCACACAAATTTGTGCTGTGCAGGGCGGCCTTTGCACGCACTGCGAAGTTTTTATGCTGCCAGAACTACCCATACAAAGTACCTAGGCGAAAACTTGGGCAAGGGACCGATGGACCCGTGTGGGTTTGAAAGCCCATCCTGGACATTCAACAGTGCCCCAAATCCAAATTGTGGACCCGACACGTCAATCGTGCCACCCGGCTGTTTCTTAGATAGGGTGTCTCCTCGGCACTAAATGCAGCTAAATATGAGGAAGCAAAACCCCCCGTGTTGCTACACCAAAAACTCTAGGTCATGCATCCCCGGGTCAATCCACAGGTTTGCTGGAGGGTTTGCCACTGGGACCCAACATATGCAACCCTGTCACAGACTCCGCCCCTGAGCCCCAGACCCTATACATGTGGTGCATGTTCTTCCCCATCGTCTAACGCCGCAACATATGCAAGCACTACAACTACATTTCGTTTCCCACCCTTGACAACTCCCTTGTAGTTGGCCAACATGGCGGCCGTGCACCCTGCACTGCGGCAACACTTTGAAACCTTGGTAATGAAAACAAGCTTTGAACCAAGGGGGCTTGGTTTCTCAAAGTTGCGACACCATAACGAACCACGAAATTGCCCTTTTTGAGGGCCCTTCAAAAAAGGGGGTAGTTTTGGGGGGGATTTGCGGGGGTTGGGGGGTTGGCTAAAAGAAGCAAGAGGGGTTTTTTTTTTGGGGGGGGGTGGCTGAAGGTGGGCGTGGGGGAGGTTTGGGGGGGGGGGGGGGTGCCCAAGGTGAGTGCATGGAGGGGTGGGTGGGCAGGAAAAACACACCTATAGAGCCGACATGGGTGGTATTTATGTGTAAGGGCACAAAGACCCCCGAATACTTTCAGCTACAATATTCCATAGCGCCCCACCTTGGCCTCTTGCTGGCCGTAAGAGTCCCGGGCCCCTGTTTTGGAGCTTTTCAGCACCTTGCAAATAGGGCCCCTGTGTACTTCTCGGGCAAATAGGGGTTTCAAGGAACCCCCAATTTAGCATGTGATGTAGCTCCCCCATGAGAATGCTTTATGTAGCTACATCGCGTCTCTGCTACCCGAGACGGCAGGGAATGTGTTGCCATCTTCCTCCCCTCTGTTGGTGTTGTACCATTGATCTAGTGTTGCATGCATTTCACTCTCCAGATGAAATGTGGTTTGGTGCATTGGTGAGGCCATGATTTCCATGGACATAGGGTAAGGGGTTTTTGCGTTTGAATGTGCACACAAGGCAAAGACAGGCCTTGGATATCATTTTGCCACGGGCATGGGCTGCCAAGATGTCATTCAGTTTCATGTGCGCACCAAGGGGGAGTGCTCCCGGCCAGGACCCGACCCTAAGGGATGGGGGGGGGGGGGGGGCTCTACAAACTGAGAATGGTTGTACGGAACGGTTCAATGGGTTTTGTGGGCGGTGGAGATTTTGTTTGAGTCATGGGGGAGGGGGTGAACTTCCGTTTTCACCACATGTGTTTCTACTCAAAAGGCACATATATTTCAGGGGATTTCAAATATGCAACAAACATGTTCAACCTTTTTGTCCCTTTGCTTCCCATTTCTGATTTCATCCCCCGCATTGAGCGTTGGGGAGCCCCGAGACGGTAGGGGTTCTGTAGCCATTGCCCACCTTTGGGCACCCGAGACAGCAGAGGACTTGTAGCCATTTCACCAACTATTGAGACCTTCAAGCGCCGGTGGTTACATATATAGTGCGCTCTTTCTTTCCTTATCGCCCACTCTTGGGCTATTCGAGCACCGGTGGTTACATGGTGCGCTCTTTCTTTCCTTATTGCCCACTCTTGGGCTCTTCGAGCCCTAGTGGTTACATCATGTGCCGCACCCGTACAAACCATGGAATGTCTAAAACCAAAGCATATTTCAGAGCGTTGTTGGGCATGTCCCGTCCGAACTTTACAGGTCAATTGGCAGCTGAGCTAGGAACATCCCCTCCGAGAACGCTTCCGATGTTTTGCATCTGGACTTCGCAAGTCAAGCTCCTGAAATGGGTCGGGAAAACGGTTCTAATTTCCGGACCGTCTTTTTCATGATCGGCCGCAATAAACTTGGGCACGTTTCAGAATCACTGCTCCCAAAAGCGTGATGGGTTTAGCACGGATGTCAGTGACACCAGAAGGGAACTGCGAAGGGCAGGGGTTAACGGCCTCAACGTGGCCAGTGACCGGGTTTGCGGACAACTTGTTGAGGCGCCCAACGACGGCTGACTGGTCACATCAACCGATTGATGCCGCGGCTCATCCGTGTTGATCCTTGTAGTACTGTTGAGATTGCCACGGCGAATTTGGAGGGTGACGACCACCGTCGATTTATGGCCGAGCAACACCCATTCCAAGCAACACTAGGCGTTGTGCATGGCACATGCCGAAAGACATGGTGTACTATTTATAAAAACCAAGGGGCCAATATGCAACAAACGCCATTATGCCCCAACCAGTTTCTTTGACACAAAACGGAAACATCATGTGTCTCAAAACCAAGCTATGAGACAACACACATAGCACACAATAGGACCAAATCCGTGCGAAAATTGACGGAACCTCATACACAACACAAAGCAATTATCGCAGCAACTGACATGGCTTTTCGTTGCAACATTGTAGACAGGGAGATCACAGCAGATCTGCTGTTTGGCTGCCTCTCAGGACTTGATTAACGCTACTCATTCTTTGAGATGCTAGTAACATCCGTTGCCACACTGGTGGCATCGGGTGCTACACCGGTTGTGCCTGTGGCCTCCTTGATAGGGCATTTGGTAAAACCTAGTACGCGTTGTAGTAAAACCTAGTAAAATGTAGTGAAACCTGGTAAAATGTTGTAAAAACCTAGTATGAAAATTTTTTAAAAAAATTTTATCAGGGAAAAAAAAATACTAGGTTACTAGGCTACTAGGTAGACACAAATTTGGACTTGAATTTGAACAAAAACCACAAAATCTATGGGTGGGGGGTCAACGGTAGGTGGTATTTTTGTTTAAGGGCATAGTGCCCCCCGGTCGATTCTAGGCCACTTGTGTAACTGGCGCCCCACCCGGCCCAAACCGTGTATGAGTGTGCAAGGTCAGATGGCACACATATTTGGCACCACAAACAAAATCAGGCTCAAGAAAAGAATCTTGACAGGGCACCAGCGCAGTGGCATTCGGGGCAAAACGGGGAGCAACAAAATAAGACATCCCGGCAGGGCCATAGCCAACGTATGTGTGTGTGTGTGTGTGTGTACGGGTGCACACATGTGTGCTTTATATGAAAGTCACAAAACACACGCATGTAGATGAGGTCCGCCTTTCCATCTTTGTAGGTGGGTTGTGCTGCTGGCGGATTGTGCTTGCACGTGTTGCCAAGCACGTCCGTGGTCCTCGTATCCAACTCTTCAATCAATTTTTTGTCATACTCCAATCTACCAGAGGCATTTTTGGGGTAATGCCCTGGAACAGGAAAAAAAATCCTTACCACGGGTCACCACCTTTGGACGGATCTCATCTCGTGAAGGCGGCTTGTCAACCGCAAGCCGGTCACCCAACGCGAATGCCAATACAATGCATGCAAGTGTGGCGGAAAAGTGCACTCTCCATTTGCGCAATGGCACACATATCTCCGATGGACACAAAACACAAGCATGCAGGGCACAATGATAAACTCCACATTCAGGGCACGTGATGTGGGTTGTGCCATCCAAAACAAAGCACGACGAACGGCTGAGTGGACAATAGGGCCTAGCGTACATCCGTGCCAAGGCCCAACTCGGTGTGGTCTGGATAGGGGAGGTATGCGCAGAATCACGATAGTGCAAAGCTGCCTATGCAATCTCACACAACAACCACAATCCATCTTGTGGAAGTTGCATATCTGTTGACAACATGCCAAGACTGTCCAACTAACACCATGGCACGGCATCTGGGGGATCCCCTATGCTTCGGACCGGGGGACAAAGTCAGAAGTGGCCCACAAGTGGGCCCAGTGGCAACATAACCCCTACTGTCTGGGGTCCCCTATGCTTTAGAGCGGGCGACAAAATCAGAAGTGGCCCACAAGTGGGCCCAGCGGCTATATAACCCCTGCCGTCTGGAGGTCCCCTATGCTTCAGAGCGGTGGACAAAATCAGAAGTGGCCCAGAAGTGGCCCAAAAATTCTGAAACATGTTCTTTTTTTTTTTCGAAAATCTGAAACCTAGTAAAAAAAGAACTTTTTTTTCACGCGGTTCCCAATACCTAGCACAAACTTGTGAACGAAGTAAACTGTTACCTAGTAAAAATTTTCTTCAAAAAAAGGTTTTTTTACTAGGTTTTACTACAGACCCTGCTCTCTTGACACACGATTGGGGTATGCGGCATACATTGTTTGTGCTTTTTTTTGAGACACCTTTTCAATTCGCAACATGGTGCACCACCAACAGCAGCTGGTGGATGAATGTCCCAAGAAGAGTATCCGGAAATGCTGTGGAGGCTGCTGCTGTTGTATGCACGTGCACTTCGAAGTGCCTCAACAAATTGAGGCCTATCGACCCAATTGGCGAATTCAGGGTGGACACTTGCATGCAGGAGAGGGCTACCACACCGTGCACGATGCCCTTGTTGTGCAGCTGGAGCAGAGATGCCGCAAAGACGTTTGCGATGTGCATGAAACGGGCCGTCGTGAAGTGAGCACAAGTGCTGACATACTCATCCAATGTGACGCCTGCAGACCAGAAAGAAACCATCCGTGAGACCTGCGCAACTGAGCTGAGCGTGGGATGCTCGTGTGCTCTAAGCGACTTCGCCACCCGAACGCGCTGCTGGTAAATCAGAAACTGACTGGTATGCTCACACCAAACATCTACCCCCTGGGGCAGCAGCGAGTGAGCTCACGCTGAATGTTGGGTCTACGGGTGCTTTACAGAGTAATTTTGAAGCACCTTTTGGCTGTCACCCATGTCCCAGGTTGGGCAAAGCAGATGACCCGTTCACAACCCCCGCCTTACTAGAGCACCATCGTCTCCCCAAGTGGGGACAATCAATAATTGTCCCCACTAAGGTGGCCACTGCACCCAACATCAAGCCTGACGTACCAAAGCATACAAAAAAGATCAAAGCACAGACGTTAAAAGAAGACAATGAAACCCATTCACCATCTTGCGGCAGTTGGACTGCATTGCTAAAAAGTCAGCGTCTTATTCCCCAATGTCCTGAACATTTGGTGGTGGCAGAAAAGAGGACTGCACACTGGCGCACACGTATGTACACATGTCCCAGGGATGTAATAAGCCAACGTCCTTCAGAAGAGAAATCTGTTGCAAAATCATGACTATGCCCAGGTGGTACTGAGCACTAAATGTGGGTGCTCACTGAGTGTCACCTTGCTTGAACATGTGGGTGTTTCGACCTGCCCTACACAATGATCACTTCGTGCAGGTGGCGATAGTGCTACACAGCAGCCTCTCCTGCCTCCACTGATGCACACATGCACTGGGTCCCGCTCCATGCCTGACGGCACGCACGGTAGCAATGGACTTCATGCACACCCTAAAAGTGCTGTCAAGCACCAGAAATCCATTGGAGCTGTGAAAAGAACCTCACCCTCTTCGATTGACATCCAATAACGCTGCAATCTTGCGTCATGTGGGCCATTGAACAGTGCATGCCAACTTTCACAACTCCCTCTGGTTTCTATCCTCCTTCACTTGCAGTTATGGAGCAGGAGGAAGAGGAGGAGGGCCCAGCCTACACTGTTCGCCTGACTAGGCAAGGGTCACAAAACGTTAGCTAGACCTCTGTTGCTCCGCCTCACAGATGCTTCTGCGGAGTATTGCAGGCTTGACTGTAAATGCTCCCAGGAGACGGGATGGGCATGCATCCCCTACTCACCCACACCCTGGATAAGCATGATACAAAGCCTCGAGGAGGCAAAAATAGGGAACCCTTCACCGAAAATGGCTGTTTTGTGAGAGCGAACAAATCAGGGCCAAAATAAAGACAAACGCCGGACAAATCAAAGACTACCCAAGGATGATCCCAAAACAAGCTAGCGAGTTCACCTGCACTCTCAGGCTACGCCCTGAAGCCAGAATTCAGTGTTACTTAGCATGTTCTGACCCCAACCAGGATGCATCCAGTATGGGTAGTCATGCAAGCTTGTTTTCTAGAGCACTTTGGCTTTGCTTGTGTTCTACCTCATTGAGTGACACCCTCCCTATGAACCCCATTGCCTGTGCAATGCAAGCCTTACAGATCACCGGGTACCAACGTCCTCCCCTGTATGATGCACCCCCGGACATTGAGGAGTACTACCAGAATCATTGGCACTGACGGTGTGACCGACTTTCTTTTGTTTTGTGCATGACGCTCCATGCTCCTGCATTTGACTGCATGTTTTGGCTTCGTTGTCCTCCCCTCAGCAGCCCATTATGGGTTTCAACTAATAGATTCTCTGGCTCCTGTTGCGCTGTTTTACCTCTTTTGTGCCCCCATACCCTCCTTTTCGCCCCAGGTGTGCTTTTACCTATTTGTGTTTGCATCATCCCCTGTTCTTGGTTTGTTTGCTCCCTTCAGTCCCTCCATGCCTGCCACAGCCACAGGCACTCATTCCATTTCAACAAAGCACTTTGATTTCGTAGGTCCCGCTAAGCCGCACATTCACACTCTTCCAGAGCCCACCTGCGTCTGACATGTGCAGTACCCCTGTCCCCAACCGTCACAACAAAAGAGACGGTGCATGGTAATTTTTCCTCAACGGCCACACATGGGGGACATTAGCTCTCCACGCCTTTGGCACTGAATATGGTGTGAACCCCCTGAATATTTCAGCCATTTCGGGGGGTGGAGTGAAAGGACTGCGGCTGCCCCCCTCCCCTCCCATGCTTGCAACTACTTGCCTGCGGAAGCAGGACAACGCTGCAGAAAAAACGAGACGTCACACATAAAACAAAACAAAATCCAGCGCTACATTGAACTCAATTCCCTTGAATGTCTTGAGCATTTGATGAAACTCAAAATGTGCTGGATGTCATGGAAATTCCAAGTATGGAACTGAGACTGTGTGCCCGAGACGGTAGGGCTTATGTAACTACCCCCCCTTGGGGGTAGGCAAAATGTTGGCAGGGGTGTCAACGTAAGGACTGTGGCTGAACACATGTTTATCCCCACAACCATGAATTTGATGCTACGTTTGCACCCGTTTCTGTAGTGCAAACTGTCTGAGGAGGGAACCTTGCTGACTCCAATCGACTACAATGTGATTGGCTCCCCCAGCAGAATGTCCTAGCTTTGGCAAACAGGGGACCCTCTGTGAATATCCTGCAACTCTAGGCATCTCACACACCCTGCTCACGAAGCATAAAATACCTGGACAGTACTCGTAAACAACGTATAATTTCTGTCCCTCTTCGTCAACGAGGACTGTGATGGGTTTGACCAGGTTTGCGGATTCAACTCCCCTAAGTCATGTCATGCAGTGCTGCCGCAATGCATGACCTTAGTCTCGCGATTACACACAAGCAGCACATGTAAATTGATGGTGTGTCGTCGTAACAAATTGCATGGTCTTTCACACTCAAACACAATCAAAAATAAAAAGCAGTTCATCAAAGGTGTGTGTGCGTGTGTGCGCGCACTGTACTATTAACGATGGCAAGGGCCGATTAAAGTCCTGGACGGTGTGCAGCCAGTCCCTAACCCATAACCCCCTCGCCTAACCCGTCGCACAGTGTGCTATTAACGAGGTTGACGGCTTTCAATGTCCTGGCCGCTCTTGCGACGGGAGGGTTAGGGATTGGCGAATTACTAGGTACTAGGTCAATAGATACTTCTAGCGAGGGCAAAGGTGAATTAGAGTCCTGGACGCTGTGCAACGGGTTAAGCAAGGGGGTTATGGGTTAGGGGCCGGCGTAGCCGGCCCCCTCTCCCCCGCCCACCCCTTGATGGCCCCGGCTTGGGCCCCCTGAGCGCCCTGTGGACGCCAAATCCGCGCCCGACCTCTGCGAGGCCATCTCCTCATCGTCACCCCCCCCCTCGGGGGGGGGGGGGGAGGACGCGCACATGCCTCCCAACCCAAACAGCGTGCGTTGTTGCGCACCCCTCGGCACTGGCACTAGCCGAGGGTGTCCTTTGTGGTGCCGGGAGTAGCAATGCCGCAACCCCTTGTGCACCCGGCACAACTTACACGCGGGGGCTCTGTGCAAGTCCCATAGGGGCTGCATGGGGCGTCGTTGCCCCACCCTCCTTGATCCCGCTTGCTGCGCCGGCAGTGGCAGGGGTGGGGGGGGGGGTCACTGTTGGCGAACGCCCGTGGTCATCGCCGGTGCACTCCACTTCGTTCGTGCCCGCGCCCGGCGCGCTCCTCCGCTATTGCCTGCTGAACGGGCGGAGGAAGGAGTGAGGGAGGTGGTGGCAAAGAGGCCGGGCGCCCCCAGCGCTTCCCCTGCCCCTGTGCACCTTGCCTCTCCCTTGCGCAACGGAAGGGGGGGCTCGACTCAGTCTACGCGCGCGAAAACGCGGAAAAGATGCCGCACATGGGGAGGCGCAAGTCCCCCGCCACCATTGTAGGCGCTGCGCCGGAGGGGGGGGGGGGTGGCACTGCTACCCCCCGGCCCTAGCAGCCCCGAGCCACTAGACCCGCCGTCGGATCAACCTGCCAAGCACCCCTGCTTTTCGCCGGCAGCGTTGATAACGGGCTGATGCCTGCGGCCCGACAACCGCTCACCTAGCCCGCTGGCTTGGCGCGGCTGGGTGCAGCGCACACTGCCCTAGGTGGGGGGAAACACGCCCCCATCTCTGGTTCCCGCGGGCACCTCGTTGGGGGGGGGAGGGAGCGCCCGGAAAGGGCAGATAGCCTTAGTATCCTTACAGAAGGTAGTCCCGGCCGCCTGCCCCGGGGATGCCAAATGGCGCGTCCACGGCTCTAGGTAGTGTTGTTGTAGCTGCAGTATGTGTTGGCGCATGTCGAGCCGGCACGCAAACACCGGTCGCTCCGTGCGCCCCATGGTTTGAAACCCCCCTAGAGGTACCAAGGAGACGCAGATCCACCGAAAACTGCCCTCCAACAGGTGCCTCCGGCGAGCAAGGGCTGCAACAAGTCGACTACCTCCTAGAGCACTTGCACCCGCTCCCGCGGCACCAACACTTGCTGGGCATGGCGATGGCCTGGCTTGGCTGGCAGCGCCCGGTTGCTCTGGGACTCAAAGTCCAGGGCCAGCTCCGCGTAGGGGACGTGGCCGCAGCCCAGTATCCACTGAAGCGGCGAGGCCCAAGGCCTCCGCGAAGCCGCGCTCCCACGGCCAACCCGCCAGCGGGCCTTGCAGCAACATCACGGGGTCCCTCGCTAAGACCGGGTGTAGCGGGCCGTCCGCTAATTGCTCCCACCTGTAACCACGGCACGAGTCCGGGCCTCATGCCGGTGGCCTAGTTGGTCTATCTAGGGTCTGCGGGCCTGCCGCTGCTGGCCTGGGTGGGCGAGGGCGAAGGGGCGTAGGTGGAGCGGTTGCTGCACCGCCTCTACGGCATGTATATCACTGTCCTGTTAGGCTGAAGGGTAGCGGAGGCGGCGGCACGGTTGAACGAGTTGGGCTGGCAGAGGCGCTAAGGGTCGTGGCACTGGGACGCACCAGGGCAGGCGACGCTCCTGCACCTGGTGCAGGCAGACAAAGGGGAGCTATGCCACCGCGTGCGCGAAAGCCAACAATACCGGGCGTTCTAGGAGCTGGTGTGGGTCCAACACCTTCGGAGTCCTCGGCGGGTCGTTGCATCAGTAGGTGTGCCAGGCAAGCCTGTAGGTGGCTTCCACGGAAGGCAAGCGTAGCATCCTCGGCGGGTTGCTGACCGGGTCCACGAGGACACCTCGAGGGGCGACGGGACACACCAGCATGCCGTCGGATAGGTGCCCCTTGTGTCGTGGAGCGCTGGAAACACAGACACACATACTGTGGGACTGCCCGCGTTGGTGGTCGGTGCGCCACAGCTGGATGCCCGGGGCGCTGCAGAAGGCTAGGGCGCTGCCAACGTTGGCGGTTGCAGGGTCCTGCCCACGAGCCCCGTGGAGGCCGGGGAGTCCCAGCACTCGAGCACCGCCTGCACCAGGGTTTGCGTGGTCCTTGGCGTGCGCACCTACCGGGCCAGCCAAAGTAGGCGTAGTGTCACAGGGGCAAGACATAGAAACCACCCCTGTCGATGGGGCGGCACACCGCCGTGTGGCCCACGTGGTGCCGCGGGGTGCCCGCTGGAAGCCGTGTGTGTGTTTGTGTGTGTGTGTGTGTGTGTGTGTGTGTGTGTGTGTGTGTGTGTGTGTGTGTGTGTGTGTGTGTGTGTGTGTGTGTGTGTGTGTGTGTGTGTGGAATACCCCAAAGGGTGGGGTCGCGGTGCTCGTGCGTGAGGGGTTGAGGGTAGAGCTGGCGAAGCCCCCCAAGAAGAGGGAGTTAAACCCCCTGGTGTGGGACTTGTGGCACTCCACCAGCTGGATCCACGTGCGGCTAGCAATGAGGGATGGCCGCACGGTGTTGCATGTTGTCTCTGTGTATGGCGTGCAAGGGGACCGGGAGAGCAATGCAGCGCTGTGGGATGATGTGCTCCAAAAACTCTGCCTGTGCAATGCCCCGCACGCGGTTGGGGCCCACTGCAATTGTGTCCTCAGGTGCCCGCGGGACATGTCGGAGGAGGCGCTCGCCAACCTGCTCACACGCCGGCTGGTGGACGGGGACTTGGAGTTCGTCTAGCTCCTGAGTTGCCCGTAGGACATCGCGGTCTGGAGGGCGCCAGGAATCTTTCTGGGAGGGCAGCACGCCATCCAGGGCGGCCCACACCGCCTGGACCATCCCATCCGGGGTCAGGCCAGCGTGGGCCGACCACCACAGGGCCAGCGAGGCCGCCGCCGCTGCTGGAGCTTGCTGCTCCGGCCGAAGGTGGGACCAGCGGAAGCGGCGGCAGGACGGGTCCGCCGCCGCGAAGACGCGGTCTGCGAACACCAGGTCGCACTGCACCATCCGGTGGGTGCTGAGGCCGGGGAGCAGGACTTTGTCGGCCCCCACGCACGGGGTTTCCGGGCCCACAAGGACCCAATCCAGCTCGCGCTCGGAGGGGGGCCCCGCCAGCGAGACCACGTTCGTCGGGCCGCCCTGCCGGTACAGGGCCCGGAACCCGGCCAGCGGGCCTTTCGGGCCCAGGGCCTTGGAGAGCCACCCCCCTCCTCGGGGGCCTTGGGCCTTGTTGAGGTCGCCGGCCACGACCTTGACAACGCCCCCCCGCCGTGTGCAGGAAGGCGGAGGCGCTGCTGACGACAGCTCGCCGACGAGCCGCTGGCAGGGCTGGGGTTAGGTGCAGGTTGACCGCTGCCAACACCGCGCCCCGGGCCGGCTCGATGCGCACACTGAGGCTGTGCTCCCGGGCGTGTTCGCGAACTCGGGACCCATTCGGGAGGCGGGCGTGGACCAGGGTGACCAGCCCTCCCCCGGGGAAGAGGGGCCCCACGCACACGCGGTACGGCAGGCCGGCCAACCACACAGCGGCGAACTGAGTGCCCGCCTCCTGCAATTGGGCGATGTCGGGCCCCGCACAGGCCAGGTATGCGATGAGGCGTGGGACTTTCCGGGGGTCCGACCCGAGGCTGCCGCAGTTGGCCGTGACCACACGGAGGCGGCCCATGTCCGGGGGGCGGCGCTGCAGGTGCTCCAGAGGGTCGTGCGGCAGGCGGAGCACATACGAGGCATACTCGTCCGGTGGGCCCGGTTCCGGGGGTGGCGGCTCGCAGCAGGTACCCTGCAGCCGGCCCACTGGCAGCGCCCCGGGCTGGTGCGCCTGCGGCTAGATGCAAGGGAAGGATCCCGTCGCCTCACGCATCGACGGTGTGCTGGCCGATACCACGGGGGGGGCGTAGCAACGGGCCATACGCCGACTCCCTCCCACTTTCCAGCCAATTCCGGGGCGGGGGGGGGGGGGTGGGTCTGGGGGGGGGTCTGGGGCCGGCTGAAGGGGAGGGGGCCACCCGGACCCCAACATGGCTCCTTGGGGCCTCAAAACATGGGTGATTGGAGTGGTGGAGTTGAGGAAGGTGATGGACAAGTGGGCGGAAATGCTACATCACCCCTGCATTCTCGGGGGTCCCCAATGAAAGGGGAACAAAATCAGAATTGGATGCCTAACCCGTGCCTTTTGGGAGGCCCACAAGTGGGCGGAAATGCTACATCACCCCTGCATTCTCGGGGATCCCCAAAGAAAGGGGGACAAAATCAGAATTGGATGCCTAACCCCTGCCTTCTGGGAGGCCCGCAAGTGGGCGGAAATGCTACATCAACCCTGCATTCTGGGGGATCCCCAACAAAGGGGACAAAGTCAAAGCAAAAAAAAGCAAAAAAAACAAAAACAAAAACTGTCCCATGGTGTACCTGATCCTACCTACAGCCCTCCAGATTGCCCCCACTGGGGTTTGAACCAGGGACCTCCAATTGCAGAGGCACTGCTTTACCACTAGGGTACGGCCCAGATCTGACATACCTCTGCACAGGGGTGGTATTCATATTTTGCCCAATTTGGTTTTGATCCACTATTGGGTTCTCCTCAAAAAACTTAGCATTTTGAGTATAGACACATGGGGCGGAAACCCATTTTTTCACCCTCTACTAAGTCAAGCAGAATTTCCTTAGGGCGCCGTTGGCGCCCATGGTGCGGCACTTTCCAGCCAATTTCCAGGGAGGGGGGGGGAGTCGGCGTAAAGGGTCCGGTCCCGGCGCCCCACCCGTGGCCGATACGTGCACGGCGTCCACGGTCACATGTGTAAAGCGCATCCCCAGTGCAGGGATACCAGGGCATCATCCAGTGCGCTTCGACTTTGCACTGGAGGTTGCCACACAACGGGTGTTGCCCCCCCCTCCCCCCGGTCGTGTTGTCGGAGCGGGAACACGACCTACAGCACGTCCTGGGTGAGGCGTTGCTGTCCCCGTACCAGGGCAAATGGGACTCCTTGATGGTAGCGCGGCAAGTGGATGCTCCGTGAGACTTCAGGACATGGGCGTCCGAGGAGTCTCTGCTCGCGCTATCCCAAGATTCTCTGACGGACCCAAAGCAAATGGATCCAGTTTGTCCTCTCCCGTGAGCGTCGGCGGAACTCAAGCGCGGTCGGGGGACCCGACAGCCGGTGAAATGCGTTAGCGTGTGCCGGCGCCAACGGCGCATAACCGGTGTGCCCGAGACAGCGCCGTTGGCCCGCCTCTAGGTAGCCTTGGGCACCGTGCGGACGGTGACATGCAGTTCCCAAAATGCGCCACAGGGGGTTGTGAAAACACTTGGATGGGGTCCGGGAGCTGCGGCTCCCGGGAACGTCATTGTCGCAGGGCTTGGGCGAGGGCTCAGCGCTTGCAGCACCTGGACAGCTACGCGAGGTGCAGTAGCGGTGCATCAACACATGGTAGCGTGCGAAGAATTATATCGGCGGGAGACGTGGCAGGCATGGATGGCCATCGAATGGTACCGATCGCTGCGGGATGATGCCTTTGCTCTGCCAGTGGTGTTCGTGGCCCGGCTAGACGGCAGCGCGACGGCGAACGTCCGCGAGATGGACAAATTGTTGCGGGAAACCTGGGGCCCTATCAACCGCAAGTATGCAGGGGCCCCAGAGCCGTGCCCGGCGGTGCTCATGGCCAAATACGGGCGCCACTTGCGCAAAGTCCCCATGCTAGCCTCCAAGCTCATACGGGAGCTTATGTGCAAGCGCTTGCAGGCCACTTCCCCCTCCTGCATGGGGCCGGATGGGTGGAGCTTGCGGGACCTGCGTTCGCTCCCGCCCGGGCCGTGTACCGGCTAGCTTAAGTGCTGTAGCCGGAGGAGGGCACGGCCTAGTGGCCGGGGGTCGTCGCTGAGGGATACACAACCTTCATCCCGAAACCGGGGGATGAGGGCCCCCTTGGCATCCGCCCGCCGACGGTCCTCTCCATGGTCTACCGGCTATGGACAAGGTCCCGGTCGTTCGACGACCTACACTAGCAGGAGGCTTGAACCCACGGTCAAGCCTATGGTTTCCGCCCGTGCCCAAGGCCATCAATGGGGCGGGAGTCACGGCCGTCTTGTTGGAGGTGGCGCGGCTCAAGGGGTGGAATATGGCCGGCCTCAGCGTGGATTATGTCAAATATTTGGATACAATCCCACGGGCCAACAACATCCTGCAAGGATGCCCCCTCACCGCCCTCCTCATCAATCTCCTTACTTCCATCCGGAAGATGGAGATGGGGAACATGCACAAGCATGTGGTGGTAGCCACCCGTCAGCTGCCACTGCGCAACGTCGGGCCGCCACTGCCGGGATTGCCGTTGGCCTTGGAGCTGCAGGGCGCGGGAACGGCAGGGGTGTGTCCTCGGGGCATCCCGACAACACGCAGGCCATCATGTTGGCCCCGGAGGCGGCCCCCATGTTGGAGGCCCAAGGAGTCCCGGATCGGGCAAGGATATCGATGGCCGACACGGGCATGTCGGGCAGCGCGGCCAAGTCAACCTCGTGGCTCTTGTGGGAGGCGCCCAGGCGGGGGGAGGATGGCATCGCTCACGCTAGTTGAAGGGCCCATCCTGCTCTCTTGAGAATTCAAACAGCTGGACGTGGGGCAGGATTGGCAGCGCAGGGGGGAACGGGCCCCGTCCTTCACAGGCGCCTAGACAAGGGTCTGACCATCATGCGCTGGGTGGGCTGCCCACCGTCCTTGCTCATGAGGGAGGCAGCGCCGGGCACCCCGGCCAACTCCGTGGCCCTTTACAGGCTAGAGCTGGCGGACGTCGAGGGGCGCACCTTGGCATCAGCAGAAGCTGTGGCGGCCAAGGCGGTCTGGGGCCCCACACGGTGCTCGCAGGCCAAAGAGGTCCCGTGGGGCCTCTTGACGCGGACAGCGCACTCTCAGATTTGCGCCACGCGGGAGGGCACTGAATACCCCACCCCCAAGGGACGATGATGAGGGTACGGTGTTGCCCGTTTGTCTCGCAATAGTGTGTCTGTGTGTGTGTGTGTGCGTGTGGAATACCCCACAAGGTGGGGTCGCGGTGCTCGTGCAGGATGGGTTCACGGCACAGCCGGTGAAGCCCCCAAAGAAGAGGGAGTCACTCGGTTTCCAAGTGTCAGAATCTTCGTCACTTGGACATCAAACAAGACAGAGCATGTCCGACGCCAATCGGCGCCTTTCCGCAGTACAAGGCGAGAGGAAGAGGCACATCCTAAACCCGTTCACGACCGTCTCCAGCCCTCGGCAGCCGCGCAGAGCGCTAAGCCGAGGGACAGACACAAGTGTAACTTAAGCTCAGCAATGGGTTGCGGGAATATTTCATAGCCCTCACCTTAGTCCCCTTGCACTACGGTCATCGACAACGAGGCCTGTGGAGTCACTAGTTACGACCAACCAGCATTGTATGGGGGCGTGTGTACAGGGGGTGGAAAAACGGCTGGTAATGAGTATAGCATGCACCATCATTGGTGCATTACACACACCCATTGTCCGTGGGGTTGCTTCTGCACTAGCATGTGGTGTCTGGGCACATTTGTGTCAATCTGTCCAGGTTCTGTGCATCCCAGCACCAGGCCCCATGAATTCCGTCAACTGTGAGACTGTTTGGTAGTCGCCACGGAACTATATGCTTCCGCCGCCCAGAAAGCATGTTTGCGCAGCCAGCGTTTAATTGCAGAAACCACAACGCATTGTTTTGCTGGCATATGGTAGGACAGGTGATGTAGTATCTTTACCGTTGCCTCCTCACAATGGGGGCTCCTGCAGTAAGCTTTATGGCTGGCGCCACGCAGGGCCCGTGGTTCTTTTGAACCCAGACAACAGTACTACCTGGAGCCAGGCTGCTGCACTCAAGATCTGCCCACACCAGGATGCGGACCATTTTGCTGCGTTTTTGAGCACACCTGTCAGAAAAACCCGGGAGGTAATCTTTGTTGGACCTGTGTGGTGTTTTGAGCGGTGCGCCCAACTTAAGCGACCATTCAGGGGTTAGCGCAGCTGGTTCAACGAAAGCAGTCCCCCCCCTGCCTCTTTAGAACCCAACACCATCGCGACACCTACCACCTTCGTCACACTGTTGCAGCAAGAACCTGTGCATCGGTGGACTTTTTTGCTAATACAGTCACAGTCGATCTCCAGTCTCCAGCACGATTTCAGAACCTCTCTCACGGCCTGTACTACGTCTGCTTTGTGTCTGGGGGGCTGTCGGTAGCGAGGAGTATATTATCACGGAACTAACACATACTCATACGCCCCCACCTCCCACACCATACTGGCCAACCCTCTGTGGTTACCTCCAGTCTGCCCAAGTTGGTGAATTTTCCTCTTCCCGTGTATGCTGCCCACACAGAATGCAAATCCGCCCCTTGGGCTGAAAACGGGCCTCCCATTGGTATACAGTTCGTTCTGGTCCAAAGGTTCCCTGTGCTGTAGCATCCATTATTATGGGTAAGTTGGTGCGAAACAATTCTTACCAAGTCGTCATGGCTGAGATAGTGAAAGTTGCTACTTGCTGCCTCCCCTCCTCTGTCCATTTTTGGGTGTACACTCCATGTTAATTGCTTTGCTCGCCACTATTTGCGTGCTATCAACCACTCACTTCCTGTTTTAAAATGCTCTTCGATGGTTCCCGGCTGTATCTTATTGAACTGTTCCTTACAGTCTAGCTTCGCAATTGCTGTGAAATCATTTTCAGCACACTAGTGGAACCAGGATGCCATCTCTGTGATTGATAGACGGAGGATACTCATGGGGATTTCCCGAACTAGGTCATTTAGAAAGCAGGTGAATGCCCTAGCTGCTACCCTCAACCTCAATCGCTGGACGATAGGTTGAGGTGATGCAGCAATTGGACGCCAAAGCCATCCCTTTCTTGTCCATAGGCTCTTGGCTTTTGCAATTATGTACAGGCGGCATATTTTAGCACGCTTGTTGACACTCCAGCCCAGCTTCTGAACCATGTCACTAACTTCACGCATGTAGTGTGTAGGGGAATGCTGTCTGTTAGATACCCACCCTCACTCAGGAATTGCTCATCCTCTCCCAAATCCACCGGTTGCAAAAACCCCACAGCTGTCCCGCCCCCAACGATGCGAACCATGAAGTCTTTGGACAGGCCTATGCTATCCTCTTAACGTGACGCAGCAATTGGCCTGTTTCCGGAAAAGCATCAGGCGGAATACATGTATGGGGTGGGGCTGTACCCTTCGTTTAAATGGCAAACGCAATGATACCCTTCAGTGCCTCCTGGCGAGAGAATTTCGCAGGGACAGGTAGGGGGTCACGTGGGCGGAGGAGCTTACCAGACAGGTCATGAAGGCGCAGAGGGACCAGGGCCACATGTTGCCCAATTGTGACCAGTTCGCCGTACTTGCTTGCAGTGTGCAGGTGCGCAGTACAAGTGCAGGGTGGCCCCCGCCCAGTCTTTCTTGGTCGACAGCTTGCTGAAGACTGCTTCCACTGTGTGTGGTGTGGCACGTACGACGCGCACGACTCTGTTTAACGCCTGTTTTTCCCATGCGTTTAGGTCTGTTGTCTGCAGCATACAAACAAATTGCTTGTAAATCAGAGATATTTGACGTGGTGTGACATTGGGCACCACCACTGATGCCCCATAGGCCAGGGGTATGTCCAGCGACTGGGCGCGTGTGGTTAACTCACTGCGCATTCCTGCTGCGCGGGCCAAATCGCGATCATATTCGGCTTGTTTTATCTCCTTAAGGAGGCGTAGTACTTTCGGGTTCAGCCAGTAATTGCCACATGGCTTTCCATCCCAAGGGATCCCTTGGGCTACATCATTGACAACCCATCTGCGCAGTTCATACCACCAAGCTCTCTCTCTCTGATCCCCGCCCACCACAGTGTGTCCACATACTCCAAAACAGCAATACCCCAGCCAGCCAGATCAATAGTCAACATGTGCCGGTGCAGGGATGTTCTGTCTACACCGGCAAGAGCATCAGTCATGTGTTTTCGGAGGCGCTGTAAAGGGGCCATAGGGGTAAGCGCAATATACAGGATGCCCAGGTGCAGATGATATATGGCATAGATGACGAAATTCGGAGGTTTAACGGAGACTCTCCAAACATGAAAGAAACTAAGTCTGCGCACTTCACGAAGTGCCCTGTGGGTGCTGTACGGGAGGAACGTGTGCCGTTCTTGCATTACTTCTACCCAGCGACCCAGGTTCTTTGCCCGCACATCAACACTCATTTGCAGAGTGAGGGCAGCACACATGCTAACAGCCTTGTGCACCTGATCGAGGCACATGTATGATGTGCCCGCTTCAGTGAGGGTGAGGCGGAGGCGGTGAGATGTGCATAAACATTGCTGGAGGCAAGCAGGTAGAACGCGCCACCCTGGACGTCAATGGAAGCCATCTTGATTGGATCTGTGAGGCGTTGATTGCGGTGGAACATTGGAACGTAATCAGTATGAACCCAGCACCAGAGGACAGTAAGATGTCGGGGAAAGGAGGTAACATCTGGGGGCCGGGGGAAACCAAAAATGTCAGACCATTGAAAAACTGCATGCGGGCCCTAGTTGGGACAACTAAGTTCCTGGTGCTGGACATCGGGGCTCAGATAGTGGTGACAACTAGTCAGCAGGCCTCCTGTGTGTCTCCACAGACCACCCACTGTGTGAAGTACCCTGCGTTGCACATATAATGGAACTGCTCTGAAATCTGCAATATGCTCCACTGGTGAAAAACGACAGGGTGAGGAAGGAACACTGGAAACTGATTGGGACAGCAGGGACTCGTCGGATTGGCAGGAGACACTGCTTAGTTTTTTGTACGTGTTGATTGTGTTGTCCGGCGAGCAGGATCCGTGGCCGTAGTGTAGGAGACTATATGTGTACTGCCGAATTAGGTTAATCGCTGCCGTGGTCTGCTTCACCACCGATGTAGCTAGATCTAGTTTCTCTCGGATGTACTGGGTTGAAAGCATGGTCTCTATGACATTGTCGTGGCATTGTTGAATCCGAAATACATGACAGTCCGCAGCAGAAAACCGGGACAGCACTGTGTCTATGTCGAGTGTGGTACTGTGTGTTGTGTGCGTGCTGTGTGTGTTGTGTGCACCTCCTGATTCCTCATCATCGTGACCTGGTTGATGACCATTGCACCAAGGTGGCGACGGATCTCATACACGTGCTGGGGGATTGCTGGAAAATGCCCTAGGGGGCAGGCGGGCACCACGCACGATCGCGTCCAACCCACACTTAAATTCCTACGAGGAGCAGGCAAGCTTTTTGAGGTCTCGTACGGCGGCATTCGTTTCTGAGCCGCAGTGTTGTTGTACCCACCCTTCAAGGCGCTGCAAATCTGTGGCCCCCCACTTGTTGAGTAGGAGGTTCACTGCATGCGGGCTCCAGTTACTCACGTCAGCGGGCGGTAGTACTCTACAGTACTCCTTTTCCTTTTATTTTCTCCTTGGACGAGGACGCTGATGAGGACACTGGCGGCGATCCCGGTGCGAACACAGTTTTAGCAAAGGCCTTGGCCCTTGGCGTCGTCGGAGGACCTCTTGTGTTCGGCGGTGGTGTCGGTGTGGACTCACGAGACGCATGCTTGCTTGCTTGCTTGCTGCCAAGGCAGGACTGCACACCCCCTCTGGGTCTTGTTCATCCCGTGTGTGCCCTTAGCCCGATACACCTGCTCGTTCCATGACCACGTCTTTTTATTCGGGGCTCCGCTCCATGTCTTCCATTTCTTTGAGAAATTTGTCAAAATCGGACCGTGGGAGCGCCTCAGCGGCCACTGTCCGGACGGGTAGGAATTCTGTGTCAAGCCATGCTTGGAAATCGGTCTTTGTTTGGGCCTATGTGATCTCCTGTTGCGCTGTGGTTTTCGATTGCGTGAGTCCACTCACTTGCGGCTTCAGGTTTGACAATTCCTCAGTTGCATTGCGCACTTGTTGGAGAGCCGGATTAACCACCTCTGTTTGCCATGTGATCAGCGCAGCCATTTGTGTATTAAGCGTTTCTAGCGAGGTTTGCATGTCATCCACTCGGTTCACGCTCTTTTTGATAGCAGCCAGTTCATCCTGCATCCCTCGAATATTCCCAGTGTTCGGCTGAGAGATTTCAACGCCACGGCGCATGCATTGGTCGAATGAATGACCCATGTAGCCACAGAACGTACGGAAGGAACCCATACGTTGTTTTTCGGCATCACATTCCGGTACAATAACGGGAGGTGTACTCTTGTTGCAGTCCATGGTAGCATGGTCCGCGACACCACATTTTAGACACCAGCATTCCCTGTGTCTTCCTCCTCCCATGTCGAAGTAAGTAGTCTTGGGTCCCGACACTGCACCACTGCCGCGGGAATTGCGAGGGGTGTGTACCGCTGCATCATACTTGTCACAACCGCGAAGCCAATGTTGTTGGGAGCCGCAAAGAACACAATGTCGTGCTTCTCGACGGGCTTTTCCTATTTCGCATTCATGGCTCCAGTGCATTTCATCACAACTCCAGCATGGTTCCGGTGGGGGATTGGTTCTTGATGTTCGTTCCGATGCACGTCCTTTACTCGGGCAATCGCGTGTTGTGTGTCCACTCTTGTGACAGGCTTGGCATATGTCGGGACCATACGCTCCACGTCCAGCTTGCGGTGGAGGTGGAGATCCCGCTGGTGGGGGAGGTATAGCTGGTATTCGACCATCCGATGATGACATGCTGTATCCAACAGCGGTGCGTACCCCAAGTGGCGGTATAGTAGCTAGTAGGTCGTGTTGGTGTCCACTTCAACTGCTCAACGGTGAGGCCAACGCTGCCAAGAGCAATGTACACGCTATTGCGAGACAAACGGGCAACAACTCAGTTTCCGAGTGTCAGAATCCTCGTCAGTTGGACATCAAACAAGACAGAGCATGTCCGACGCCAATAGGCGCCTTTCTGCAGTGCAGGGCGAGAGGAAGAGGCACATCCTGCACCCGTTCACGACCGTCTCAAGCCCTCGGCAGCCGCGTAGAGCGCTAAGCCGAGGGCCCGTGAAGCACAGACACAAGTGTCACTTAAGCGCAGCAATGTGTTGCGGGAACGTTTCAGAGCCCTCACCTGAGTCCCCCTGCAATACGCCTAGCGACAACGAGGCCTATGGAGTCACCACTTACGACCAAGCAGTATTGTATGCGAGCGTGTGTACAGGGGGTGAAAAACAGCTGGTAATGAGGACAGCATGCACCATCATTAGTGCATCACACACACACACACACACGTTGAGAACCGCGAGACAAGAACAAAGCTAGAAAAGCGGTTACACACACACACACACACACACACACACACACGATTTCCAGCGGGCACCCCTATAGCACCACGTGGGCCACACGGCGGTGTGCCGCCCCGTTGAGAGCGGACAACGCACTCTTGGTTGCGTGTCAAGCGGGAGGTACGGCAGGGCCTCACATGATCATACATGACCCCAGGCACCCCGTCCTTCCGTCGCGCCCCCACGCCCGGGGAGGGCGGCGGTTGGGAGGGGGTCGGCATTGCTAGCCACTAACCCATAACTCCCCTTAACTCGCCGCACACCGTTCAAGACAATAATCAGCCTTTGCGCTCGCTGAAAGTAGGGAGGTGGAGGTAATTTTCTTGCAGGACATAAAAGCCTCCCTGGGGCGGCAGAAGGCCATGTGCCACATTTTCGTAAAGCGGGGTTGGCACTCTTTCTGCGGACAGGAGTGCCTGACACCCCTATGTCCCGCGCACTACGAACTGGGTGGCCCTCCATGCAGTTCATAGCGTCGAAGCATGGCACATCGTTTCGAGAGGTGGCGGTACTAGGGTGCCCTGCCAGCGCATGGGGGGGGGGGGGGGGTGTGGGTGTGATGCTTGTGGGCGTAGGCCCGAGTGCGCATGGGGCTGCACAGATGGCCCTCGGCCGCTCACAGAGACGGGCGCTAGCAAATGCGACCCGCTGCCGCCAGTTGTCGGGACCTCTTGGTCCAAGGCAATTTGGCTTGCCGCGGCGCGTGCCCTTGTGCGCCCGACCTCGCCCTCATGGCACAAGAGGGGGTGGGGCATGACTCTGTCAACGTGCTCTAGATGACGGAAAAAAGGTCGCAAAAGTGAGCGGGGGGGAGGGGGGGCACGTTCCCCACCACCCTTGCGGGGCGCAGCGCCGCCACTAGTGCCGTCCGCGCCGGGAGAGGGCGGCACAGCTATCCCCCCGGCCCAGCAACCCTGGGCCAATGAGTTTGTCCGCCCTCAGCGGGTGCCCCCCCTCCGCCCCTTGCTGTGGTGCGCTAAATCCCGAGGGGGGGGGGGGCACCCGGTGAAGGGTGTGCTACTCTGAGCCACGTCAGGCCGGAAGGCTGGGTGAGCGGGTGTCCGGCCGTGGGCACCCGCCGGACACCACCGTGGCCAGCAATACGCAGGGCCGCTTGGCCAGCGGTTGTCGCGCTCGCTGGCACGTCTGGGGGCGCCAGCCATGCCCGTAGGATCCGGATGAGGCTGTCGCCGACACAACGACCACAGGGGCGGGCCGTTGGGACTACTTTCCGGCGGGATCCATGCCGCCCTGCCCGGGAGAGGGAGCCCCGGCGCGCCTCTTTGAGCTTGTCCGCATGCAGCGCCCGTGGGCAGTGGGAGTGGTACGGCGGCCGGCTATTGCTCGGCCGCTGCTGCCCCGGCCATCAACAACAACAGTGTGAGCAGTGTTGTGTGGCGCCGGGGTGGTCAAGAGGTGCCTCGACGGCTCCAGGCAAAGTTGTGGCGGCTACTGCAGGCGGTAGTGCATATCGAGAAGTCAGGCAACCACCGGCCGGTCCGTGCGATGCATGCTACGAAAGTTGGCCAGAAGCACCAAGTAGGCATAGACGCATTAAAAGTTGCCCTCCAACAGGGTGGCGCGGGCGAAGAGGGGGTGCGGCACGTCAATTGCTTCACGCAATACTCGCAAGCGCTCCCGCAACGCGAACATTCGCCAAGCGTGGCGATGGCATAGCCTGATTGGCACTGCCCGGTCGCTACGTGAATCAAAATCCAGAACCAGCTCCGCGTAGGTGATTGGGCCGGACCCTGGAAGCCCTTAGAGCGTTGAGGCCCAGCTCACCCGCACCACCACAAAGTCACACCCCCATGGCCACCGCGCTAGTGGGCCCTGGGGCAGAGTCATGAACTAGCTCATCGTGGCAAGGCGTAGCGGGCCGTCGTACCCGCGGCGTGAATTTGGGGCCCGCCCCCTCGCCGGCACCGCAACACACCAAATCGTCGTTTCACCATCTCCAACGTCCAAACACAACACAAGAGACGGAGCCTACACACCCCGCCCCTCTATAGCAAGCACTCAAACTTGTACACCCAACAACCAAGGCTTAAGCTCCATGAAGTAGAGGACAGCCATACCACCAACCAAAGACACATATCCAACTGACATGAGCTTGTCCTCGACCCCCTCTCCTAGTGACGTGCGAGCACCCGTTTGCTTGTTGTTGAGGCCAATTTGCCGTGCCATGGCCACCACACCCAACTCCTTGATGTTTGCATTCGTTTGTCCTCTCACTCCGACCTACAGCGTGTTGGTGCCCAAGTAGATAGCTAGTTGGTGCCCAAATAGAAAGCAGTAGACCATCATATATTTAGCTTATTCATCATTCCCACCATATTGGACCACGGCCTAGGCGCATGGGCGTCCTTTGCATCCCCCCCTTGTCAAACATCTCATGAGAACGCATGCGCAACCGTACTATTCTCTACCTACATGACTGTACAACAGGCGGTTTGTGTGTGCTTCGGGATGGCGGCCATCAACACATCACGCGTAGCTTCAACAAAGAACATAGAGGCAGCAGGCACAAATGTCTCTATGGTAGACTGGCGCTCTCCCTTGGCCTTGAAATCCATCATCACCGCAAAAATCACACCCTTCTTTGCCTTCACCGCCACTAAACCATGAGGTACCTGCCTCTTCTTCGTATGTTGCACCTTGGTCCCGTTGCTCTGTGGCATGAGCTTCAAAAATTTGACCTTCGGGTCATTCATGGTACAAATCTTGGCCCGTCGCAGATCCACCACCCCCCGAGCAGCCTCCGTGCCACCAGCCGTCTTCAAAAACCGCGAAGAGAGGAAAAACTGCATCTAGCCCAAGCAACATCTTCTAAATAGGGTTCTTTTCGTAAACGGTAGTGAGTACTTCTCCCACGGTAGCACGGCTGTAAATGATCATACGGCCCACCCTTGTTAGGGACATAATCCTATGTATTGAAGCAGACATTTGAACTCGGGTCTCTCCCGTGTGGGGCACATACCGGATCACATAATGGATTTCCTGCTCAAACCACGGACGGAAGGCCTAATTAGGCATGGCCGCACCAATATGAAGAGCACTTTCAAAAGTAGGATTTGCTACAATAGTACAAACTCGACAGTGACCTTTGGACTGCGAAACAGTGCGCTCATCCTGGAGTATCTCATATCTATATGGGACATCTGCTCGATCCTGATGCGGCCACTTCTCACATTGGCCCACTCCCATCGGCCCGTCAAGGCGAACATCGCAAGCCTCAGTGGCGGCTTGGGCTCCAGCAACAGATGCAATGTCCCAATTCATGTCCCTCTGTTCTGTTGCTAGTTGCTTGTTATGCTCCACCTCCACCGTGTCACTAACACACCGCTCCCTGCAACCAACACTCCTCATCACCATCCTTGTGCATGGTTTCTACTGCACTCATATCAATCAGTGTGTTTGGTCCTCATGATGTGTCATTATAGTGCCTGCCAAAATGCAGCACTCCATGAGCTGAAAACTGGCAAGTTGTGTGTGGCTTGCTGGGTGTCAATAGCACCCTTCCGCATGCAGCATGTGTGCAAAAGAAGAGCCCCTGTGTGTGTGCGGGGAACGGTATGAATTCCAATTATGCTCAAAACTGC
This sequence comes from Eutreptiella sp. 'Long Island Sound 2002', assembly GCA_964036045.1. Classification (NCBI taxonomy): domain Eukaryota; phylum Euglenozoa; class Euglenophyceae; order Eutreptiales; family Eutreptiaceae; genus Eutreptiella; species Eutreptiella sp. 'Long Island Sound 2002'. The sequence continues at coordinate 70,400,938 of OZ038384.1, forward strand.
GAGATTCAACTCCTATGCAATCCTACCATACTGCAACGATGTGTTCATAGTCCGAGCACTGCAGCCAGCCCACCCCTGAGGGGCTTGTCACTACCCATATGGACCAAAGGCCAATGACACACCACGGCTCCTGCCCTGAGTAACCCACTGTGTATCTGTGTGTGTCTGTTTGTGTATGCACATGCGCGCATGTGAAACCTCATCACCGCACAAACAGAAGGCAGCACCAGGACCAGACTCACTTTAAATTTGTTCGGCGATTTTGGTTCAGGTGGGCAGTTCAGGTGTTTGAACTATTTCTGGTTCTGATTTGACATGTTCAAGACAAAGGCATACATTCCATTTGATCATTTCAAGCAGACACCCGGCAAGTGTCAGCAATAAAAGGCCACCTGCACAGAGAATCAGTGTTATTGCCCAATTTTTTCATCCTAACAATCACAAAACCATCCGCCAAAGTGACAATTGCAAATCATCAATAATTGCAACACCAGAGATACCAAAAGCTCGCAGGGCCTTGGGCATCTCCACTGCACTGCACATTGCTGGTGGAGTTTTCTAGGGGAGTAAATGACAGCAACTGACGGGTAATTTGAAATGCATCCCCTGCCAACATGGATCTGGAGTCCACACGAGTGCAATTCTGCCCTTTGGGGTCCAACAAGTTGCAGGAGGTGCACACAATCGAAAAATTGGGCAACAAAATAACGGCAATGCACTCGTGAAATGAATGGCAACAAATGCTGCTGCAATAGTGATATGTGTGCATACGACACGCAGCAAACGTGTGTGAGCACACAACTGAGTGTCAATCTGAGTGCCGAAACTGCGACAGCACACCAGGTTTGGGTCGTTCAACAACACATCTTGAATGTCAAAAAGAAAATGCCTTAAGCCTTAAAGTCTGTGTAAAAGTTCTGCCTGGAATTGAGAAGTCAGTGTCGGTTCAATCAAAGAGGGTACCAAAGCACCTGATTCTGTATTGTCGACGATCCTCAGCAAAATTTCGTTTGGTCAAGGGTGTGACGACAGTGATGTGCACGGGGGCCATCTCTTGCACAAAAAATGAGGTCACACCTACATTTGGCACCTGTACCCGTGCTAAGAGAGGGCGCAGGATTCTGCAGGCACTGAGACCACTTGACACACCTCAAAGACGCAATGGAATCTGAAAGGCTGTCTTTGTTGATGCTTTGGGCGAAACGATTGAATTGGAAAACGAAGTAACTGGTCTGCTCATGGTGAGCCTGCACACATAGATAAGGAGATTTTTGCATCGCACAAGCGCTCTCATGAAAGCAGCCCAGGCGGCCTCTCAGGCCTTCCCAGAGTGTCCCGTTGGCTACACAACCAGGTCTATTGACTTCAAGTTGGGAGTATCCACTGTGAGATGAGGTGCTGAGACACTGCAATGAACTGATCAACCGTGTCTATTTCTGTCTGCAGCAGGATACCAGTCCCCAGTCCCCTTTTCGGCGATGTTCCCAGTGTGTGAAGAGCAATTGTCACTGTCACGCCCCCAACACCGATGACGGGCGCTGCTGACATCTGTGCAGGCCCCCTTCATCCGATTCAGCATGGCCTTCCGCTTGAGCCGAGCGAATCCTCGGACCCTCAGACGACAGGGAAGCACCACAAAGAGAAACGTACTTTGTAAAGCAGACCGAAATAGAATTCTTTGGCAACATGCTCAAAGCGAATATCTTCGAGTCGCATGTCCAGACCTTCTCATACCCTTGGCAAGCACGTCACTACATATTGCAAAAAATCCTGTTGATTTGACAATGGCACGTTGGTAAATGTGTCAGACTGGTGAGCCTGGTCTGCAAACCTGATACCCCTTTTGGTCAGCAATCGTGGCAAATGTATGGGGTGACCCTTGCTTTCAACCACAATGTGGTGAACATATCGTACAACATATCACAACATGTTGTAACACTGTCTGGCAATGAACGACACATGATGGTCTGGCCAAAAGGGGGCCTGATCAGAAGCGCCCCTTCCTGCAACACTATCCCCCACTCGACAGAGGCCCACTTGACAGGAGCCCCCCAACACCACCACCAAAAAACAGACTACCCCATGAGGAACCAATGCAAGTAGCACTTGTGTTCAAGACACACAGCCCCAGTCCCCTTGCGCTGCTTCGTGTGCAATGAAAATCCCGCCTCCAAAAAAGCCCCCTGACACAACCCCCTGACAAATCATTCGACTGCAGCAGCAACGGGCACAAAGACCCTTTTGCAGTCCCTTACCAGTTCCGCCCCCTTCCCCCCAAGGTTGAGGATTCTAGCTTGTGGCGTGAGATGTGCCTCACACAATCTTAATAGGCTCTTTGGCATGTGCAATCTCGCGATTCGTATCAAATGACAACAGTTGCCATTACAACAATTAACAGTTGAAGGCTGGTGGAGCAGGCCATGGCAAAAGTATCAGCATGTGTCACATGCCACGAAACAGGAACATCTGACCTTAGATGGGGCAACAGGGATCTTGCGTGGAGGGAAAGAGGGCAGGTGACATGAGTAGGTCTTGGGATGAGAATAGGGGAGGCGAGGCATAATAACAAAACAACAAACAACAAACAATTGTAATTATTCAAATAGGTATCTCACGTTCAGTGCCGGAACCCCGAAGGGTAAGACTTCAAATAAGAACAGGGTACAGCAGGGGCTGCCTGGGTAGCCATACAGGTTGCAGCTCACGACTAGCCCCCCATGATTTCCCTAAAAGGGGACACGGTCAGTGTAGGGGGATGTCCCACTCGTTGGGTCCCAGTGCGCCTTGTGATGTTTTAGGAGTGGTTGTAGTCGGAGTTCCCACAACGTGGGGTCCCAATCCTCCCTGAGTCGCTTGTGACACATGTAAAGTGTTTCGTGTATGGGTGTGGTACAGCAGTGGTACAGTAACAGTTTCATCTAGTGTGTTCACCACGCTTCCTCCTCCACGTTGTGCAGTAGGTGCATTTGGTACGCGTAATACGTGTGGATGTATTGTGTTTGTGACAAAATTGTTGTGTGTCACGTGTGGCGGGGGTATTGCCAGTGCCAGTATGTGAGCAATTTCGAGTTGTCATAGAGTGGGCAAGTGGCCCATTTTGCCAACTTGTACGCTTCAATGGACGCATTCAGGTAACTCTTCCATTTCAGCCGTAACTCCAGTGGATGCAACTTTTCGTCGCATAACTAGGCTACTAGGCAGTGATAAGAATGCTTGCCCTTGTGGTGTCATTGTTTGTTCTGTCATGCATACGAATTGGTACGCTTGTTTCACTGTGCTTAGATGGTGTCTTATTGCCTCCTCCATGCTCTTATACCATGAGGCCCACATGGTGTCGAGGTGGAGCTGCGGTCGACTAGGGGTCGCCGTTTCTTCGGCGTGGTGGCCCCCCCAAGGGGCTATGAGCAATGGATACTGAGCTCGCATATATCCGTGTGACACAGGAAAATGGTCATAGCCACAAATCTCAGTTCATTGTTTTGACTTGATGCACCGCAGGACCACATCAGTGCCGAATGTTGCCTTGAGTTCCAAGCCAAGGCGGGGGGGGAGGGGGGGCAGAAAAAAATTCTCCCAAGAGGTGAAATTTTTTTTCAACCGCCACACTCGTCCCCCCCCCAACCCCATACACCAACAATTTTACCCGTCGGAGACTTTCTCAACCCCTGACCCCCTACTATGCCCCCTGACCCCCTACTATCCCCCAAATGGACCCCAAATCTACTTAAACACCCCCACCCCCCTTCCCCTCCCCCCCCCTTCCCCTTCTCCCCCCACCCCCATGCTCCGCCACCTCCATAGGATTTCAGTGAAATCTTGTGGAGGCAGCCTCGGCTACCATGGCCCGGCGTGGCCAATCCTAGGCCCCCGAACCTCGGGCCAACTCACGAAGTTCCCCCCCCAGCGCGGCCACGGCCCCCCTACCCAGCTCCCTCCCCTGTAATCCACCACTTGTCCACCATCTGGTCCTTTGCCCCCTGTCCTTGGCGGCGGGCCGTCCCCCGGCTCCCTTCCCCCTTCCCTCTACTCCCTTCTGGTTCTTCTCCTTCATCTTTTGTCCTCCGGACTCCCTCACTGCACCCTGAGTCCACACGGTTCCTGCCCTCATGCCCCCTTCGCCCCCAGCCCATGTCATGGTCACTTGGCCTATTTGCCTCCTTTGTCTTTACCTTATCTTGGATATGCTGCCCTATCCTGTGTAGTAGTTGGTTAGACTACACGGTCGCATAGTTATCCTCCTCCCTCCTCCCTTTCCACCTGTGCATGGTCACCTCATGGTCCGTGTGGCTGTCGAGGTTCAGCCTTGGGGGTCCTCCGTGCATCGCCTATGCAGCGCCCTTGCATCGTCTGCCCATCAACTGCCCATCAACTGCCCATTCCTTCTCCCGTCCTTGCCTTGCTTGTCATCCTGCTTCCTTCTTTCTCTTCTTTCCCTTCTTTCGCTTCTTCCCCCTAATTGCTTTTTCTCCCATTTCCCCTTGCCCTTTCGCAGCTCCTCTAGTTTGCATCTTCATTCTCTTTTTTTACCTGTGCAGTAGCTTGGTCAGGCTGCATAGGTGTCCTCTTCGGGTTCGCCTGCACTGGTCCAACTGGGCCTGTGGACTGCTCACCCCCACCCCCACCAGTTGAGCCCTTCGAGGTCTCCTTAGTCTTGCCATCCTAAGGGCCACCGCTGCCACTAGGACCATGCACGGATGAGTGTTGTTGTGTGCCTTAGGTGGTGTATGCATGGCCTAGCTGCCCCGGACCCGGCATAGGAGCAAGACCACAAAGAGGCATCACCAGGGGAGCAGCAGCCGGTACTAGCCCCTCTGAGAACATGTGCCCCTGCTGCTGCTCTGTTCTTGCCTGTGACTCCTGCCCACTCTGTCTTCTTTCTCCTCCTTGCTTTCTCTTCGGACAATGGCGCTTTGTCTGCTTCCGGCTGCTCCTCTTTGGTGCTGCCGCTGCCTTACTCTTTTCTGGCCTCCTGTTTGGTGCTCCCACCGCCTTGATTGACTCCGCAGCTGGCTCCGCCTCGCTTGTCCTTGGCCGACCAGGAGGCTTCATGTATAGGGCCCCGCCACTTTCCTCCTTAATGACAAGCATTACCACCCACCTGCTATTGACGATGTGCTCTTCCTTTGAGCTCTTGCTTCTTTGGCAACTGGGGTGCACCAATCTAAAGGGCTCTTGCATCCGGGAGGTACCACAATACCTCACTTCAATGCCGGCGTCTGTTGGCTTCGGGACGGGTTCAGGGCCGGCCGCCACACTCTTCATCACATCGGGTCCACGTCCGCTGCGCCTTGCCAAGGCCGCCAACATCGCCTCCTTGCTGAGTAGGGTGTACCCACTAGAGCGTAGTCCCTCTTCTAGGGTCCACTCGGCAGTAGTGACGGTCCGGGGGCGCTTGGGGATGTACTGCCCACAGCCCTTCAACTTGGGCACCGCTTTGAGTTTGCTCCAGTGCTGCATCCATTGCAAAGTGGCACGTTGTTCTTCTGTGTGCTGCTCCGTCATGGACTTGGTCTTCTCAAAGGGGTCGGTTCGTCCTGGAAACCGGCTGGCGACCCGCACAGCCAAGTATGAGCAATTCATCGTCTGTGCAATCTGTGTTGGCCAAGGTGCCGTGGCGTTGTGGACTGTGTAGTCCCGCGACTCAAACTTGGTGGCGAGGTCTTTGACGGGTTGCAAGCACAAGGGATCAACGATCCACACCTCTGTCTTATCCCTGTCAATAGCCACCACGAACGAGTGGCAGCTCAGCTGAGTAGGGGTCAGCGGTCCCTCATCTCTCAGGCTGGGGAGCGCAACCGGATTGTTAGGCAGGCGGCCCATGCGTCCGGAGGGTAGCCAGCCTCTCCTGCTCATCACATTTTTGAATTTGAGGAGCTCGGCACGTTGGTCGTTGTACTCCCGGAGTGCGGTATCTGCTGTTTGAAACCGCTTGTTGCGGTGTGCCCCCAATGGGGCGCGCACGTTGAACACGTGTTCTTTCCATTTGTCCCCCAAGACTTCGGTGCGCTTGTACTCAACATCCCAAATCCGGGACATCCAGATCTGCTCGTCGGTGTCACCTTTTTGCTTTTTGTAGCATAGCAGTCGTTTGGGATTGCCACTACCGGATGGAGAGGGGATGTACCTGCCTGCTTTGGAGGCCCTTACCATGGAAGTGCAGTGGGAGTCGGGCCGGCTATATTCGTGCAACCAACGACAAGCGGCAACATTGGCAAAATCAATGAAACCCACGGTGGTTGCTGGAAAGCGCTATTGGGGACCAAACTGACTGCTCCAACGGAAGTGCCCCTCTATAACGTGCTCATTCTTTTCAAATGGTATAGATTGGCCTTGGAATGTGGAACTTTTTGCGCTGCTCGGGTCCAACGGTGCCGCGGCTTAAACAACTACATCTTGCCAATGACAAGTAGCATAAGTGAAGACACCTACTGAGGTCACTTGTGACTTTGCAATGTTCCTAAACGTCACCATTCTAGCAAACAGGGGCCGATATAGCACTGCATTATCTGGGGCCACAGGGCTTGATTTTGCGGTGCTTTTAATTGTCCGCAGTATGTTTTGGACACGTCACAAGCAATCCGTTGAGACCCACTCATGTTGGCAGCTACATAGGTTGTTCACGAAGTGGGCCACATGTATTTTGGTCCCATCCTTGCACGTGACATGCCTGGTGTTCTTGTAATCTTTGTGTAAGGAGAGAAATGATTCCAACAAGTCTAATTGTGCAACACAACTGCTTGTACCTTCCACCCCACTTGTAATCTCCCCCCAATGTTGTGACAGTTCCCCCCTTGGAGGGGGGGGGGATCGCACCACCAAACTATAACATTTGAAAATTGTAGCTGTGCATGCACAACACCGGTAGTGTGAATCGCATTGAAACATGATGTTACTTCTGTGCGCGTGCCCTTTCCACAAGCACTGAGTGATACTTCTTTTTACAACCCCAAACAACCTTGAATCGAATGTGCATGAACTCGGGTCCCGAGGGTAAAGGAGCAATGATAGTTGCCAACAGCAGGCCTGCGAGAGTGGTGCCAAACATGAGTGCATGTGGCATACATTTCTGTTCAAATGACAGGAGAAATCAACTTTGACAAAGGGCACTTGCAAAAAAATAGCAGGAGAGCACACTACAACCAACCATTTCCAGAAAAAATGTCAAGGTGGCGTTCCCCTCCCTTGGGGGATGGGAGAATTGCAGGGGGGGAGGGGCGGGGTTTCAAGGGGGGCGTCAGGTAGGAAGTGCAATGGCCGGTAGCGCCTCCTCTTCAAAATGGCCCTCATTTTCAACATCTTGGTTCGGGGACACACCGTTCGGTTTAAGCAAAGTAATCCCATATGCAAACATTTCATCGAAATCTCCCACGATGTCGTCCCCTATGGCATGATGCTGCTGGAGGCTTTCTTGATGCAAATGCACAGATGGCACTAAGACGCACAGAATCGGCTCGCACATTTTGTGCACGTATTTTTGCATGATTAAATGTAAAACTGTCCACAGCAAAAGAGTCGGATTACCACAAAAGCCCCCCCTTCCCCCATGCACGTTGGTTCGAAAGCCCCCCCTTCCCCCATGCACGTTGGTTCATGTGTACCATGCTGAAAAATCAGTCTCTCGCTCACCATGTTCCCTGTTTGTCCAGTGCTTCTTCCATACTTCATGATGCACACGACAAAGGTAACCGCTTTACAACTACACGAGCACACCACCACTGGTATTATTTGTTCTCATAATTTGCAAACCCTCAACATTTTGGGTGCACGAGGAGCCTTTGCCACAGGTCTTGTGCTGCTTGGGGCTCTACTAGCATGCCGTACACAGCAACTCACTGACTACTGGCTCAGCAAGCAAGCGTATACTGAGAAAATCCCAGTCGGAAGCAAGCCCATGCGCGATACATTGTAGATAGACTCAAGACCCCACTGTTCAGTGGTGTGTAGGGGGTTTGTGCCTTTGATTGTGAATTGCAGTTGTGTGCAGAGAGGGGGGGAAGGGGTTGAGGCACCCGTATTAATTGTCCGCCATCACAGCAACCATCGTAACCTGGCTTGGTGCCCTATCCCGCAGCCACGGCAGCAGACGTGCGCCCACTGGAGGGGTTCAGAACCAGTGGGGTGCTCAAATGCAATGCACAAGGGGACAACATGAAGAAAAAAAAAGGCATAAAACCTGCACTGCTTCAAGAATTCCATTCACCAAGTCAACGTGCAAATAGTTTTGCTCATAAGGCTTCCAGGGGGCAGTGGAAAAAAGGGGTACCTTTGGTAAACTATCATGGTGTCGCTTTCTGGCAGAAACCGAGCCCTCTTGCCTTGAACCCAGACGCACACATTGGAAGGTGGAGTCGAATGGAATGGAAATGCCGCAAGCGTTATCCAACAGGAGATGCCCTAATGAACCCTCACTGTGGCCCCCACTTCCCTTGTTGATAAGTTCATCCTTGCAGAAACGGATGCAAAGCAAATGCAATGCTGCAATTGCTGTGAGGCCAAATTTGCACATCCGCACCACAGGGACTTTCCAATACATCTTGTGAAACAAAGTTTGCGTCTTCTGCAAGGTCACTGTCACCGCAATGCTTCAGGTCCCCTCCAGAGTGCTGGTCAGAGTTAGTGTACAGGGACAGACAGGGTACAGGGATAGGCCAATCACCATCAAGGCCACGATGACGAGAACAGGGGTTCTCAAGGTTTAGAAAATGGTCAATGATGTCGTGGTTCGAACACACAGGTAAAGGGCACGTCCTAATGGAGGTGTTCAGAGGGGGGCGGGGCAGCACTTTTGCGATGCAGCACAGGCGCATATGCACATATGGTCAAAAAGAGGGGGGGGGGATAGGGTGAGTACAGCTGTGGACGATGAAACTGGGTTGAAACGAGCTGAAGTTACCTCATATCTTCCACAGACCACTGCATACACACCACAGGCTGCAGTGCAAAGACCCCCCACGAATTGTTCCATTGTGAAAACAGTCAGGGCTAAGGTTCGAATTTGAGTTTTAGGTTCGTGTTTGCCGCGACAAAACAAGGCACGACTTGTGTGAGCCCCAAGCGGAGCAGTGGAGGAGACCCCGCCCTGGTCTGACAGTTCAGTGGGACATGCTGGAAAAAACCCCTTTAATTGAGAACACCGACCAAGAGTGTATCCCGTGGGCACCCTCCCCTGCCCTCATCGGAAACCATCAGTCAACCAGTGAGCGGATTAGCCATCGATGCGTTGCTCTTGGTCGATTTGAGCGCCCGTTTCTTAGCACTTCACTCAATCAAAACCCAAGGCTGGAGTGGCGATGGATGGAATGGAGAGGCAACTAAATTTGCCTGCAACAGTCAGAGGTGTAGCCTGTAATGACCCTACTTCCGCCCACAAAAAGGAAATCCCAGAGCCTCAGCACCACAGCTATGCACGTGTGTGTGTGCCAAATTCTGAGACTGCTTTGCCATACTCCACAAAGGCACCGCACTCGGTAAGGGGCAGTTGAATGGCTGCGAATTCAGAGGGTAATCGGATTTGGGAGAGTGGGAGGTCAGCAGTAAAATGAAAGGTTTCGACTATGGCCGTTCTGCCACCTGAAGGCGGCAGGAGGTTTTACAACAAAAGCAGTTGGCTGGAGGCTGGGTTCGAGTTTCGCGCACAGGAAGGGGTGGCACAAAGGCAACGCAAGATGAAGAATGCCCATACTTAACAAGAGACGGTGGGGCAGGAAAGGGGGCGGACTTCACGGCCCCGCTCAGTTGCCCCTGTGCCCGTGCATCGCAAGGCACCACAGCACTGCGCCCATGACCACCGCAACAGCGGCGGGAGAGGCTCTGACCCCAGCAGACGAGGGATGTTTGACCGGAATGGGACTAGCCTTGGGCTCTGGAGAGGCTTGGGGACTTGGGGACTTCTCAGTGACGCCTTCATGTTCTCCTTCAACTTTAGGCACCTGCACAGCAACAGACCTCCGGAGTAATGTGGTCAGGAACTAGAGGTGATGCGTAGCTTCCCGGAGTCTCAAAACGTGTTGCCATTCACGTGGTTCTACAAACGCCTGACCTGTCTTCTCCATTGGATTCGGCGTCTTGTCTAATAGGGCCTGGACCCACGAGACCTATAATATTGGTTTTGGGCTATTGTGGTAAAGCCCCTCCCCATCCACAATCACCTGTTTGGTGTATTTGGGCAGCATGGTAGTCCTCGGATCGGTGTATGGGGGTGGGGGTGGGGGTGGGGGTGGGGGTTTAATGTATTTGTGGTTGGTGTGCCATTTGTGTGTTTCTGACTTTACCATGCACAGCGTCACCTTTCCACTGTTGTCACTTCGAGAAATGGATGCCCAAATGGATGCTCTCGTGAAAGCCTCCGTTTTTAGCCCACAGAAGTAAGCAGCCGTTGAACACTACCACTACCATTTCTCGACTGTGCTCACTGGTTTGGGAATGGGTCGCTTCTTTTGGGCTGTGTGCCCCAAAAGCCGACGTGGGCCGTTGTGTTTGGGGAATTCATTGTACTGGGGCGGATCGGTCTAAAGCGGGGGGGGGGGGGGGGGGCTAGCACCTCCCGAGTCTCAAAATGTGTTCCTCTTCATGTGTTTCTACGAATGCCTGAACTGTCGTCTCTATTGGGATCGGCGTCATGTAGCTGTGTCCAATGAGGCCTGAACCCGTAGGGGCCTATGATCTTGGTTTATGGTGCCGATTCCGTCACGGGTCCGCCAACAAGTGGTCCCTGTGACCAAGCACCTCACTGCCCCTAGCCGCCTGCTTTCATCCCCAATGGACCCTCTGCCAAAGGTTCTATGTGTCGCAAGCCCTTGTCCACAGGGAGGGGCAAAGGAAGATATGACCTAGAAAATTCAAGTGACTGTAAGACGGTTGACTGAAAGACCGTAAACAAATTGGGAGGTGGGGTGCAATTTACCATGCAGGCGGCAACCTGCCGTCTGCAGCCCTTGTCCCTTGAAGAAGAGGAAACGCCGGTCATGATGTGCTGTATTCCCAGGAGCCCTGAGAGGACTTGTAGAAAAGCAGAGCACTTGCCCTCGCCAGCAGAGACCGGTATTTGAAACGAAAGGTGCTGAACCAACACTTGTAGGACCACGTGTCGAGAAACAAAGATGGTGTTTGGTTCAGGCAAGCGACTTTGGGTCCTTGTGCCTCATGCTCATCTATGTTGCACATGGTGGCGTACACAACAACACACACGCAATCTCAGCCGCAACCTGCATCTCATAACATAACCCCCTGCTCAGCCAAACGACTTTGGAATCCAATGCTGAGGTGGCGTTTGGCTGTCTGAACATTTTTTCGTCGGTTTGAAAGGATAGCGGAGCATGTGGGGGGTATGCGGGGAGGATAGAGGAATATGCGGAGAGGATAAGGGACGATGCGGGGAGGATGCAGGGAGGATAGGGGAGGATGCAGCTTCTTTGTTTGTCTTGACTTTGTGTGTCGGGCGTCCCAAAGGTCAGAGCAGGCCCTTGATGCAGCTGTGGCACCACATGACACTTCCAAGGGCAAGGCGGTGCTTTGCAACCTGAATGGGCACCCCCTCGCCAGTCAGACTGCCTTCTTGGACCATGTGAATGAACGCAGTCAGGAGAGGCTTTGTCCATTGCGGCGGCACATTGATGAATTGTATAGTGATGTCACTGCAGACATTGAAAGATCGGCTGTGGGTTTTCATCAACGCACATGTGACTAGGTTGGGCAGTGAAACATTTGGACACCGACGGGCGATACGAGGATCTGGGAGAAAAAGGTCAGAGACAAGGGGTAATGGCACAAGGAAGATTTTAGAGTATCTGCAGGCGCCAGCGCATCCAGGACACGCCAGCGTCTCCCATGTCAGCCCTCATCGTGAAAAGGCGGTTCCTATTGAATCATGCAATGCATGCAGCAGTTTCCTACTGGGGTGGCTGAAGGTGGGGATCACTGAATGGCACTGACGGTGCAGGTGGGTTGGTGAGGGTTGTTCAGGACCCTTGCAGGTGTTTCTTTTGGCGGGGGGAAGGGGCTGCAAATTTTTTAGAGTTGCAGTTGTGGGGGAGGGGCCTGGGGGGTGGGGGGGGGGGGCATTCAAATTTCGTACCCGGGGGTGTTAACGAAAATTTTCAGTTCACTCAAAAAAATGGGTAGTTTGGGTACTTTTTGCGCGTTGCAAACCTGGCCACTGAAAAAAGGGAAAGTTTTCACCATTGACCCAGAAGCGGGGTGAAATGGGACCCTACGACCTTTGCAATAGTACAACCGATTTTTGCTTCTTAGGCTGATGCTTACCACAGGTCCCAAACTCCTATTTTCCGCATCTTGCAGCCCTTGCTTGTTGTACCAGGCTTTTTTTTGTTTTAGTCTTGATGCTTATCACAGTTCCAGAGCCCCTATTTCTGCACCCCAGCAGCCCTTGTTGTTGCGCCATGATTTTTTAATTTTTAGTCTGATGCTTGTCACAGTTCCCAAAGCTCCTAGTTCAGCACCCTGTGGCCCTTCCCAAAGCCCCCTGTAGCCCTTTTTGTTGCACCAAGAAGTTTCAATTTTTAGAATTTTTAAAATTTAGCCTAATGCTTGTCACAGTTCCCAGAGCCCCTATTTCTGCACCTTATGGCCCATGTTGTCGCACCAAGAATTTGAATTGTTGGTCTCATGCTTGTCACAGTTCCTAGGGGGAGTATATGCGCCACGCGCTTGCCGTGCGATACTTTTCCGACATGTTTACCCGTAAGGGGCTGGCTTTGACACACCTCCCAAAATGCCCCCTAAGGAGAGATAACCCTTGGGTACCAAACGCTGGGGCTGAGCTTTGAGGGCGGGATCTCCAAAGAGCAACAAACGACATTTGTATAGCGCCTCGTCTTGCACAACCTGGCGCACAAAGCATGGACGGTTTGATGGAACAACTTGGTGCAGTTTTTCAACTCAAGAGTATCACGGACTAGGCTCAAAACCCTGAGGCAAGGGGCAGAAGCTACAGCAGCTTGGTCAGGCCACACCGCTAAATCTCCGCGCTGCGCGCGCGCCGCGTCAGGTGCTCCCCCCTAGAGCCCCAATTTTTGCATTTTGGCATCACTCCACGGCTAGTCTAGGCAAATGCCTAGACTGCCCGGCCTTGTGACCTGAGCAAGGGGTGTTCCCACCATACAGCGATGCCTGAGTCATGCTGGCAAATGAGCCCCTTGCAAACAATGTCATCAAGCTGCTCAGCACCTCGGAAGCATGTTGTTGTGGCATGATAGCGATGTTGTGAAGAGATCAACAAATGGACAAAGGCAAGGGCTGTGAATTGCTTGCAAAGTGGCTACATAACCTCTACTTTCTTGAGTTCCCTACCATGGGGAGCAAGCACCATTGGTGAACTATGCGAAACACATCTTAACCAATTTGTTTTAGCCCCATCAAAAAAACGGGGTACTTTGGCCAAACTATACCCCCTATCCTAAATTTGAATGTCGCCCCCCCCTCCCCTTAGAGGGGCCCCTACTGTGTCCATCCCCCCGCGCACCCTGTTTTAACTGGCTATAGGTTTCCTTGTTAGAGTATTGGACCCTAGAAACAGAATTGCATATGTCCCTTGCTGTGATTAAGGCCGCCATTAAATTCGTTCATCAAAATTTTGTTGACCAAGCAAGCTGGCCCTACATCAAATTTGTGAGGTGTACCCCATGCAAATTCATATTTACAGATGTGCCAAAGGTTTGCACATGGCACCGGCACCTGTCCAAGACCTGTTGTAAACCTTCTCCCCTCGGCAGCAAGGGCTACAACAAAGGCTATTTATACCCTTCAACCACCTCTTCAAGGGGAAATCAAACCTTAACACGCCGTATCAATCCCCCACACTGTTCTACCGGTTCGCGACATGGACCATACGGTTGTAAATTGGCTTGCTGGCGATTGCAACCCTTGTTTGAAAGCCTGTTAGTGGTCACTAGTGAACGAGGATGTCTTGGGGTCCTTCATACATTGGGGCAAAAGGCACCTGACTATGTTGTGTGTGTGCATGTGCATGTGCGTGTGTGTGTGTGTGCGGGTGTGCATGTGTGCGTGCGTGTGTGTGTATGTGTGTGCATTTGCATGTGTGTTGGCTACATAGACACAGTCCAATCATGCAATCCCGGGTCATCTCTGCCGTCGGACGACCTTTTGCGGGCTTGCCGCGGTCTACTAGGGATCAGCTTCCACGCCCCCCAGCATTTATACCTCCATAGGGTCGGCAGAGTCCTGGGCGTGGTACTGGACGGCACCGACGGGGTGCCCAAGCGCCAAGCCCAAGCGGTCAAACCCCAAGTGGGGTGGGTACCTGGTCTGCAGGAACCACAGGTATGCTTTACACACAATGGCATCTAGCAGCACAACTTGGATTGCCATGTGCAGAACGCAGCCCTCCGGCTATGGCTCCAACATACTGGCGCCTACTGCCCCCCGCGGAAGTCACTGGACACTTACCATGCGGTGATAGAACGGGGGTTGATCCGGTGGGGGGCACACATACGAACGATGCCCAACCATGACGGATTAACTCCTTTCGTGGATGGTCAACCCTATCCGGCTTGTCGCCAGTGGCAACGGCTGACCACTTGGTGGAGAGTTGCCAGTGGCGGCACCTTTTCCGGCTGGCCAATTTCCCCACAGGGCATGATAGATGGTGTCTAGGGTGGGGTGACCAAAGCCTCAAGCTGGGATGGGATCTCTTGGACGTGGCGCAATTTGTGGAAAGCTAGTGCCACAGTGACACTAGGCTGCAACCAAGAGCAAGCATGTGTTGTAGAGGCCACAGTACCCCTGCATGTGGCATCACGGACACTGGGATGCCGCATGAAATCCCCCCGTGGAAAACCGATGATTGGCCTCGAGGAACCCCATGGTGAGGCTGGCGTACGACTAAGCGATAGAGATGATGTCGTTGGCGTGCCAAAGAGAGGCAGAGGTGTAACGCTGCGCGGAGAGGAGGCGCACACAGGGTGCTAGCACTCAACCCACTGGGTTGGGAACACGTCACAGAGGCAGATGGAGACACGGAAGCGCACATGGCATGTGCCTGGGAGTGTCATGAAGGTTAGGGTCACAGTGGCTCACGGAGATGACATGGTGATGGTCGCCGGGGCAGAGGACACCCGGGTCCACCACAACAAACACGACGTACCACTGCAATGTCTGTGGGCAAGCCATCCCATAGCTACTATCTTGAGGATTTTTATACCGGTGCTAGGTCACCAGTGTGTGTGTGTGTGTGTGCGCGTGCGTGCGTGCGTGCGTGCGTGCGTGCGTGCGTGCGTGCGTGTATTTCTGCACAGGAAGAGTCATACATGACCCCAGATGAACTTGACAGGTCGCGGCGATTCAATCCAATGGTTTCTAGGGCCACTTGGGAACGCTTGAGGGACATCATCTTGGCCACGGTATTGCCCAGCCTTTCACGCTCAAACTGGTCGGTCCGGACCTGGACCAAAATCCGCCGAGAGTCTGTTGTGCCTTGGGGCACAGACGACGGACTGGGATCACCATCGCTGTTCTGAGGAGCAATGCAAACAAGAGAGGCCAGTAAATCGTAAAGACATGTTTCGCACACTCCCACTAACCGACCAATGCACTGGCCCCACTAGACTGTAAAAACGACCGATTCCAGAACACAATCTAAAAACGAGACTAATTGATTCATTCTCACAGGGAAAACACACTATGTTGCGAGGGATTGATAGCGGAACCCAACCAAAAAGGGCATGAGGGAGGGAAAGAGGGAGGGAAAGAGGGAGGGAGAGGGAGGGAGAGGGATCATCATCCACACCTGCGCCCCAGCAACTGGAGGAGGTGTCTGATCCAATTCTGATGTGGGGATAGGCACGCATATTCCCTTACAGTCATAGAATCCCTGGGTTGTCGCCTCGCAGATATCTTGAATGTGGTCATTCCAGCAATCCAGGTCCTGAAATTTTACAAAGTTCGCCGAGAAAGAGGGGTTGCTCACAAGAAGTACCGCATGCAACGCAGCCATACATTGAAGGCTTAAAGCTGAGCATCACACTCACGCGAATGTTCATTTTCAGTTGCAAAACTTCAGCTGATAAAGAATACCTCGCACGGCGCTCTGAAACCCCCTAAAGCTGGTGTAGCATCAGGAGGCTGGGGAGAGGAGAGAGCAAGAGGGATGTTGCTGGCCTGTTCCGGGCGGTGCCTGCCGTCGAACAGACACCAACAATGGCGCATGACGGGAATTGGTCCTCGGTTCCTTCGAAGGGGTAGTGGAGGCTTGTGGAGAAGGAGATCTTCCTCACAAATGATCTGGGTGCCTTCCCGACTCATGCGTCTCTCATTGTGTTGGGACTGATTGGCGCGCGATGTTGCTGGTGCAACGACCCCTGCCCATTGTGCCGGTCTGAATGGCAATGCAATCCTACATTGTCCCCTAAAGCACTCACTCTAACCTGCCCCTCCACTGACCCTGTGGGCCATAATCGTGGGTTGTCCGTTCAGGGGGCTTCGTGATCAAAAAGGGGAAGAGGTTGGGCCGTATGCAGACTTTGGATTGCTGGAGGCCCCCATGCATTTCCTGTCTCTCTTGAGTGGCGTCACCATGCAGCATGGAGAGGCTTGCCACCACCGAATTTTGGTGCACAGCGACAGATTCTAAATTCGCCTTCGCTCTTTGGTGGTAATCGTGGGGGCTGGTCGCGATTTGTTTCACAGCATTGTTACCCAAAGGCTGGACACAGTGGATGGTGCCGAGATGCCCCGTCAGACCTGATTCAGCCTGGTTCTTCGCTACATGTCCCCAATGCCAGCGGCCAATTAGCCCCCTCCCCACATTTCAGATCATCCAGATTCCTGTGGGGTCTAACACCCGCTGAGCCAGCAAGATTTGCGAACAGGTTTTTTTGCTGACCCCAAGGGGAAAGGAGAGAACGGACGGAGTTGGGTGGCTGTATCGGCCCGTGCTACTTGGAGACACAAATCTGATGGGCCAAAGTGAGGGAATACTCTCGGCTCAAGGTGTCCAGCTCGCGTCAACCGTCTCAGCCCATATATTCGGATTGAGCCAGTCCAGGGGCTGCCCAATCAACTCCCCTGAGACGCTTCCACTGCCCTCCTCTGACCATCAGGCCTGTCGTGCATGGGGGTCGCAACAACGGTCGACATGACCAAGGGAGTCTCGTCAATACTCACTTGGGCCAGCCTGTTCATGGGTACAGTGCCCAAGCAAATTAAACCATCAGTTGAAAAAGCCACACAGATCAGAAGAGGAAGCCATCCATGTAAATTATGTGTGCAAGAAAAGTGAACAACATCATGACCTCCACAGTGTGTTTCGAAGGAATTAAAGTCTCCTAATTCAGGGCTGAAAAGTTTCTGCAATCCTGGGGTGGTTTCTCAAGGGCACGTCTCCCAAAAGCAGCCTTTGTAGATGACAGCTGCTCCAGTTCTGGCAGGGAATTGCCACCCCCTGATGGAGAAAACGTATGTTAACACGGCCGTGTGACGGACACTTTTGTGGTTACCCCGGCGGTATGGATGTCAACACATTGCCTGGCCGGAGAGTGAAATGACCCGCTCCCCGTGTTCCCCAACCCCGACACGGTGACCGAGCAGTGCGTCCTAGCACACTGCGTTCAGGGTCAACGTCCAATGAAACGGACCACGAAAATGGCTTTATCTGGTGCAATGACCGCTGTTGGCAGGCCCTTTTCCTGTCACACCTCCTGGATGCAGCGTGTGTACCGTGCGTAGCAGCTGCATACGACGGTGCCGTAACCGCCATGTTGCGCCACACACATGTTGTATTCGTTGGCACAGACGGCGGTCACATTCCACCATAGCCTATTGAACATCTGGCACGTCAGTGTGGAGAAATCCGGAGGGTAGCACTGCAGCTGGTTCACAGCCATGCAACCAAACATCTGGCTTGCGCCTGTGCGGAGAAATGGAGGGGCCTCTGGCTTGAGCGAAACAACAGAGGGTCACAACACCGAAGATACCACTGCAGCCTGATAAAGACCCAAACTCAACCCCTCTTGACCACTCCCCTTGGGCACCAGCCGCCCTCCATGTCCCCAACCCCCAATGGGTTTCTGAAGTTGCTCATCAGAAAGGAGAAAAATGTGTTGAAGACAACCCGTGCGGGCTCAGAAGAGGGCAAATTTGTATCCGATACCATTTCCCCCCTTCTGAGCGCCGGACACGGGGGTTCGAGCACGGGATAACCCCCCCCCCGCCCAATCTTAGCGCCGGACACCATTGGATACAATTTCCCCACTCTGGGTACAGGGCATAGAGGCTGTCAGGAATAATGTCCACTGTGCTGCGGATACCGTTTTCTGAGCACCAGTTGTCCCAAAATACAGGTATTGAAACGCACTGTGGCGTAAAGAAAAAGTGGTGACACGATTGGATTGGCCTCAGATCCCGGCGACCGGCCAGCATCGGAGGCCATGTGTCCACGAGACCCCGCACTGACGCAAAAAGCCAATTGTGTGATCACTCACCAGCACTACCAATGACACTAACACGGCGTACTGTGCAAAAGAAACACTTTCAAGAAAAAGCAGTCCACTTACACTGTCCGCCAAGGCAACATGCCCACATGCACACAGTATTGTCAGCTAGTTCCAACCAGGAGGTCTCAGTAGTGGCCCTACTTTTTGAGGGCCTTTACGCAGGCACCCGTTAGCTTTGATGAGTAAGTGTGTCTGCATTTCCATACCTTTCCAATCCATGGTTACTGCCAATATCCACACATTTGTAAACATGCATACCGGAATCAACATCAAAAATGGAAGAAAAAAAACAGTGCACATGTGTATCAACATTCATGTTTGCATGTTTCATGTTTCCACATGTGAGTGAAACAAGACGAACAAAGCACAAAAACACCGCTCAGCCGGGTATCGTACCCATCGCCTTGCATAAACGAACCCCAACACAACTACACGCACAAAGCACCAAAGCACCAACTTGCCAGTCAGTGATATTGCACATTATAGGGTCGAAAAAAAATGGACACTCAGAAGGGGAAAAGGTGTTTCCCCCAGATCCCGGAGCTCACGCGCGGGGGATATTTCCCCGTGTCCCGTGCTAAGAGTGGGGAAACGTGGAAAACTGCATTCAGCAACTAATTCTGTGTGTGCAGTGCTCAAGAGGGGGGCAACTGTATTTGTGGCAACCCCTATGTTCGGTGCCCAGAAGGGGGGCATTTGTCATCTGGCGAGGATTCAAAGGCGTGCCCTTCAATTCATCGCAGATGTGAACCCTCGACCTTGGATTGATCACCGGAAAACCCCTTGTGTCCGGTGCTCAAGAGGGTTGCATCGGCCACAAATGTCCCCTTCCGAGCCCCACGACTGATCTTTCCCACACGAAAGACGGACACGGGTTGCTCTGGATACAATTCTCCCCCCCTTTCAGCTTTCCTTCTTTATATTTGCTACTCACTGCCCACTCCAAGAGGTTGTGAAGAGGCCTTGGCATCCCAGTGCACTACCCCCTCGCTTGTGCTACCAACTGTTCGTTTCCGCCTGTGCGGGGCACCTCGTTACCACGTTGCAAGTTGAAGGACAAGAGCACGATGCAAGAAAATACGAGGCTGATGCTTAGAAAGGACGCCAAGTTTTGCCTTTAACCTTTGTTGTCGAATCTTGGACGAGCGTTGTGACAACTACTCGGCCCTTGTACAGTAGACCTTCACATGCGGCCCTCAAGGGCCCTGCCACGTTGGGGTCGTCTAGGCATTTCGTCGACTCCAAGCAATAGATTGCGGCGCGATAATACCCACAAACTTCAGCCGAATCGTTGTATTGCAAAGCGCTATAATTGAAGCTGGTGGCATTGATCATAAGCCCGGAGGAATTGTAACAATCTATGAGAGCCGCTACATCGCACTGTAAAAGGGACATTTTTAGTCAACACAGGCGATGGTGGTCAGGTTTGAAGAGAACAATAATGGTCAACCAGACGATGCTTGTGCGTTCACACATTTGCGTGACTAACTGCATCCACTCGTCGTTCCAGCACCATTGTAGCATAGCATCCTACCTCTCTTGAGCTTGTGTGGCACGGTGGCCACACACGCACGTACGTACAAGACATGCGAACGTAGCGTGTCAAACGGAATGCCAAAGGCAATGTGCTGCAGGTAGTGGGGGGGGGGGGTTTATGGGTAGGTGATCCGGATAATTTTTGATCCGAACACTAGGCAGTGGAGGGGGGGCGGGGGTTTCGAGGGTGGTGATCCAAAAGTGATCCGTGGATCATTCTTGGACCACTTTGCTCACTATACTTCCAACTATGTGTTGATCCAACAATTCATCTTTAGAAAAAATGATCCAACACCAAGCGTAACATGCAAAATGTATATGTACAAAGCAAAGGGGTGAGCCGCCAATTCATCTTCAAAAAGATGATCCACCACCTAATGTAAAATGCAAGTACAAAGCAACGAACTGATCCACCGATTCATCTTTGAAAAAATGATCCAAAAATTAAACTTCCCCAAAACAAACAAAAGGAAAAAAAAGAAAATGTCCAAAGTTTAGGCAAGGCACATTAAATTGATCCACAAGTCCATAAGAGCATGGCATTTCCTTGCTTTGTACTTCAAATTGGTAACCAATTGGTGAATTGGCAAATTGGTAAAACCTTTTGTTTCTTCCACATGCGTTTTATGTACTCAATTTTTCACATGTAAAACGGGCTATTAACCCGGTTGAAAAGCAGGTTTTTGTTTAGGAAAACGGGTTATCCCCCGGCTGAAACTGTGGACAAGTTAACCCGTTTCTAAGCCAAATAAAACGTGCCATTAACCCACTTTTAATAATCGTGCATTAGTTTGTACAATGTGTGTGTACTTTGCAACCCTAGGTTCTTGAGCAACTAGGAGCGTCTTTGTTAGCCCCCACGATTGTCTACGTGTCCGAATGGGTGTTCCGGAAAAGGTGCGGATCATTTTGCTCGGCAGTGGGGAGGGGGGTGGGGGCATTATGGGGTCGTGATCCGTGATCCACGGATCCTTCTAGGGGGGGGAGGTTATGGACGCCCGCAGATCAGTGATCCGCGGACTACCTACTGCACAATAGCCTCGGATGCGAACAATGTTGAGTATGGGTTGCGAGTGATCTCGGGTATCTTTTGTCTCAGCAATCTACGACAACCGCACAAATTGCAAAGAAAAAGGGTGCGACCAGCGGCATGGCCCCCACAAATGCGCGGCGGGAACACACGTGTTTGAACAACCTCACGCGAGGCAATTTGGCATTCGTCACAAGGAGAGGTGACAATCACGAAAAGATCTAACACCCACAACGTGAGCAGTGGTCAAACACAGTGCAAGCGTGCCCGGCAGTGGCACAACAACTCAGCCACAAAGCATTGGTCGAAAGATTATGCCTGGCTTTTACTCTCGAGACGTGTGTGTCCACTTCGGGACAAGGAGAAGCACACGTGGAACAACAATGGTTCGTCGGGAAAGCGGTGCACACCTGGGGGTATTTACAATATTGGCCCACCCAACCGGGTGTACAATAGCACACAGCGGACCCATATCCGCTGTCACAAATGGCTCCATTATAGCAGGGCTCAAAGCTGCATGGATCAATGCCTTGATAGCGGCAATCCCGGCCAAAGAAGCCTTCGTTGCAGGTGCACACCGGACCGGCCTCGCAAATTCCCATTAGGCATGGGGGATTGCATTCGAAGTAGGCGTGGCATCCCAACACCAAGATAAAACCACACAACCAACGGGGTGTCATTCGGTCATGGTCGGAAAACGGGGCAAACCATGGCTGCAAGGTGAAGGCACAATCTCACTGTATTCCGCACAATCCCGTTATTTTCTTATTGGGGTGGGGGCGAGAGGGGGTTACGCCGGACTGATTCCAGCGGATGAAATCGGAATGCCTGCAGCCATGGCGCCCTTGGAGTTCAAAAAGATCATCCTAGGTTCTTAGAGTTGTACCTCGCCTTAGTCGAGCAACAGCATCCTTAGGAGGTTTGGGAATGGCTATGCAGGACCATTGCTTAGGACTACGCGTAGGACTAAATATACCAGGGGGGTGCACATGTGCCGGCCTCTAGATTCTGCAATGTGCTAGCACATTGTTGCCGGGATTTTCGCTCCCTGAAAAATCACGGATGTTTTAATTCGGGAATATGCAGGCTAATAAGCTATGCAGGACCATCGCTCAGGACTACGCTTAGGACTAAAGGATCTGCCCACATCTGGCGCCTGCGCTTGCATAACCGAAAATGGGGGAAAAAAGGAATTGATTTTTCTTCATTTTCAGTCTGTTGGGACTAAACAGCACATTCTCATGAATGCAAGCATCAAGCCCATCTGTTCTGCTATTCTTCAGACACAGATATCAGACACATCATCTGGGGCCAACTAAAGTCCCCTTCCCTTGTCCCCAGCACCATCGGAAGTCCAGCACCATCGGAAGTCCTCGAAGAAGACCCGTATGAAGCGTGCTACGATGAGGAAGATGATGATGCCGAAGATGTTAGCATTAAGTTTCCGCAGATGGGTGACACTTGGGTGAATGCGTTTGCCGGATTTAGTCACCCAGAAGCTTGTGCACGCATGGAAACTTGGGCGGATGAGAACGGCTATGTTCTCAGTAGTCGTGGTGACAAAAGCAAAGGCCAAGCATATTTCTATCGCGCCAAAGTAGGCCACCCAAAACCACACAATCGCGACACAGCACAATCGCGGGTCCTTCCCGGGCACAGTAGGACGGTGCCAACATATGCACCGGAGTCAAAGGACGATTGTCGTCCCTTCTGGGTGTACATTTCTTGCCGGAAGATTCGCATGCGTGAGGAGTGGTCCGTAAGTCCCAAAGGGCCTGCAACATAACCATGCGCCACAAACGGACAAGCAAAAAAAATTCTTTGGCCCCGTGAATTTGTCTCGTGGGGATGCGGACCTCATTACGAACTTGGGGCAATCCTTCGTGCCTCCTCGCAATGTGGTGAATTTCATGAGGAGGCGGCGAGTAGAGCTCACGGCGAAAGATGTGCAAAACATCTATGATGCTAAAGAGTACTCCTCAGCTGTGGATGCCCAAGAGTTAATTAGTGACTCGCTTCGAGGAAAAGTGGGACAAACACATTTGGTACGTGAATGTTGTGAAGGATGACACCGGGAAACTAACCCATGTCTTTTGGCCTCACGCTTCAAGTGTTCCAAGTCGGCCTCATACTCCTTGAAACGCTCCCGCCACGCCGCCATCACCTCCGTCCACCACTCAATAATGCGCATAGTGCGCCCCGCCTGGTACACAGACTCCACCGCCCCCCATTCCTCCTCGTCTCCTAAATATCCCATCTCAAAGAAGCTGTGCGCAAAGCGCGGCCCAGGGGTTGGTTCATGGGAATGAGGTCCCGAATGAGGAACTCCTCCCTTGCGAGGACGGGGGATGACTTTCATTCAGATGAGTAGTCATCAGTGGTGGGTGGAGGCACAGGGTGGGGTTGGGTGGAGCGGTGGGGACCGGGACCCACCTCCGGGTCCACTCAGGGGACCTCGTGTAGGGTGCAAGGCGTACTCCTTGTGGCGTGGACCTTGATCCACCATGCCTTAAGGTACCCCGTGCAGAGACGATTTTTGACAACAAAAAGTCAAAAACGGGGACCAAAACCAATTTCCCAAACTATTAATAGATGTAACAACTTCAGTTGAGCTTGTACACATCAGCACACCATGCATTTGGCACAAAGACGTGATGTACCACACAATGCAAGCATGCACAGCAGAGGCTCAACAGCTCAAAAAAAGACATAGGAGTTGGTTTTCGCACGTGTCAAACACGTGCGAAAACCCGCAAAAAAGTGCTATCCAATTTGAGGCGATAGAGGCACCAGAAGCAAAAAATATGTTGAGGGATGGTCTTATTGGACAAAAGAATGATTTTGCATAGGGTTTGACATCAAATATCATGCCTTGGGGTCTGCTATGCGAATGACAGAGCTGCTTGCGATACATTTTTTAAGGGATGGGAAATCTGAAAATATGAATCAACAAAAGACACGCAGAGAGATGCACCATGCGATGGATCACAGCAGAGGGCATTTGTCCCCCTGGTCAAAAATGTTTTCAGAGAAAAATAAATTGTTTTCAGTTCTGTCTAAATTTGACGGTGGATGCCCGTGCGCAATATTCACCTTCCCCAACCTCTGCCCCCGGGGTGCTAGAATGTGACACCTCATAAAAAGAGCTAGACGAATATTTCCCCGCCACCGCTTCACGTGCGGGGTCCCTATGGCCATAGAATTGTTGTGTCCGCTCGGTGGCGGGGAAATACACGGTTCAATTTTGGCCCCCCCGGCGCCCCTCCCCCTCTCCCTCCTAGTCTGCTGCTGCTATCTCAGACAGGTGCGTAACCCTACCCTACACCAAAGCAGCAATGTAAAAGGCAACACCAAAGCATGGGACATCTCTTCATATGATCAATCTCATGGCTTGTATACAAATGACCAATCCTGGGCCTCATAGGCGGGGAGGACGGCCTCGACTTGGTCTAAAAGGTGAGGCCGGTTCCCCCCCACCCGCAGTGCTGCATACTGCCAGGTTGAGGATGCTTTGATCTTCCTGATTGCTTCTTTCAACACCTCTACCGTTAATTTGTTCGCATTAGGGTCAGAAACAAGATTGCACCTATGGAGGGAGGACAAAACTTTTCCTTCCCTATGCTCTACACTTTGTTTGTATTCTTCCTCTTGGCGCTTCTCCAAAAGCAACTGCGCCTTCAAGTCAGTATACTCTTTGTAACTCAACTCAGGGTCCTCGTCCATGGTCCTAGCCAATTCTCTAAAATAAGGAGCATGTTCTTTGTAATGTCCATACAACCGATCTTTAAAATGCGTGAGGCGCACCCGGATGTAGGCTTCCATAAGAAACCCACGGGTGCGCTCCTGTTGCTGAAGGCGCGCGCATGTATAGCGAAACATTGTTTCCCCGAACCGGTTGGTTGGGTTGATGCGTGTCGGTGCGCGGATGCATAGTTTGTGCGGTTTTTACCTACACAATCCAACAGCCCAATTAGCTCGGTCTCCGTCTTACCCGAGATGTGAAACTCATTGAATGCGCGGCCAAAGTATGTGGAAGTTCCATCCAAACCCAACACCAAGTCTTTGCAACCATGGATCTCTTCCAACACAAATAGTTCTAATGCGGTCAAACTAGCCTCAATCAAACACCGTTGAGCAGTTTGGGGAGAGGTGGCATGAGACACATCACCATCGGTATATAACTTGTAAACCTCGGAAACTTGATTGGCGGCAACATCATGAATGGCTAGGAGCTGTCCTAGCAACATGCGAATTGTGTCCGGAACCGTGCAACGAGCATGCATGGCATCCGTTTGAGATGCCTTCGTGTTCACATCTACATGGAATAAGGTCTTTGCAACCTTGTGAACCGGCACTTCAATGTGAGGAGCAGACATTTGCGAGCCTAACGATTCCCGTTTCCGTTTCTTAGACTTTTCGGTTTCCCGGAGCACGATTGGTGAGCACGATTGTCAAACACACGGTGCTGGCAATTGCACACTATCCGTCAAAATTGTGTCCTCACCCGTGCGCCGCTTGCAAATGTGACCAATGTGCCGACGCATTGTCAACATGTCTTGTCGGCAACCTCAACACAAGCGCACCGCACCCGGAAGCACAGGCAAACCCATGTAATACCGACGAATTGTGTTTGTCTCGGTGAAGTAGTGTGACCCCGCATCAAAGGTTCGTTGTGAAGGGTGTTTGCCACACCCATCACAATCCGGCTCAACATCCTCCGCAATCGCACCGGAACCACGGGAAATCGTTGGGGGAAGCCGACGATGCACTCGTGGAACGCCGTGCCTTTGGGGTACTCAACGATGCAAGATGCTCGGAGACACGCATCATCATCTTTTCCCAACACCCTTGGCAACAAAGTTTTTTCCCCTTCACATCGTACAACGCAAAGGCATCCGAAGGCACATGAGCGAAAACGGAGGTGAACCGCTCGTTGCAATGTACACAAGTATACCTCCCTTCAAAGGATTTATCAATGGGGAAGCGGCGGTGACCGGAGATGCGCAAAGGTATGGTTAGGATCCACTCGGTCCAAAAAAAGGTTACCGGCAAAGCATTCGGACAACGGAACAAGTTTGGGAGGCGAAACATAGCAAATCCGTAATCCCTTTTCAAATCTTACGTCATGGTGGTTGCGGTTTGTCCGACGATAACGATTCATTTTTTCACACCTTAATAAACCCATATCAAAGAGGAGTGGTACGTGGTGCAAAGGCAAGTTAAGGAAGGCAACCCAATACCAAGGGAAGCAACTACACACCCTTGGTTGAACTAAACAACCCTGCTGCTCCTAGATGTCGCTCAAGTGTCATCTCAAATTGCAAATGTAGCAACAATTCACAATTGTAGTGCAAATGCAAGTCGAGAACACACCTTGCACCCAAGTTAGGCCTCTTGTCTTGCACGGAACTTCCTCTTAGGTTTTTGTGTTACATGGCTTCAAGCAAAGAATCAAACAGCTGCAGAAATGGACGGAAATGGTCAAGCAAGGCATTGTGCTTTGAAATGACAACTTGTTGGCAATGCTCAGACTTGCGACGTCAGATGGCGTCCAAAATATGACCGGAAAGTCGCCACTGACCAAACGAAGCTACAACAAAGCTCCTACTGCCTTTGGAATGCACTATGGTTGCCCAATAAGTAACACCGACCTAATTTTGAATGACGCTGGCAAAAAATCACAGAGTCATCATTTTCAAACCTTCAGGAATATAACGATCAAATTTCATAGCAATCATCGCACTGTATGTAAAAAAATGTTTCAACAGAGAAAACATGATCGCCGCCCGCACTATTTCATTAGTCGCACGTGATTGGGGAAGGTGACGCAATATGGGCAGATCCTTTAGTCCTAACGCCCTGCCGCCCTCTCGCGTCTGCGTCTTTCACCCCAATTCTACGGTATCCTGTTCTGCTCATTGAAAAACCCTGCCATGGTAGTTTACTTGAAGTCAAAGGGATCTATGGAACGATACAGTGGAATGTGCTAGTGAGTTACCTAGAGGATACAATGCTAAGTCCATCGGGTCATCTAACCTTGTGCCACGGAAGTCTGGGCCACGTTTCAAGCGTGGGCTTTTTCACTAGTGCGGGGAATTTAGCATTTGGTTCGCTATACTTTCAAAAAAAATTCCGACTACCCAAATAAAGGGAACTAAGGTAAGTGAAACTCAATGCAAAGTGTCCCCACACCACTTCAATCAAAAGCCAGAAAATTTGATGCACGGTGTGAATATACACGGTTGTGCAAGAACGATGGTCACTTGAAACGCGTGGACACATGACTCCACCAGATGCAAAATGGAAGGATGTAGAGTTTTTTCTTTGTGCTCGGATTTCGGGAGACATGTGCCATGGTTTGAACACTGAACCTGTCTACTAATTTGGCAAGGCCCTGGTAACACACCACATACGATGTCAACTTTCCACCGCATGTTGCATGCCCAATATGTGTCATCAACGGTGAATACGAAGGAACAACAAGCGAGAGGTGGCAAGCGTAGGTGCAGGTACACAATACCCTTGTGCACTATCGGGCTGATGGAATCAATGCTTCATCGTGCCATCCGACCACCTGCCTTCGTTTGCATTTACTTGCCTAGCCATCCTAAGCAGTGTGGAAAGTTGCTGGTCCACGGTTTCTTTGGTCTTCGGGGGTCGTCGTCTTTTACAATTGTAAGCCCTTGAAGTTTGGAAGGAGTGTTCCCTCTTAGGCCAATTTCCTAAAAGAATACTTCAACCTGTGAAGGTTCGTTAAGGTGGGAGACTAAAATTTGCGCGCCCTGTAAACTTCGCTATTTCTTTAACTTTCAAAACACCGAAGATAAGGGCAAGCAAAGAAAAAAAAGAAGCACCATTGCACAAACGAGCTTCGCGTGCATGGTGCATTGTGTCTAAGTCTATACCTGCATATGTTTTCTTCCTTTGCGCGTTGACCGCATCGAGTTTCTCGTGCACCCAAAGACGTTGATCGCAGCATATGTTGCATCTTTTTAGGCATTAACAATTGCATGCAATCGCATGTAGACACGTTCGACCAAGAGGGGCCGTCCCTCACGTTTGGTAGTGCAGACAAGATGCGGCCTCCCCGACCATCGACGTCATTGCAAAACGCAAATCGGATGCCTACTTCAAATAATCCCGAGGCAAACTATGAGCAGCAATCCGATTCTTGTGACAAGTCGAAAGTGGCTTCATTCGTGCTTGTCTCAACGCTGCTCCTTGCTTTATTGATTGTCATCAGTCACTTGGAGAGGGTTGCGAATGAAAAGTATGTGTTGGTTTCGGCTTGTGTCTTAGCCACTCTCAATTAGAGCAGGTGGAGCTCTTTTTTTTTTTTGATCCGGGGCTCACTTGACGTGTTTTCTCAACCCCGAAGAATGCCGGTTGTAATGAGAGCAGGTGGAGCTCTTATATTTTGTTGATCCGGGGCTCACTTGACGTGTTTTCTTAACCCCGAAGAATGCCGGTTGTAATGAAGCAAATTTTTTCATTTTTCATTATTTTTCAACCGAAAAAGCTTTTGGGGGGCAATTACATCATCACTATGTCATCACCCAATCACATATATTATGCAGGCGAAGTGATATCATTTCTGAGCTAAGAAATGCTAGGGTAGGGCCCCCAATATTTCTTAGCCAAGATATCACATAGCGTTTCTCTCTCTCCGCTATCGAAGTCTCACAATTTCTCGACCAAGAAATGACTCGTTCCCCTCAACGCTCTATACAAAAAGGAAATTGCATGAGGATGAGGAGGAGGTTCACTGTGAAATACTGTGCTTGGTTGGGGCATCAAGCAACAGAAGAGAAGTCGCGGCTCGAAGCCACTCATATGACACAATTCCATCTATCAAAGCGTCCAATGAATGTTTTTTGTCATATTTGGGCTAGGGTTGAGGTTGAGGACACTTCTTGTGCTCTGCAAAATTTTCCCCGGTGGGTCTTGCAAAGTGTACTTTTAGAAAGTGGGTCTTACAACTTTTTTTTCCCGGGAATGGCCCGAAAAATGGGTTGGGTTCTCAGGAAAGGCCTTTTGCTTGTGGGTCTACAGTCACGTGGGGGGGGGGGGATTAGTGTTCAATTACTGAATCAAGAACTGAGGCACGGGTACGTGTGTTCAAATGAGCATGCTTCAGGAGTGTCGACGAACAATGAGACCCGAGGGGTGCAAGCGGTCCTCTTTCATCCTTAAGGATGTCGCGCTTCTTTCTACATTTTTGTAGTCGTGACGATTGGATTGAGAACGGTGTCTATTACGGTCGGAATTTGACAAACATTGAGAAGTTGTATTACATCAAGCTCGGCGTGTCTTCTCAGATGGATTGCAGCGGTATCGGCGAAAAACAAGAACTGTTGCTATATGTGCACCCGGACTCCCATAGTTTGTGCCAAGGTTGGAAGCACCATTTGAATTTATACCCGGACGATAGCAATTTCCACCCGAATTCTGCAATCAAGGTGCAATGCGTGGATGGCGGTGTCACGTACAGCCAATACACGAGCACGGATTGCCGAGCGGGCTCTCAACCCATGAAGAAGCGGGATTACTATGGCATGTGTCATCAAGGGCACCCCCAAACAGTGTATCTCCAAATCACGGATTTTTCGGGATGTCGCAAGCTTGGCTTCAAAGAGACCGGATAACGCGCTAAGACAATCTTCCATTTGCTCTCGTTGCCGGCAACACAAGGAAGCGGGGGACCAATGAGTCAATGAGACGGGAATGAGAAGGACGGTCACACCGAGTCACACCACTCGCAAAAGCCTCCCAGCCCCCGTTCCGAAACAAAGTTGGGAAAGTGATCCTCTTTGTCGTCTCCGACGAATAGAATGTGCTTGTCCCTATGAGTGTAAGGCAAGTCGTGGAGTGCCTCGTTTGGCATCATGCGAAAACCCTGGGGTGTGAATGCTAACAACTGACAAAATCACAAAGAACCAACAAGTTACCTACAAAGGCTCCCCAAATGTGCTGGTTGTCTCTTTCACGATAGATGTCCAGCCAAGAACGGGTCCCATCACCTGCCCTACCATCACAATATGTGTCAAACACAACTAGCTAGGCGAGTGGGACCGCTCGAGTGTGCAAGCGTGGCTCCACGAATAAGCATTAAACAAGCCACGGAGGGTTGCGCATGTATTTCGGAATGAAATGTAGTTGTTTGTCCCAATTTCTTTGGTGTCACGCCAATCGTCCGCATTTACCATATGAGGTGTGTGTACCATTCTCAAGTCCACATTTTCTGAGTGTCTATTTTTTTTTTCAACACTGATGCATGACGGATGACGTTGTTATTGTGTGTTGCCTTTGAGTGTTGCACACCCTGTGGCTCTCTGAGCTACACAATTTTGGGGTTGTTTTCGAGTTCCATGGATGGAACCATCGCTTTTTTTTTTTGCAACACATGCAATTCCGGACCGCACTATTCATGCTACCCATGGAGATGGCTTACATTGCGTTTCCCGGCCGGTGGTGACACACACTACCAACATTGATCAAATAACCTTGGAAACTGGGGCACGCGTAATCCACACATCCCCACGTTTTGGGGAGTGTTTCGCGAAATTACTTTGGGGATATATTACCTATTCACCTTGTTTTCACTAGTCATGTTTGCCGAAAAGATTATCCCCATGATTTTTTCGGTGCAGATCCTCTTGGACCGCCACCCGCCAAACGCCACATTTGGGGAGGGCATTGGTTAGGCTGGGTGGGCATGTTGTCTATGGGGGCGGTGGCTTGTTAAGGTGCTAGACGCTTTTGCGAAGGGACAGTCATGGTATCTATGGGGGAGCTGTGTTGGTTCGTTGTCTCCGTGACCTGCTAGCTGTTTGTGTGTGTCGCTAGTGCCTAGCTGGCTGGGTGGTGAACCGGCTATGTCGGTGTGGTTGGCTAGCTAGCTGTGTGAGTGGTTGGCTGTATTGCCGGTTGCTGCTTATTTGGCTTGCTCAAGGTGAGCGGCTAGCCGCCAACGTGCTTCTCACGTTCGAACCCACTCATTGGCATGACGAAAGCCATGGACTTGGCACCCACATAGATTGCGATGGTTTCTCACCGCTGTTCCAAAAGAGGGTCAAGGGGCCCCGAAGACTAACTCGCGTGGACCACCGGGTAAGCAAATTGCTGCAGCCCTCCGCAAATTGAAGCTCCCCAAATTTCCAAAACTCAGCCCATTGGCCCTTACGTGGGACTGTTTTAGTGCGGTGTAGCGGCTGGATGGCTTGCACTCAACAAAACCTGCGGCATCAAGGTCGAGCACCCCTTGTGTTGAAGTGCACCTGAAGGGCAGCACCATTGTTCCTTCATATCGTGGTGGGTGCCATGCAAGGCATTGGCATTTGCTGGCAAGAAACCAAAGCTGTTGAAATCCAGCCCCCTCCAATTGGTGCATGGGAACAAACTAGATTGAAGAGCTCGGTGCATGTGGATTGTTGAGTTCAAATGTACAGCATGGCGTCCATGAAAAAATGGATATCTGGACTGAAGTTGATATGTATTTCCGGGTGTCAAACTTGCATCCAGTGGAGTGTGGCCTTCAAGACTTCAGCTTGGAGTTGAGAATCCTCCGGATCCACAAAGGTTGAGGCGGTGGGCGATCATGCACAAGCAGACGCAGGAGCAGGCGCTTACCTTTTTTCCTGTACTTATTCGTGTGTGTGTGTGTGTGTGTGTCCTCTTATCTACATCCCGCTCACCTATTCCACCTGCCTTCAAGCTGTGGCTCCTAGTCTCGCTTGCTCTCTCTCTCTCTCCCTCCCCTCCCCCCCCCTCTCTCTGGCTCTGGGCCTCCCCCTTTGCCTCACATCAACAACTTTTTGTGGTCAAAATGGTTCGAAATGTGCTCAAAACAGGTCAACCCAATCTACTTGGTATCATTCTCAGAAAAATACATTTCTTTACCATTTTACAGCCTTCGTTTTTTCATCATCTTCATTCATTTTCCATCTTTGGCGGTTGGGGTGCAAATGGGATTTATTTGGACTCAAAATGGGCAAGAAGTAACTGAATCTGTCATCCCAAGCTATCTAGGTTTGCCCCCTTTGGACCAGTTTTTGGTCCAAAACAGAGGTGAGCAAGCGCACAGGGTTTACCTGGTGTGGCCCAAAATGGTGCAACTTGCGTGAACAATTATTTTTTCAGAATTTGTTTCCATACTACTTGGGATGCCTAAACACGTGCTTTCACCCAAGTTGGTTAGTTCATCACAATGATTGCAGGCAAACATCAGCAAATGTGCTGCTATGCAGGAAGCTTAATGTGCTGCTATGCAGGAAGCTTAGAGCCTTGATTGGCTTTTTTGGCACAACCAAGGCAAGGCAGTCGCATATGACGTTGGTTGCGGCATATGATGTTCGTTTTCCTTAATTGGGTTGTTGTGAGGGGTTCTGGGGTGTGTTTTTATTTGAAAGGGGCTTTTTTTTTGGCCCACCACTACGCAGATTTGGGAGCATGTATCCCAGCTCTGTGCCCACAGTTTTGTGGCTTAAACTCTGGGATATGGAAGAAGCAACCGCTTGGAAGGGCACACCGAACACACCAAATATGCGCTTTGTCTAATCTGCAATATCGCACCCAGTGCAATTTCCTTGATCAGACTACTGCATCCCACATGCAAAGGCTGCGCACATGGATGAACGCAGCTGTGTCTATCCATCGTTTGCACAATGATTTGTGCCCTTGTGCCACCAAAGAAAAACAACCGAGCTGGTACAAGATAACAAAGTGTACCAAAGTGCTCTTCTCTTTTTAGGATTGCGAGTTTTCGATTGCCCAGGAGGGGTTGGGGGGGTCAATAGAGCCCCCCAGAAGTGGGCAGGGGGGTCCAGGCCAGGGGCTCAATTGACCAAGACCATTAATCAGTCACTATGAACTCTGTCACCCTTTTTTGAGGTTTCAAAATGGTAAGCAAAAAGATCCCACTGAATCCCAGACAAATGATGATCCAGACCCCCTCATCCTGCTGATTTCAAGAATGTTACATTCATTACCTGAATTTTGGGGTCCGGATCACGTTGGGGCCATGCCGGGTGGCTTTGGTGTTCCGGTCATTTGTACCCCTTCAGGGGCAGGGTCTGGCCACGAGCTTTATTGCAACCCCCCAGCAATTGAAAAAGGATCAGCCCTAGCTGAAAAATTATGGCTGCCACATCCCGCCACTCCCATGGGGAGCGGTCACTATGTTCCAGATGCATGCTTTAGCCGATTCCTCCCACACTATTGGTGTCCAGACGACTCGTCTGCACCCCTTAATATTGCCCTGAGCACAGAGTCTGGCCCGGCACACATTCACCAATGCAGATGCTGATGCTTTAGGAGAGGCTGTGATGGGAACCTCAGGGTTCTGGGCAAGGCAAATCATTCATCTTTTCTGCTTGGATAAGGGATGATGATTTTGAGGAGTGTGTAGGGGATGTTTTATGTTGTAAGTCTTCTTGTGTGCTGTTGATGACCTAGTTGCAGACAGACAGACAGAGACAAACAGTGCCTTCAATATGCATGTCCATCATACCCACTGGTGCCAAGAATGGCTGTGTGTAGCTTCTTTGCATCATAGGAGGCACGAGAGAGTTGGGCTTTTGGTTTCACTTGAGTGCACCGACGATCCCCGATTTTCTGGGTCTTGTGGCGCAAGTAAAGCCGAAAGCCCACAGAAGTCAAAAGCAGGATTGCACATTCAAGTTGCGCTTATGCGCCTTCAGAAGTCTAAGTATGGCACATCACTGCTTGTGCCATTCAACATGACTGCCATGGCATAGTTGGCATCGCGACACTAAAGCGATGAACCCATCAATGCAGTCGCAATGTCTGTTCAATCAAACTCACAACACATGGCGGTGTAAAAGAAATTCAGGTGGGGACAATACCCAGAGCTAGGCCTCGGGAAAATTTCTTTTTAAGTGAAAGGTTGGGCTTGCCTCAGTAGTTACTTGCACGAGGCAAGGCGTATGCGCTGCTGAAGCCTGTGCTAGTGCGTGCTCCAATGCCAGTGATATAATGTTTCACTGGAGTGAAAATGCATGGTTTCTCCCTAGAAGGAGAGGGATGGGGAACTAGTGCTATTCGAGGAGTCACATTGCCTTTGATTTGCTTTTGCTGGTAGTCACCATCAGTTTCCTTTGCTGCAGGGATGGCTGTTGGGGGCACAAAGGTTAGTCATCAGAGGATAGTTATCAGTGGATTAATTGTCCGGACAGCACAGGTAGTTGGCTTGGAGGTTTTTTTTTGCTCTTTCCCGTGAGACCGCAGTAGAAACCCAGAAATCATCGTTTAAGCACATTAGAAATATCTCTTGTTTTTTTTTGCTCTTTCCCGTGAGACCGCAGTAGAAACCCAGAAATCATCGTTTAAGCACATTAGAAATATCTCTTGGGCTCATTAGGGATTATGCCAACACAGAGCGTTTTCGGGGTTCAGAGCCATTGTTGCCTCATTTGTGTCCACTGAGTGTCCCATCGGTAGGGTTATGTGGGGTATATTCGGAAAGCCCTTGAGGGGGGTTCGGAACCATATTTTTCAGAAATTTGGCCATTACCGTTGACAGTTGGGTTTTTTTTTTGCCTGTTCTGGTCAGGTTTGAGACAGACTACACCGCATCCCTACCCCCCATTATTCCATGCGCTTTTGGGGGGGGGGGGGGCTCCCCCCTATTTTGCGGTTGGGAAGGTCAAAAAAGAATGTTTCGGAGAAGGTTGGGACAGTGGGAGAGCTGTACAAGATCAAAATTATGAAAAAATGGGGCAGGACATCACCGTTGATAGGATCCTACCCAGAGTGGTGGGTTTTGGGGCCTAGTAAGAGGTTGGAAGGGCTAAAAATAGGGCATGGCATCATCCAACGCAGATTCCTAAAAGTAGGCAGCTTAGGGACAAAATTGGTGACGTGAGCCATGATTCACCCCTAAAAGTGATTATGAATGATGAAAATGAGCAAAAGGAAGGGGAATGTTTCCAAATTCCATGGGATTGGGGGGCCAGAGGGTAGGGATGGGCTATTTTTAGGGGTTTTTAGGGGGCCTTTTTTATCCCCTACACAGCTAAATGCCTTCCAAAACATGTTTTTTCTTAGTTCCCCACTTGAAATTTCCCAAAAAGTGCCAAAATGCTTAAAATGAATGATCCCGAGAGAGTGAGTGGCGCAAGTGAAAACAGCCAAACCGCAGGTTCAAATTATCAGGGTATAAGCTTCCACAATCGAGGTCAAATTTTCGCTCCATAGGAGGATGTTGCATACAGTGTGTGCACTGTGCAGCTTGATGGTGAGTGCTTTGTTCCCAGGGGCATACCGAGTGCAGTACAAGGTGTGTACAGTGCAGCTAGTAAGTATGATCTGAGTGCAAGGCACATCCAGTATCTTTTGCGGGTATCAAGATTTTCCGGGGTCCCCCCACACTCCTTCGTCAACAATGGTTCATCTGTGTTGGCAATCCTGTCACTGTGGCTGATACGGGGTCTCAGAGAAAGAAGAATGCAAGGGCTTGAGATAATCATGAACCAGAAATGGGAGACCCTCCCAGAAGGGATACAGACCTGGGGAGAAATGTGCGTGCCTATTCTGTGGCTGTGGGTGGCTGTCTGTGTGCATGATGCACAGCACAACTCAACTTTGAGTGTTTTCCAAAAGGTTGAGATGGGCCTCAATAGATCTTTGCAGATACATTGCAAATATTCACAATACTACACCTGTTCATTTGTCATTTACCTCTTGCA
This sequence comes from Eutreptiella sp. 'Long Island Sound 2002', assembly GCA_964036045.1. Classification (NCBI taxonomy): domain Eukaryota; phylum Euglenozoa; class Euglenophyceae; order Eutreptiales; family Eutreptiaceae; genus Eutreptiella; species Eutreptiella sp. 'Long Island Sound 2002'. Next base: position 70,436,676 of record OZ038384.1, read on the forward strand.
CTCTTGCAAGCGATATTGGCACATGTTAAACATCCCCACCAAACAAGCGTTCCATTTGTCAACAGAACACTGAATGATTCACACCTCGGATGCAGCCAAGGCAGGGATGGCGACTAAACTGACGCAGAGGAACCGAGGGTTGAAGACCTTTGAGGGTTGTGGATTGATGGGCACTGGGTTTTAAAGGGTTGGTTTTAAAGGGTCGCAGAGGGTCAATTTGGTTCGTCAAACAGGGATTGGAGACATAGGCTGAAGTTCCGCCAGCAACCCTGAAAAGACCACTGGGTTAGCATATCACATCCAGGCACCATGCAGACCTGCTGCAAACAGGTGTGGAACGAATGGTTGGGTTTTGGTGGGTGCGCTTTTGCTTTTGATGCAGGATTGAAAATTGCCATGCAAAGCGTGCGCTTGGTTTGCAATGCTCCATGTCACATAGCATTCGTAATATGCAACAAGGAAGATGGAACCAGCTGGCCATCTCTACCACATCGGTCAACCCTCTGTGGATTGCAACCACACTGTTGTCTGTCGCCAGCCGTCGTCCAGGCTGCAGAGCCTCACGAACCGCCTGGCCTTCATTGAGCGTTTCGTTAAGCACCGCTTTTCCAGGACTGATGATTGGCAATTGATTGGCGGTGTCGCTCTTGCAGGCAGCATTTAGCAGCAACGCGCAAAGCCCCCATTCCCATGTGAGGCAATTTGTGTTCCTTGACGCCTGCCCCATGCAAACCCGCCTGCCCCATGGACCGTTCAAAATGCTCATTACCCTGTGCCTCATCAACCCCAACAGCACCCTAATGCACTGCCACCACCTTGACCCGTCTCCCAACTCTGTACAGACCCCATGTCAGTCCCCTTCACACAGTCCCTCCTTGTCGCCTCCTTTGTCCCCACGTTCTTGCTTCTCGCAACCTTGTCGCTCACCTGTGCCACAGACATGAGAAACCCTGACACTGCATGCACACTGCACACGCTGTGTAGCCCGACAAAAACATCAGAGAGACCAACATACGATGTTCCAGAGCAATTATTGCGTTTGCTCTTTTGACACCTGACCCCAGGTATTCCTGACAGCTGCTTGTCACACTGAAAGCGTCCGAAAGAAAACGAGGTGTTGTAATTTTGGAGAGAGCAGCACAGCCCAAGGCAGACTTTCTTTTCCTCTTTTTGTCCGAGGAATGTCTTCGTGTTCTGTCTCGCCATCCATCGCCAATGTCCGATGAGCGCTCCTACTCATACATCCCGTGCAGCTGCTTGTGTCTGTTTGAATGGTTGGCCTGTCGTACAATGCAATGGCCTATTTCAGGCCAATGGGGGGCGGGGGAGCACAGCAGCAGACACCAAAGTGTCAGATTCAGACCCTGATCCTGAGGTGGAGGTTGAGGTGTGGTTCTTAGCTCCTGTCCAATCCGCAGGTCTTTGGTCTCTCTCCATGAGTGTCAGGCATTAATAGTCTGATCAATGGATGTGGATAGCCTCGGGAGTTTTTTGCAGCGGCAGCAGAAGTTGGCGGAAGGATTTGTCTACATAGACACAGAGCAGCAGAAGAAATGCATCAAAGAGCTCCGCGAAGACCGGAAACGCCTCAAAGGCAAAGACTCTGAGCAGGTGGCACAGATTGCGCACAAGCACTTGCGAAGCAAACCTCGTATCGCTGAATTGAAACGCATGTTATCCGACTGCTTGTTCAAACTGCTGTCATATTTTGTGCATGGCATGGACGCGCTGTGGTATGACCGAAAATGTGGTGCCGGCTTGATGCAAAGGATGTGGAATGAATTTGGCTCACGGTATGCACGGCCCAGTTACGCGCAGCTCCAAAGTTACTTGAAGGAATTTGAGATGATCCAAGACCCACGGAAGACCGTCGCAGGGCCGTGGAAACCACGACTCGTCGATGAGGTGGCGTTTGTAGTTCAGCACCTTCACCAAGTCTGCAATCCAGACACGTACAGCCAGCCTTTTCTGGATGCAGATCGTGCCCTAAATGACACGGTAGACCAGATTTGGAAAACGTGGCAACGAGACCGACAAGAGTTAGCGGCGCCTCACGTGGACTCCTACAACTATTTTCTGGAAGAGGGGATGCAGGCCTGCATGAAGGACATTGTTGACCAGGGGGAAGGCTGCCACGCATGGAACACCGCAGCTGACTCCGCTCACATCTTCGCCCATGTATTGCCTGAAAGTATTCAAGTTCGGCAGCCCAAGATCACCCCGCAGCAGGCAAGGACACGGTGCACCAGCTACAGTGGGAAGGTGACGTGCTGTGTGCAGGTCACTGTCTTCAAGGCCGGCCACCGACAGCCGCTCCATCTGGCCGAATGCATGGCATACGAAACCCAAGACAAGATCATGAAGATGAACAATTGGCTGGAGCAAAATGAGTTTGTGCCGAAAGGCAGCGCCAAAGCGGCGACGGAGCTGCTATGGAAGGACGCAGAGTTCCCGCTGGTATTAGGCGATGTGCCAATCATGGTGGGCTCCACCCACTGTCGCATGCACGGGCTGTCCCCAGAGCAAAAGGTAGCTATTGATGAAGACGAGGATGAGTTTGGTGGGTACTTCATTGCCAACGGCAACGAGTGCATCGTGCGGCTGATGGTCAACAGCCGAAGCAACTACCCCATCGCTCTGGAACGGCGGAGCTTTGCCGAACGCGGTGACATGATTTCGCCAAAGGCCGTAGTTGTACGTTCGACTTTGCCCAACGGTTTGTCGATCCCCAATAGTCTGCTGCACGAGAAAACCGGAGTGGCCCACTTCTCGTTCCAAAGAGGGCAGCAATTTCTCATTCCAGCTGCCCAGGTTCTGATGGCCCTGAAGCCCATCAGCTTCTATGAGTTCTACCAGTTGTTCCTGCCCCCGGAGCGACTGGAGAGCAGCCAACTGGATGCTGAGGCCTGTCGGCAGCGCGCAGCCAACAATGTCCAGATGGTTTGGGATGTCCTCAAGAAATCGGGACAAACCAGTGATACGTTTGATTGGGTAGAGTTTCTGGGCAACAGTTTGAAGTCAAACAGAGTTGCAGTCCGATGGCTGCCCAATCCGGCATATCACTCGACACGATACATTGGGGAATACGTACTCCGGAGGCACGTGTTACCCCACTTGAATGACAGCAGCCCCCTCTCCGCGACGGGGCATCGTGAAGAGAAGGAACGCAAGTTTCAGTTGTTGGTCCACATGGTCCACAAATTGTTCAATTATGAGGACGGTCTCGTGGGACCAGATGTCGCTGATCAGACATCTAATCAACAGATCGTGACCCCCGGCGATACAATGGCTGTCTTATGTCACCAGAATTTCCTCAAATTCAACCGTGAATTGGAAGGGCGGATCAAAAAGTACTCGAAATTGCTGGAGTCCGACATGACGACAGGGGCGGCCACACTCAAAATGTGGGACCTCCTGCGGACGTACAACACCAACGTGTTCGACAAGTGCGAGTTCCTTCTGAAGACCGGAAATTTCAGTGCCAACAACAACAGAGTGTTTGGTGTCATGCAGAACAGCGGGCTGTCCATCAAAGCCGAGCGCATCAATGCCTACCGAATCATGTCCCAGATCCGCAGTATCCACCGCGGGTCCGTGGTCCAGGAGATGCGGTCTTCTGTGGCCCGCAAGCTGCCGCTAGAGGCTTGGGGGTTCATCTGCCCCGTGGAGACCCCGGATGGGGCCCCTTGCGGAGTGCTGAACCATTTGACGTATCCGTGTTTAGTCACCGCCGCCCTCCGGGCGAAGGGTTGCGCGCAGGTGCGGGGCAACGTCCTGCAGGCCCTTGTCTACCGCAACATGAGGCCGGTGGACGTCTGCCCGTTCCAGGAATCGCGCACCTTGGCCACCGTGACTCTTGACGGGGAGGTGCTGGGGTACATTGATCGGCGGCAGCTGCAAGACCGCGATGATGACAACATCGGGACGTGGTTGCGGAGTCTGAAGGACAAGCAGTGTGCGGCCCACCTCGGCCTGCCAGCCCTGCCCCAATGTCTGGAAATCTGCTGCATTCCTTTCCCCGGTGCCACTGCGGACCCGGACGCCCTCGGAGTGTACCCAGGTCTGGTGCTGTTCACTACGCCCGGCCGACTGATGCGGCCTGTCAAGAGCCTCGTCACGGGCGCTGTGGAGCACATCGGCACTTTGGAGCAGGTCTATTTGCACATCGCGTGCACCGGCAAAGACATAGTGGACCTGCCCCGGGAGCGCGACCTGAAGCTCTTCCGCCACATCGAGATAAGCCCCGTGGCCACACTCAGTTTCGTGTCGTCCATGATCCCGTTCTTCGGGCACAACCCGAGCCCCCGGAATCTGTTCCAGTGCCAAATGGCGAAGCAGACCATGGGCATTGCCAACATCTCCTCGAAGCAGCGATTCGACAATAAAGCCTATGACCTGCGCCAGCCGCAGCGCCCGCTCGTCGTGACGGAGCAGCACTGGGGCTGGGGCATGGACAGCCACCCCATTACCACCAACACCATCGTGGCCATCATCTCCTACGCCGAGTACGATATGGAGGACGCAGTGGTCATCAACAAGTCGTCGGTCGAGAGGGGCATGTTCGCCGCTGATGTCACCAAAACTTGGACGCTGGACCTGAACTTTGACCTCAAGAAGACCGGGACCGGCGCCACATGGAACCCCAACACCGCCTCCGTGTACCGGTGCTTCCGCAAGCGGACACTGAACGCCGAGGAGAAGCCCCGCGCCGTCGACAACGTGGATGACTGCGGCCTGCCCAAAAAGGGCGCTGAGCTCAAGGACGGGACCGTGTATTTCGAATGCTGCGAAGTGCACCACACGCTTGACGTGGACTCGATGGCCGTAGATGAGGACCGAGACCCGGGGTTGGACCCGGTGTCCAAGCTGCCGCGTGTGGCGCCGTGCTGTAAGGACTACGTCAATCACAAGCCTGGGCGGTACACGAAGTCCGAGCGCTGCTTCGTGGAGGACGTGCAGCCCATCGAGGTGACGGAAGACGGGGACGTCCTGGCCGCTGTGGTCCGGGTGCGCATCATCCGCAACCCGGTGATCGGGGATAAGTTCAGCTCCCGCCACGGTCAGAAGGGGACGCTGTCGATGCTGATGCCTGCAACAGACATGCCATTCTCAGATTCGGGGATGACCCCAGATTTGATGATCAATCCGCACGCGTTCCCGTCACGCATGACCGTGGGCATGATGATGGAGCTGGTGGCGGGGAAGCTGGCTGCAATGACTGGCCGCTTCATTGCCCACGAGAGCTCTGCGTGGAACGCGGAGTGCACATCGACCAATGCGCATGAGTTGCTCGGAGAGCAGCTCGCAAGACTGGGTTTTGATTTCTATGGTGAGGAGACGCTGTATTCAGGGCAAACTGGAGAGCAGCTGTTTGCACGGATTTTCATCGGGTGCTGCGCATACCAGCGGCTGCGTCACATGGTCATGGACAAGTGGCAGGTGCGCGAGAAGACCGGCCCTGTTGACCTTACGACGCTGCAACCCCTCAAGGGGCGCAAGCGCGGGGGCGGGATCAAGGTGGGTGAGATGGAGCGAGATGCTCTGCTGTCCCACGGGTGTATGAATCTGCTGATGGACCGCTTGTTCTCCCACGGCTTGACGCAGGTGCCGGTCTGCTCAGTTTGCGGGGCATTCATCACAATGAAGCGCAAAGCCATTTCCGTTGGAGCCGGGTGGCTGGAAGACAAGGAGGCGGACGATGCCGTGGCGCATGAGAGCATCAGCTGCAGCCAGTGCGAGAGCGACGAGTACCGGATGGTGGGGCTGCCGTTTGCGTTTGTTTACCTCAGCGTCGAGCTGTTGTCCCTGAACATTGAAGTCTGCTTGAAGCTCCGCGCAGACACTTGAATGCCGCTGAGCCCTGCCTGCGCTCCAGTCAATTTCTTTTCTTTTTTACTCTTCTTCTGGCGGGGGGGGGGGGGGGCGGGTTGAGCGGTCCGAAGCGGTGGCATGAGTTTGCCCCACTTTCTGGATCGCATTTGCGGCGAAGCAAAGGGGCCGATGTGAGATGATGAGTGCTGAATGGCGCAGGCCACTGCGGCCCCTGACCGAGACAGACGCAGTGCAGCCTGTGACACGATGAGGGGACAGGCACAGGGACCCGGATCTGCCGGGGGGCCCAAGGCCACCGGCGCGGGGCCCCCGTGTTGCACCCCTAGCCCCTCATCGCACTGCGAAAGATACATGCTCTGAAAGGGCAGCCCGATTTTCTGAAACGGACTGCGGGGCCCTGGGGTCGTTGATGCTCCAATCCTCCTCACTAACGAGGGGCCACGAGCGCCCCTCCCCGTATCCATCGCAAGGTCGCCTGCGATGTGGTGCAAAGGACTACGCAAAGCACCGGCAAGCACGGGCCTTTGTCTCGTCTCATCACCGGAGCGCTGGGTCATGGGGTGTCTGGGGGAAGGTTTGGGGTTCGGGGTTGGTATGGACAGGGGGGGGGGGGGGCAGAAAACGACCGATGACGGTTTCGCTGACCCCCATTTGTTTTGGTAAGCCCGGTCCTGCCCTTGTGCTTCAGGGGGGCTCCCTAGCGTGGGGGTGTAGCGCCCAAACCTCATGTTGGGTCAGCGTTGGCCTTGCCCAGTACTGAACCGAGTATCTCGGCGAGGCAACGTACAATATGGGTCTTGCCGTGGCTTGCTGCTGGGACAGAGCGGTGCCTCGGAGACCACAACACCAACAGTGTATGCGGGAGCCCTTGACGTGGTGCACGCGGTGCAAAGATGAGGGGTGGTGAAGTAGGGAGGGCCGGGGCACACCAACAGTCTAACTCCCGGACCATGCGTGGCACCTCCATCGGAAGCCAGCACCATGGACCATGCAACCATGCATGCTGCTGTGGGTCCAGAGAACTTGGGGTGGTCTGGATCCCTGCCCCATGGGGCTTTTCTGTTGAAGACCAATACTCAGGGCTCTTCAAAAGTCACCACCTGAAAAAGGTGCATGCACGCTGCTACCCTTCTGTGCATGTACAGGGGTTGGTGTATGCATAATGGACACCATGCAGAGGCCGGGTGGTCTGAGTTTTACCCTTTCTGGTTTGCATTTGTGTGAGGTGAGAGTGCATTAGCACCTCTTTTTGTCCTGGTGTCAGAGGCCCTGGCATGACAGGGGAGGCGTGGCCATGCCGGATGTATGCTCCAGAGCCCGAAGGGGGCCTTGATGTACCAAGGGATGTGAAGGTGTTTCAACCTGCGCCCTTGCCCGCATACAGCATGGGCACCGCAGAAGCATTGGACATGGTATGCGGTGGGCAAAACACTCTAAACACATCGAAGGGGAAGGGGAAGGGCCAAGTTTGGGTGGAGAGGCGCTCGTGCGGGACCTTCCTTGCTGCCAAATCGTGCTGGGGCGATGGTGCAATGACATCAGGTAACCCTTCTAAGCCCCCGGCAAGGGCGGCCTCGGGTGTGCGACCGTTACCCTGAAGATCGCCCGACAGCACAAAGCAGCGTGTTCTTCCCACTTGGCCTCCCTCCAGCCGAGGCGGTGTTTCTTTGAAGCAGAATCAGGCCTTGCGACCAGAACGCACGCAATACATTGGTTCGTTGATTATTGCCGCAAAGAACCGGAATGTGGTGTCGTGGGTACAGACAGTACACCGATGAGGGTGTGTGCCCCACAACGTCTGCAGGGCGCAGCAAAATTTTCCGTTTAGATCCCACGAACCGTTGCAAAACAACACACCGCTGCCAAACATTTCCCATGTTCTTCAAGCCGCAGAATGGGCCTGGCCCTGCCTCACTGACGCTAACATTCCGCTCATAGTTGCGGGGCTACTCCGCAGTATTCCGACGTTACTTCAGACTCTGAGTATGACAGGGCCCCGGAGAGGTCGTGAACCCTTCAGGCCAACCCCAACCCTTTGGACAGACACCTCCTTCTGCTTCAGGTCGCAAAGCAAGGGCTGGCGCAACGACTGAAGAGCTGCCAGAAAACACAGCACATGGCATGTTGCTGTTTTTTTTTACATATTTTTTCCCCCACTGATGATCAACGCTATTGAGATTGAATCTGGTTTTAATGGCATTGACGTGCCATGCGTCCAGTCCCTTGCTGGCTCCCAATTGCCTTGCACGCTGCTCATTTGATGAGATGGCAATTCAGGGGCATGCTGGGTGGTGGGGTGGGGGAGATGGGCTCAGTGACCATATGATTTCACCTCCGGCATGAAACAAGGATGCCATCCTGAAGTTGCAGTGACTGAAATCCCAATCAAAAGACTTTGGGTCACAGTCAAAAAATGAGCCAAGGAGGAATGAAGACGACAGATGAACGGGTTTTTGTGGGTCCACTTGTGTGCAGCTCCGTAGCTTCTTTGGTTCTAACTCTGGATATCTCCAGAACGGGACGGTATAGCATGGTGCAGTGGCGTTACATCAATGTGTCCAAGACGGACAGTGTCTCCACCTGTTTGAGGAGCCAATTTTGTGGATGTCTGCGCACTTGTGCCCTGCATCCGTGAGCTGGACAGAATTCGAAACCGAGATGGCAGTTGTAGATCCAGTTACTCAACCCTCTAACCTCTGTGCCTGCCAAACCACGAGCTGAAAAGGGGGGCAGGCCTCTGTGGCCGAGTCTCCACCCCCGACCCCTTCGCATTCCCACAACACAGGGAGGTACAAAAGTCGAAGTCCCACTCCTATAACCCATTCTTTTTGCCAAGTCCTCAATCAGTGGTGCAATCAATTGGGGTATTGGCCCTGTTCTGCAATTTTTGTATGCTCCCCAGCATACTTCACCTGTGTACCTCCTCGCCTCCTCAGACCCCCCTCGTTCCCCCTTTGGTCTGCATTTCATGGTTACTTTTCATGGCTTCCGTTCCCTGTTCCCCTTCATACCACATATGATACAGAATGATCTGCCAATAGATGCACTCATCCACTGGTGAGCTAACCCTTCCCTCAGTGAGCTTGGTCAAACAATTCCTGCTACTCATGACACATTCAGTCCAACTCAGTCCCTAATTGCGGCAACGATGAAGGGACAGCTTGCTGGCATCTACTGGTTTCATGGCTTTCGAACCTGTGAACCACCATTCAGTAGAAGGGCATGGGTTGGGAATAGAGTGTGGATTTGACGCGGGGGCTCGCCATTTTCAGCGAGGGCTTTGTGTGCGTGCATGCGTGTGAGGGGGGGGGAGCTGAGTCCCAAATGGTGAGATCTAGATGAGAGCTGTCAGTGTCAGCATCCAAAATGCCCACGTTGCAAATGGGGCCCAACGGGAAGTTGGAACCCAGTTCTGCTGCTGGTGCAGGAAGTTGGTAGAATGAAGGAGCCTTTTGCATTGTCAGGGACAAAGATGTGGCCTCCACAGCCTTACTGTAAGGGGTAACTCCGGTTTCAATGCCAAACCCACAGAAGGCAACGAACACAAGCATCAATGCCAGAATAACTCCTTAGATCGCCAGAATCTCATAATCTTTGTTGGGGAAAATACCCTAAAATACAGCGCAATAATTCTGTGAACTATTCTACAATTAATGGATGATGACGTGAATGCACAAGCTGATTGATGTAAATACATCCCCATGTGAAAACGAGGGTGCCCGTTAGCCCCAGGGAGTAACGGGAGGTAACCTTTGGGTAGGGACCTGAGGTAATTCAGAAATGGGATGGACTAATCTGGGTATGTCATCCCATGAGCAGATTTTTCTGTGAGGTTTTTGTATTACATGCTCTGATTTTCTGTGGGTGTGATTGCCCATAGATGGGGTATATATCAGAGTTTTAGACACTTGGTAGTGTATTGGGAGAGGGTAATGGGCGCACTTGCCCAGGCTGAGGTTGCAACTCCTGTAGATTAGGATGCGTCGCGGGCGTGCCGAAATTGAGGATTTTCCGTGAACTGAAATCTGTGCTATGGCCCCCCTCTATGTTTTCTTGGGTATATAAACTGACACACAACTGAGTGAGGGGTGCTGCTTGCTAAATTTGACTTGATTTCTTGTATGTAGCCTCCTGCCGTCACCCTTTTTTGGCGGCCACTGGATGGTGGAGGTTTTTTCTCCGCCATAGGTTTACCAAGGTCCAGGGCCCCCTTCACGGCCGACCACCTGGGTTCCCCCGGGGTCGGACCAACGCCTAGTCGGTCCCCCCCTAACCCGGCCGTGCAGTCTGATAGGTACGTTGCAGGCGGGGCCCTGTGTCGGTGCAGTGGCTACCCCATGGCACCGTGTAAAGACATCCGCCGGGTTTAGCAAGGGTGCAGACTTGGGTATAATTAGGACACCATTTCTGCAGCTTGCTCATAGGTCCTCAGGCCAGTACACTCACACATACATAGGCAGGTATGGGAAGGGTTCAGTCCTTGGGCTTCTTCTGCGAGGCAAGCGTTTTAGCGAGCCTCAGCAACTCTCCTAGGTTGTTCTGGGACAAGTAGTCTACCCGAACGGAATTTAGGTGTCCCTCAGGAAGCATGAAGGCAAAAAAGGGTTCCCAGGTAGCTTCTTCAACTCCAAACCTTTCCCAGAGGGTAAGGAAACACCACCCTTGGCGGTAGGGGTGTCGGATAACCGACTTCAGGAGGTAGAAGCCCTCCTTAGCCATCTCCTCGGCATTCATGTCAGGGAGTTCTCCTTCAACTTCCATAGGGCTGGCAGCGCCCTGTAGGTCCAGAGAGTAAGAAAAAGTCATTTTTCCCGTGGGGACGCCTTCTGTTGCTGTTCCTGTAGGTATTCTGTTTTGTTCTGATCTGTTACTGTCTTTAGATTTGCGTTCGGAGATCTGCGATTGGCGGCGATCTGTAGAATTATGGTGCCGCGATCTGTGATCTGCGGCAGTGCTTACGCTGTCAAGAGTATTCCAAATTTTCATATTTCGATGTATTTTACGATCTCTGATTTCCTGAATTGTGTTGTTCTTGACGAATCCCTACTCGCATGATTAGGTCATGCTCGTGCCATGTGTTATCATGTTTGGGTGTTTACGTAAAGCATTGCAATGTAGGATCTGAAGCACACAAAAAAAGTCGCCCGCGCCGCAAAAAATGTAAAAACAAAAACGGAAAAAACACCGCCTACTCAAAATTTTGACACCACAAATCTCAGAATTACAACTGAAACAATGTTACAGCATCCAATTCTACACGATTCGAGAAGTTCAGATCAGCACATCCAGCAATTGCTGGAAATCCTACACAACGTAGCAATTTCGAAACGCCAGATAACAACAGCAACAACAGAGATAATCCGAAATCTCCCCGGTGCCTCGCTGAAAGACAGCATAACCGCTATAGATCAAAACGAAAAAACTAGTTTCAGCCGTACTTTCTCGTACCACTGCACCATAGCTCTCAGTCACCCAATGCTCCCTACGCAACACCAGCGCAACACAAATGTGCCTCTTCCCCTGTCAATCTCTACCCTACACTTTCTCCGTCACCGCCAGGCCAAAATGCCGAGTCCCTAGAAAGGGAAGACGACGCAAGCCATAATGCCGTACACCCGCCAAGGGAAAACGGCCCAACAGGAAGCTTATCCAAGTCGCCCAGTGCTAAGGCAGATGAAGCGAGACGAGCCGAATCGCCCAGGCCAACGGCAGACAACGAAAAGCCGCCGTTAGTAACCCATTCCTCGAGCCGAGCACAAGCCAGCAACGCGCTAAAACGAGTCCCTTGTGAACAACACGTTGTACTTACTGAAGACCACGTCGCCGCCCTAACGCCAACCAGAAAAGACCGTGAAGAAACAGAAGAAAGCACAGACTATGAAGACCTACTAGACCTACAATCAGGATCCGACAGCGAAGATGATCCCGGCAGCCCGGAGACAAGAAAGTGCTTTGCAGCGGCCGTCACAGACGACAACCCGTTCAAAGCCCTTCGTAAATCCGTGCAGGACACCAAACCAGCTCAATCCCACGCACCAACCACTCCGTTTAGGTCCCAGTCAAACCACTCAAGCACAAGGAGAAAATCGCGCACAATGGGACATCAGGTCAAGAAGAACGCCGCGAAAGAATTTTTTACCGATGATGAAATGATCTTGTTGAATGAAGCGGTGGTGCGCAACAACATATCCTCAGAAGAACTCACTAGCCTCTCCGACATACTACGTTCAGCAAATAAAGAAAGATTTTGGGCACAGGAGTGCGTTATGCGAAAAGCAATCAAACGTCCATACTCTCTTTTCAATCGAGCGGAGATATGGGAAGTTGCCAAAACCAACCAACACCGCCAAGATATTGTGCTCCTCGAAGAAGCCTCTATCAGACAAGAGCACCCGTGCGACGAATCTCTATTGTTCAACGAGGTACTACACAAAGTACATTCGCTTAATGAAACGAACCACCGAATCATCATACAACACCAATTATGCAACGCACAACGCTCAGAACATGCAACTGTGTGGATTGCAGAACTCCAACATGTCAGCCAACTACTTCTCAATTCCTATTACGGTTCACTCATTCTCGTCTCTGAAGAAATGGAAGAAGACCTCCGAAAAATTCTGATGTCAGAGGAGTTCATCACCACGAAAAAGAGGGCGGGACCGGAAAAGATATCATGGACCACACGTGTCCTTGGCATGACAGTCAAAGCACGCAGCAATGATAAGGCCTTCGCTGCAGCATGGCAAAAAATGGTCACACTGAACGACTCCGACCTGGATCCTTTCAGAAACACAGAGCAAATGTTGAACAACTTCCTGAGGACACAGGGACTGCTGCCAGGGCCCTCCATCACACACTACCCTGTCAAGGTCAAGTCAAGCCGTTCGTGGTACGACATCACTGTGCACGACGCCCCGGAAGCCGATTTCACAGACAATTCCCTAATCAACACCCTCCACGAGAAGACACCGAAGCCACAGGTCACTTTACCATCCATCAATCTCCAGACCCCATGGTCACACGACACAACCCTCGCCGAGTCACTCGGAGCATGGACGACGACTTGGGGAGAGAATGTTAAACGTAACATATGTGAGGTGCAGCAAATGATTGAAATTGCTGACTTATCTGCAGACACTCTGCACAAGCACTTTTGTTAGCATCTTAGGGACATGCTCCACTGCTTCATGGATTTTGATGTTCAAAAATGGCACGCCCTAGCTTCCTTCAAACCTGAAAGCCATTGCCTATGTTCCAACTGCTCTGATAATCCCGACTTCAGGTGAATTACAGACAATGCTTTTGCTGTGTACTTTCTCACCAATGATCTATCTCAATGATTTCTTTGTGTCCACAACAAATCCATTACTTCAGCTTCAGATCTACACTGTTGCAGTTATTAAAGAACAGTTTCACTTGGAAATTGGGCAATGCCCCCGCTGGATCTATTTTCTTCAGACCAGTTTTGTTCCGGTGAACTTCAATAAATATTTTTCTGGCACTCTATCAAATTCTGGAATCTACCACACTTGAATCACTCTTTGTTCATTCAGCTATTGTCGACGCTGCTTAGTTTTCTGAGCGGTACGGCACACCAACCCTAACCGCAATTACTTGAACTCAGCTGATGATTGAAGGCCGCTGTGAAAGCTTACACAGCCCCTAGCACCCAGGGGATTGAGGGGATGCACAACGCAAAAATGTAGGATCTGAAGCTTAGCCTCGTAGGATAACTTAGCATCGATAGCATTGAGTGAATAATGTGCTCACACGTCTACCCCTTATGCATTGATCTCGTTTGCTCTCCTCTCTCTAGGCATGTAGCCCGGGGAGAGCCCGGCCCATACATGTGGGAGTTGGGGGTTGTTGAGAGGCACGGGGACCTCTATATATCAAGAGGTTCAACCAGGTATGGGATAGAGAATAAAGATGCACTTGTGCCATACTTGGGAGTGCATTGCCTCAATTGGATCTTGTTTTGTGCTTTGCTTCGATTGCGTTTAGTTGTGTTTGTTGGTTACGTTTCCGGGTATGACCCTAGGAGTATTTTGAATTGAAATGTTTTTATGCAAACAATCACATGAAATGTTTTAGGTAAATTTTTGCTCGTGTGCAACCCTCCCAAAAATTATGTAGTTCTGTGAGCCTATTTTCTAAATCATGTTTTATAGGTTTTGCTAACCATTGAGTAGTTGAAATATAAGCATTTTGGGGATGCTTTAAAGCAAGTCATAACTTACAACGGAGTCGAGTACTTCTATTTTTTCTTTCTGGTAGCAGAGGCTTGCCTAATTTTGTGGCAAGCCAACAAATTTTAGGACTTTCCTGCGCCGACTGTGGAAATGCTCTATTTTTGAGCAAGGGATCTTTTTGTTGTCTTGTGAGTTTGTGTTACTTGCCTTTGTCTCCGACTTCTTCGTCAATGCACGCGCCTCCGCTTGGGCGCCCAATAAATGCAAGGCCGCGCCTCCGCTTGGGCGCCCAATAAATGCAAGGCCGCGCCTCCGCTTGGGCGCCTAATAAATGCAAGGCCTCGCCTCCGCTTGGGCGCCTTAGAAATTCAAAGGCGCGCCTCCACTTGGGCGCTTTAGAAATGCAAAGCCGCGCCTCCTCTTGGGCGCTTCAGAAATTCAAAGCCGCGCCTCCGCATGGCGCTCCGAAATCCAAGCTTGCCCCAGGACTTCCTTGTCATAGCCAAGAGTTGCCAAGTACCGGAGAGTCACCCCGGCACCTTGGTGACTTGCCCCGGGGTCCCCAAGCCCCAAGGAGTTTTGTATGCTTGTGTCTCGGTTGCCCCTAGAGAGTTAAAAAATTTTGGGAAATTTTGTCCCGTAAATTTTCGTTCCGTTGTGTCCTTGCTTGTTTTGTTTGCCTTTGTGTGGTCTTGTTCTCCTTTACCCCACCGACAACGAAGTCTTCGATGTGGAGAACTACGGCATTGAGTACGGCACCATGACAACCATTTACTTCTACTTTGGAGACGAGATGAACTTGGACGGCCGTCACTCTCACTTACGCCGTGCTCGTGCGGGTGTTATGAACATCGTGCGCATCTCTATTGGAGGTCACGAAGATCGCCGGCCTGAGGGTGCCTCCGTTGAAGGGCAAGTGATAAAGAAGGTCCCTACCAGGACCGGCCCCTGCTGTGCCCCTTCCGCCTGTCACCCCTGCTGACTTGCTCCTGATCAGCGATTGCATTCCTTAAAATCCAGGGTCCAAAATCCAAAAATATAGAAAAACCAATCCTCCTTCAACCCTGAACAGCAATCAGATCCCACAAATACAGCAATAACCCAATCCACACTGCGGGCTTCCGTTCAGCACACCGGTTGTCTCACGGTGGCGGGCATGTACAAGAATTGCACCAAAGAAGAAAGCCCTGAAATTTGCATATGAACACATATCAAGTAAAGTTGGGGAAAGATGAAAACCTACACAGTCACAGCCATAGACCCCTCATTCCCTGGACTCAAGACCTTCCCTTGACTCACCATCATGATGCCCTGAACCCAGTCAAATAAGATGGCTAAATACCATGTGTCAAAAGTCACTACACAAACCCCAAAAATGTGTTCCCTCCCAAGCCTCTAAATCCTAGCCCAATAGGGGAGGTAGCGTGTCATGGCCTAGAGTGGCACTCAGGACCATGCCCTACCCTGACATAACCTTGGTTGGACTTGGAGTCGATTGGCCTTGGAGAACTGCCCCATGAAGATGACCTCACAACATGGTAAAATCAGGCAAGTCACACCATTATGCCAAAAAATCAATTATATACTCAAAAATGCATACGGCAAATATCCAAATGCTCCATGCATGTGTCAAACCGGAAAGTAGTATACAAGGGTGATATAGACCAAAGGTCCATGCCCAAGAATATCCCATCATTGGCTCCGGAACCCCTCCGGTTATGTACATGACATGCTTCACAAGTCAGCTCATGAGTTTGAGACCTAACTTTGTGAGGCCTCGTGTGCCAAGCCAAAGTGACCACGTGATCCTGCATATGGTGAGGTACAACACCGAACCATATGCCAACATATAAAGGACATACGATAGTTCACGGATCTCTAGGCACTTTACTGTTAGCCAACCAGTTGAGCACATAAAACACAAAAATGAGCATAAAATGAGGTCAAAAACATGCAAATAATGCCAAATTCAAGATAATTACAATAGTATATAACTTCGCTCACCCATGGTATCAACATATGATTCAAAACACAATTGCTGTAACCGCTGCATAGTGGCGGATCTTTCTTGTAACTGCGAAGCCTGTAGCCTTGATGCCCCAGGGGTGGTAAAGCCCGACGCTGCCCCTGATATCTCCGAACCCACATGACCCTCTTCAGACCCATATCCAGCCTCTGGGAGCGACATATGCGAAGCACTTGTAAGTCCAGTGAACTCCATGGTGGAATACGAATAGTCAGAAAACCCGGTCTGCAAAAATGGAGCACACATAGAATCTCAATGCGCATTCATCGCACATAATGACACAACGTGAAATCATTCGAAATAATTTCAATAAATCCGATTGGGAAATCACGAAAGACAAATGCGACTCGACGCGCGCTCACAGGCGACATCTGGCGGCGAACGGAAAACATGAAAACAAGCGGAAAATTTACTGCACTAATGTACATCTGAGAATTATTGAAATTCTGATCACATTGATGTACAATCTGAGTGCTGTCACTGCTGCCGTTACACTCCGCCTCTGAAAACATACGCCAGTATGTCAGGCTGGGTCAAGTGAAGTGCAAGAAACGGCTAAAGTGACCAAGAACCGACTAATCTATGGCAAAATGTGAGAAATTGAGCTGAATTGAGCAAAATTGTGCTGAGATCTGTGTTTCGCGATGGCCATCGACTTGAATGAAACGCATAGGTACCTTAGGGCACACAGAAATAGCTTCCTTCAAGCTCGAAAATTCGAAAATTGAAAGTCTGAGTGAAGAATGTACATTCATGATCAAGATCCATGATCCATGATGAAATCAGGATCTGACATCCCGGCGTCAGAAAACAGAAAACGAGTGTCGCCATGTCGTCGAGCGTCCAAAAAATAGGGTATCCCTTCATGGGGTCCAAGATATGTGAAACTGGTCGGTGTCATTTGCAATCATGAGACCAGATGCCAGATTATGGTACAAAATGTGACTGAATTGAGACCAAATTCAGTGAATCGCACACAGATTGAAGACGGCGAAGTTCACAGCAAGCCAATATCGGTCCAATTCATTGTCGATAGGTACTGTGTGTTGTGCTGAACGGAAATCCAGTTCTCATTCATAGCCAATCCAGGTCAAATCCTCATGATGATGATGAATCCCATGATGGAAATCCAATCATGTAAAAGTAATGATAGCCAAGAAAACCCAGTGCGTGCACTACACTGTCAGTATTGTCTCCAGGGCTTCATGTTCGGTCCAGTACGAGCCAGAAGAGGTAATTGACTCAATATAGTTCCAGAATGTAGAAGCATCCAATGCTTGGTACCAGGAATTTGCCAAATTTGACCTGATTCTGAGGGGGATTCCAACACAATCCACAGATGAACAGCGAGTCGACACAAGTAAGAACACCATCGTTGTCACTTGGTCTATATAAGCCCTTTGACAGCGGTCGATTGAAAAACAAACCAACAGTCTCAATGTAAGAGCTGATTGAAATCACATTCTCAGCAGATCCGTCAAACACATGAAATGGATCAGACTCAGTCATGTGCCAGAATCTCTGTAATGAGCACAAACTCGAACGAGTCCTTCCCAAGGCGAGTAGAGGGGCCCAGTCGACAGCAAAACACGAGAGTGTCGTCGTGGTTGAGGATAAAGGCCTTTCGGAACTTCCGATGGAAATCATCTACAATGAAGCACATGATTCACATGATGACCATGATGAGAATGATGGATGGAATGACCAGGATGACCCATCATCTGTTCATCGAACCACATAGACGATGCGTCAGGACTGTTTTGTCCCCATGCCAAGGGTATATGTAGACCGTAAACCTTTTCGAAAGTTTCGGCGATTCAAATTCTGATCAGATCTTGTCTCGAATGGATTCTGCCACAATTGGAACTTCTTCTTGTGCTTGTAAGTCCTCCTTGGTGACACAATCTTTGATCAGCGAGAGCTCACGGTCAATCTCAGGGTGTTTCTTCAGGAACTTGATGAAAGTGTCCGTATACCCATGGATAAAGCTTGAAGCTGGCTCCCATTTGTCTTCTTCTGGTCCGAATCCTTTCCATCTGCACAGAAAGTACCACTTGTTTTGAGCATTTTTCTTGTAATCAAGGATCTTCTCCAACTCGAAACTGCTGGTGACCATCTTCCTGTCGCTCAGGTACTTCGAAGTCCAATAGAGAGGCTTGAACCTTCCTTCGGGGCAGGGTACTTCGGCCTTCAAACGGTCCCGATGTATTTCTTGATGCCTGCCTGGCTCAATTTCAATGTTGAATGTAGTCTCACTTAGTTGACCACTGACTTGGAATGGGCCATCCCACAAAGGTAACAATTTGTTGTCGTCCTTCAGGGTCTCGTCTGACTTACGAAGCCAAACTTGCTGGCCTTTCTCGAAGGGTTTTCCTTGCGTTCTCGATTTATTTTTGAAATTCAACCAATCTGCTTGACTTTCCACTTTGGCCTGGATCCACTTGTACTCTAAATCCTTGATCCTCTCAAACCATTGCGAGGCGTCGTAGCACTGTCTTGGATAATACATCACTGGTCGTGGACCCATCTTCTCACGACCAAAAACAAGCTCATTCGGACTTAATCCAGTGTAATTCTTGGTACGATGGTATCTCCTCAAGACACAGTAAATTGTCTCCAACCAATTGTAGTCTGTTTCAGTTGCCAGGAATTTTCTCAGAATGTTGATAAGAATTCTTCCAGCGCGTTCAGCAGAGAGGGCTCGATGGTCGTAGACTCGGGCACGAAGATGATGAACTCCCAATAGAGCACACATGTTCTCCCACCAAGTCCCAATGAACTCCTTCCCACTGTCCGTCAGAATTTCACTGGGAACATCCCAGTTAGTCATCCACTGACTTGCAGTCCACTTGGCAGCCATTTCAGAGGTGAGATGCTTCGTGTTGCAAGGGAGGACCTGAATGTGGCCACTGTGGCGGTCTTGAATTAACAAAACCCCATCAATTGGCTTCCTCGTGTAGAGACATTCCTCTTGGATTTGTCCCAACTCGAAGACATCCGCCGTCACCTTGTCGAACAGCCTCTCAGGAATTGGTAATCCCTTCAGTAGTCCTTCTGCCTTTTGATTCTTGGGGATGGTCGCCTGACATTGCTTGCATCCTCTGGCAACTCGTTCACAGGCACTCTTGAGGTCCCGTGTGTACACTCTGTGTCGTAGCTCCTGCTCCAGAACACGAGAATGTGTGTGGGCTGTCTCATTCCGATGCCAATGTTTGACATATTGGTCAATTAGACAATCAGGAACACAAACCCGTCCTTGCCAAAAAAACTTGTCGCCTTGGATTTTAAAATCAGACGTCTCTTCAGAGTCGTAAGGCTTGTCCCCTTTCAACTTGTGGTATACAGACCCAAAGAACCTGTCCTCCTTGTACATCTTCGTCCAATCGACATAGAGGAAGGAAGTTTCCTTGTCCTTTTGTTGTGGAGGGAGCGTGGATTTTGCCTTGGATCTTGTCACTGGAAACACATTAAGGAGTGGCACCGCCGACTCAGAGTCAGAATTAACTCCTGCCGTCTGATCTGCCTCGGTAATCTCCTTGCATCTGACCAATTCCACCTTCATCCGATTTTTAATCGAACATTGGAGGCAATGTTTCTTGATCAGTGCTTGTTCCTCCTTATCAAACTCGATCACTTCAGCTTTATCCGTCGCTGTCGCATGAAAACTCACTTCAGAGTAAGCCTCTGAGGCTGGGTAGGCCCAGCCACTCAGGGCGTCCACCACTGTATTGTAGCGCCCTGGAATGTAAGTCACATGGAGGTCAAATCTGCTGAGAGTTTCATGCCAACGGCCTCTCCTCCCAGCTGGTCCACCAGGGGTATCCACATGTTCTGTCCTCCAGCTCTCCAGTGACTTGTGGTCAGTCAGTACCTCAACGCGATGGCCCAAGATCCAACCTTCATAACGCCGTAAGGCACAAAGGATTGCGTAGGCTTCTTGTTCCCTTGGAGCCAATTTCGCTGTCTTGTTGTAAGCTTGCGAGACCAGAAAGCCAGAGGATGATGGTGACCTTCGTCATCGACTTGTTCGATCGTAGCACCAATGGCGTAACGACTGGCGTCTGTACGAATATAAAAAGGTCTTCCATCCAACCTCGGAGTCTTTAATGTAACCACATTTGCCAGTGCTTCCTTGAGACCAGTAAAGGCCTCTTCACATTCTGGCGTCCACTTGAGCTTGACTTGAGATCCTTTCTTTCCTTCTATTTTGCCAACCTTGAGTAACTCTGTCAATGGACCAGAGAACTTGGCGTAGAGAGGAAGGAACTCGTGGTAATAATTGCAGCAGCCTAAAAAGGCACGAAGCTGCGTGATGGTTTTAGGCCTTTCCCATAGCTGTAGGGCAGCCATTTTTCCTGGGGCCGGTCTTCTTGTCCCATCTTCCAAGACAGAGCCACAAAATTCCACACTCTGGAGGAACATTTTGCCCTTCTTGGGTCCACACACGAGCTTCTCTTGTCGAAGGACTTCGAGAACTTTTCGGACTTGTTCTTCGTGCAACTTCAGGCACTCATCAAAGTTTTTTCCCAACGGCGTGGCAATCAGAAGGTCGCCAATGTAGATGCTGCAGAATTCTTGTAAGTCCAGAGACTTGTGCTTCTGAAATAAAATAGTCTCCATCATCTTCTGGAACATCAGCGGCGCATTCTTCAGACCCATCGGCAGTACAGTCCACTGGACAGTGCCACAGGGCGTGCACATTGCCGTCAAATGCCTATCCTCCTTTCGAAGTGGTATTTGGTGAAAGCCATGGCGCAAATCCAACACAGTAAAGAGCTTACCTTTGGCTCTCGCGGCGATCCCCTTCTCGATTAAAGGAAGAGGATGCGCGTCTGGTACCGTGGCGGCGTTCAGGGCTCTGTAATCCACCACTAGACGCCAAGCATCTATGCTGGATTGGTCAGCAGGTGGGGGTTTTGGCACCGTAAATGGTGCTGCACACCACTCAGAACTCATGCAGCCCTCCAACCAACCGAACTCATAGAGATTGCGCTCAATAATCTTTCGCAGGGCATCTGCTTTGGTGCCGTGTAGATAGAATGGACGTTGTTTGTGCACTTTTGAGCCTTGGATTATCTCAATCTTGGCTTCCCCATTTTCACATGGAATTGGGGGGTTTTTCCACAACTTCCCACTCAGCACGTCATCTTTATAGTCTTCGAACACTGCGTCCCTTCTTGCAGATATCTTGTCTCCGTCGACCTGATTCCCACACGTAATCACCAACATTATGTCCACCAATTTGCGAATCGTTGGTCGTGGTCTCATATTCTTGGCCACTTCATTCCAAACTTCTTCGCCGCATTGTTGGCGGATGAAGCTCACCTGAGCTCGCTCCTCCGTGGGATCCCACCAATGAAGGGGGTCCACGAATGTCTTGAAGGGATGGTCGGACGAATTCAGCTGCATTCCTGTCAATTCAGGCGAGATTCTTGGAGATTTGTCATCATTCTTGCTTGAAATCTTGACATTTTTGGCTTGATTCTTGTCTGATCAGGACGAATTGGAATGGATGGAGGCGTTCTCTTGAGGGACGCCGATTGTCCTTCCCTCCTTCCGAGACGTTACGTCGGGATTCCGCTCTCGATCGTCTTCATCCACCTCAATTTCGTCGATTCTTGAGGAATTTGAGATGACCTCTTCTGTTCCCATTTCACTGTCATCTTGCCAATAATCTCCGAGATTCCCGTCAACTAAGCACGCCAACGTGCTCCACGAACGCTGTGGCAAAGGCTTGCCATTGTCTTCGCAATACAGCTTCACTCCCTTGTGAGGTAGCTCGACAATGTCGATTGAAATGTCCATAATGTCCTTGAACCAAGATTGTCTTGGCCAGTTGGGGACAATTAAAATCGCCTTTGCGCCGGATTGCTTCAGCTTCTGCACCACACGAGGAAAACCGTCGAAGGGCGGATTGATCCATAAAGGTTCAGACCAGTCCTCACTCCAGGCATCGTCGTAGAACTTCGGAAATCTTTTATTCTTTTTGTTTGCAAAAGCATCAACTTGCGGACGAAAATTGTGGTTCCTTTCGAAATAATCCACCAGAATGTCCCGCCATTTGTCGACTACACGATAGCAAACTGACTTCCACTTCTTGCAGTTCAATGATTCCACCTTTCCTTCGTCGAATTCTTCTTCATTCCCTGTCCATTCCTGCCCATCTTGCTGAATATGCAGCTTATTTCGCTCCTTGAATTGGTGGATACTCTTGGTATATGGGTGCAGATAATACAAGTCGGACGGGTCGCTGGTCGACGGATCTTGGAGGAAGCATGTCCTCTGTCCCATGGGCGACACACGGTGAGCGTGAAGCCATGGTTGACCCAAGAATAAATCATACTTTATGCTGGCTTCATAGAATTTTCCAGAAAACCACTCCTCCGTGACCGTCTCTTCCACGCTCCAGACAGATTGTTTCACCAATCTGACTGCCAATTCTGCCTCCCTGTCGCCACCGTCAAGGCGATGTCCGCTGACTCCCTCCAGCTGGACAGGTGTCGAGGACATCTTCGCCTCATCTTCCTGCAGAAAGCCTTTCCTCACCAGATTGACCTCTGAACCATTGTCAATCAGACATCTGGCAAGTTTAACCTCACCATCTGTCGTTCTGACCTGGATCCAGCAGACAAACTGGCGCTGCTTGCCTCGCCGGACAGCGCTGAGGACCCAGGCAGGGTACAGGAGGCCGGAGGAACGCGCCAGCCGGTCCCAGCAGCGTCCATCCACCGCCCCAACTACCCTGATGGGTTTTGTCTCCTGCCACTCAACCCCAGTGTTGGGATTTGGGTCAAGTTGGCTTCCCTATTGCCATTCTTCTTCGATGTTCGGCTGCACGTCCTGTACTTGTCCTTCGTCAACCCATTCTTCTCGTGCTTCGACGGCATTGACTCCTTTATCACGTCCACGACCACCAAATGATTTTCCACCGTTTGTGTCCAGGTGCGAAAGCTGTGCGTTAAAGTCTCCTCCCATCACCCAAAGCGGGTACTTGTCGAAGAGTTTATTAAGAGCCGTTTCCAGCTCGCGCCTCCGGGGGGGCTGTGCGTAGATAGAAATAAGGAGTATGCGTGGGAGGCCCGGGAGGTGTAGTTCAGCGAGGCAAAGCGCCCCGGGGCACGGGGACTGAATGGGAAAGGCGTAAGGGGCCACGCGTTGCGATAAGACAATGCAGGCTCCCTCATCACCCGATGGTAGAATGGAGGAAAATATATTCGGTTGAATAGCCGCAGGTGACCAACCAAATGGCAGTTGCGGTGAACGGGTCAGTTCTTGGTAGAACGAGATGTCCCAGGCCTTGTGGAGGTCCGAGTGGATAAATGCCTCGGGGGCTTGCTTGTTGATGTTGTGGGAACGCATAGTCAAGGAATGAATGTGTGCTCGGCGTGGGCGGGGATCAGCCGTACGGTGGAAGGGCTGCGGGGGGGGAGAAGGGGGAAGTGGTACGTCAGCAGGAGGAAGCGGTGAGCCTGCCAGTGGAGGATCAGGGACTTGGGGGGGGGTTGGGGCCACGGGAAGGGGTGCATTAGCCAGAGCCGGAGAGCTTTCGCCCAGAACCCTCTGGCCTTCGGGCGCTGGCAATGGGCCAGCATGTGTGCGCGCAGAGAAGGAATTCACAGTAGCCTCTGGAACCCCAATAAGAGTCAGGAGACTGTGCAGGTCATGACCCGTTAAAGACTACAGGCTCCCGGTGTGGCAGCTGTTGGACAGGGGTCCTTGGTAGGGACGAGTTTGTAGGGAAGGGAGGAACAAAAAGCTGGTTAGGGCTGTACTCCGAGAAGGGGGGGGAAGGGGTGTTGGTGCCATGGGCGAAGATGTGGGTGGGACCGCTCATCTTGCATGCATGTGGGGAAGTGTGTGGCGTCTCAATGCTCGGGAGCTCTGGAGATCCAGACACCTGTGCACCTTGGGCAATTGACGAAGTAATCAGCACTTGCTTCGGATCATCCAAGTAACCGATCTGTGGAAGGCACAGTGGACTCACAATGGGACCTGAACTCGTTTGTTGTTCGTATGTAACCACAGCGCGCGTGCACTGACCAGAACGAGAGCTGTCATTCAAACGAAAAGGTGGTGTGGGCGTGAAGTGTGAAGCGTGGGTGTGCTGAATCTGCTGAAACACCTCCCTAGTGAGTTTAGAGAGCGATGCGGTCCAACAACGAGTGAGGGAACATACTTCACTGATGGTCAGTGAAGCAGTACCGTTGATGCTTGATGGACTGGGAACAAGTTCCTGTGACGTCGCATACCCCTGAAGAGGGAGGTGCATAGTGTCTGTGTGTCGGTCTGTGTGTGTACTGGCATCGGAGAGGACGGGGCGGTACATCAGTATACGGCGTTGCGCATCAGGGGAGAGGAGCAAAAGGGTGGTGAGTGTCGACTGCTGGAATTGGGTCCTTGGTATTGAGCTGCGCCCTTTATACACTGCGAGCAAGGGGGGCAAGTGGAACACTACCATGAGTGAGCCACGGTCAAAATTGAACCCACTGGAGACGTACTGTGAGGCAGGTCTGGCAACTTTTCCAGGGTTCGCTGGCCCTACTGCAGAGCAGTATGAACGCGCCGGCAAGCCGATGTGAGTGTTGCAGACCGTCATGATCTCACCACCCCGGTTCTCATGGCGTAGGTAGTGACAGTGGCTGGTAAAGGTCTGACTTTGCGGTGCCGTGTGCCAAAGGACAGGGAGACATACTTCGCTGTGGAAAGCCAGCGAAGAACGTAGATCAGGGCGTGGTCCCATTCCGGAAGCGCTCAGGGTGTTGGAGTGAAGACGGGGTAAGGAACCCAGCAGCTCGGGCAACAGGTGTAGCGTGTGGTGCTCTGCAGTTGGACTTGGGCGGCGCCCTTTATAAACAAAGGCATAAGGCAAATAAATCGCCATCACAGCCGAAGCGCGGTGCATAACGCATGCATAGGAGGGTAGGCATACTTCACCGGTGTCCAGTGAAGAATACTGTTCCTTCTTGAAACGCCAAGTGGCACATGCATGTATGCGCATATAGAACTTGCCTATGATAGTGGGGCAAGCACGGGACCGGGAAACACAACTAGCCGTGGGCAGGCGAGGCGTATCGGTGTTCACTGGGAGTGCAACCGTCTCTCCGGGCATCGCAAATGAAAGTGACTGGGCGTGGGAGGGCCCAATCCGATGCATCACGACTGTGTCAAGAAGGTGGCCCCAGTGAACGAGGAAAACGAAATCGTTCAAAGGGGGACCCTTATACGGTTTACCGCGGTCGTGCAATGAGGAGCAGGAAATGCTGAACTCCGCTGGAGATAAAAGCAAGAGGAGGAGACATACTTCGCCAGGAAAAAGTAGCGAAGCACATGCACTCTCCTTGGGACTGGTATCGCTGGATTCTCTGCGGTATTGCGTTGGTTCATTGCGGAGGTTTCCATGGTGTTTGGAAAACACTGAGGGCATAGAAAGGGTTGTCAGAGGGGAACAAAGCCCGCGGTCCACACTCTGTACATGATCCTCACAGTTCTTCATTGCATATTTCTGGGACGCTGCGGAAGATCAGAGAGACGCGCCTCTCCCTTCGGACGTTCTCTCCTCGAATGATGTCATATTCCCTCGCTGAGATACCGTGTTGATATTTGTATCGCGCCCTGCCGGTGATGGCAACTATGGACCAGCGTTCCAACAGAATGTCTACCCTGTCACCACCTGTGGGCTCAGTAGGCGTGAACTGCATAGGCACGGTGGACAGCAGGTTAGCCATCACTACCACCTTCCCTAACAGGAAATTTTCGACGTGATCGATCACTCCAACACTGGGCGGGTAGTCAGCAACGGTACACTGGTTCAGAACGGATTCTATGTCATTGACGCGCAGCAGGTCTTGGCAATTTTCCATGACTGTTCGAAGTGAATCAGGGATGGGGTCTGTAGGCTGGACGTTCTTTCCACCGTGCTCATGGGAAAATCCGTAGTGCCGAAGGCGCCTACGCGTGGACGTGTCCCATCCTTCGATGGAGTCAATGAAGGCAATGAGTGCTTTTTCTTGGTCTGTGTCCATCGCCGAGGACCGTAGGAGGACTCCGTCCAAGCAAACGTTGGGGGGCACGTCCTGGGGGCTTGGCACATTGAGGAGGTCAAGCTTTTCATGCGCGCTGACAGGCGGCGCCATGAGCCGCTCGTCTTCGGCGGTGATTGCCGAGATGAAATCGGTGGATCCCAATTTTGTTCCCACCATCACTGCACGGTTTTGTTCCGTGAGGCTCTGATCCTCTGCTTTGAGCAGTTCATTACGCTTGATAGAGTTGGGGTGAGCGCTCACAATCACCGTGCCCAGCATAGCAAATTTGTGAGCAAGCATAGAGGAGTGTGCGTGCACATATTCTGCGCGGTATACGTTGCCTACCAAATTGGGGTCCGCCGCCCTTCGCCAATTCTTATATGGGCCAAAAAGGCCGGCTACCACTTGCGCGTGGAGCGCACGTTCCGAGGCCGGCGTCCTCACTTCAAATGATGTGGCGACCGGCGGTTGAGCCCATGTGGACGGGGTGATGGGTTTGCATTGTGCCTCCGTCGTTTTTGTTTCCGTGGTCGCAGTGGTGTTCCAGAATCTCACCAAGGAAGCCTCCGGGCTGTAAAAAAGGACAATCCCATCTTTGTGAAAAGCATTCCACGCGAAACTTTGGACCGGGATGCGACCATTATCGCAAGGGTAGCCACTCACGTCTAAGTTTGCCAAGACGCTTTTTTTTGACCGTACGGACATTCCCTTATTGTACATGTATGGGGGGCGGCCCCGTTGTCCGCGGTTAAGCACACTCCACGTTTCAGGCCCATCCATTTCCAGGTGCGAAGCCACCATTTCGCGTGAGGCCTGCATTTGGTAAAGGTGGCCTTCCTCTAAGTCCTTATCCTTCACGACAAAAATGTCACCCACCTTGGACCATTCATGAGACAATATTTTCTCCAAGAGTCTTTCTCCCCTTTGAGTGGGCAAGGACCACTCAAACCGGAGATATTTTTCGTGTGGTGCACGGAATGTGACCCCGCCCCCCAAGGGGTACACCGCTTCCTTTGAATTGAGTGAAATGTTTTCTTGTTGGGGTTCAAATTGGCGATTCAAAAACTTTTGAAAGCCCCTAACGTCCGTGAGAGAACGTTCGGTTACCGCCGGCGGGTTTTTCCCATTCCCAAGGTCCTCAAGATACCTATCGTTATAGTATTTGGAAAGGACATTTCGGTGGATATCGAAACGAAGGGTGATATCAACCGAGGAAATGGGTTTGGGGACATTAATGGCTCGAAGAGCCGCATCAAGGCTTAGGCCACGTGAGTCCAAGTCACGATAATCTATTGGGTCGGACGGTTGGCGTGCCGTGTTGATGTGTATGGAAACCAAAGGCCTTTCGGGAGTGTAACCTTGTTTGAGCGAAAATGCTCTAGTGGGGACTAGGGGCTTGGTCCCGTGGTGGCAAATTACTTTGTCAACGGCCACTTAAGGTCTATAAGTGGGCCGGCCGCGAAAAGCAAATGGTTTTTTGCTTTTGTGTGCCTTTCCCATGATTCCATGGTGATCCACCCCGTGTAGGCCTTTTGGTCGTCTTCCTTTTTTAAATCGGCAAAAACTTGCTTCAAAGCTTGCGACCATTTTCGCGAAGGAAGGTGAAAGGATGGTGGATCGCGCTTGTCATTTGTCGGAAAAATATAGAAACTCTTATGAGTTTTAATTATTTCCCTTAAATGTTTCATGGGGTCATGAGCCAACGTGACGGTAAACTTGGGAGCTTGTGGTGGGATGGTCAACTCGTCAAGTGATACGTGGAGGTCGTCTTCGTCAAGTCCCACATGCCATGGGGCTAGGTTGTACAACTCCTGCCTTGCACTCGTTGGTAAACCCGTCTTCTTTCTATTGAAGGCTTTCGTCTTGCCTTCATTGAGTTCGTAGTAGATATGGTCGTTTTTTATACTTTTCTCGTCTGCGGCGGCTAGGGATGCAGGTTCGAATTCGCACGAATTCGCTCGAATTCGAATTCGCCCCGAATTCGCACGAATTCGTGGACCACTCCGAATTCGAATTCGCAACTTCAAATTCGAATCCTCCCTGATTCGCTTGATTGAATCCATAGGCACCTACAATTTACCTTCTAGGTTGCACTTCACCTGTTTACATATGGGTATGCCACTACCCGGTACCATATCGCATAAAAGATTTCCCAAAAGCTTCCGTAACCTTGCATTTTTTGTTGTTTGTTGTTGCTTGCATTTACCATGCTGAAACGATTTGACGATTTGACAGAAATAAAGCAAATCAAAACCAAGAATTCCAAAGTTCCTTGCTTCTTTCAAATGCCTTTTGGAAAAGAAGCAGGAACGAAGCATGCAAGATCACCAATCCACACACAAACCATCACATGTGAACCACTTGTTGCCCTTGTTGGGCCTTCATTCATTGCACTCTTGAATTGAATCGTTGGACTTGAAGTAATCTAAGAGAGAGCATACACGGCACCGGGAAAGGTAAGGAGGGTACCGCTGTCAAGGATACGCAAGGGCTACACGGGGCTACGTACATAGCTTATAGGGAGGTTGGAGCAGGTGCGCTGGCTGGGTGCAGTTCGGTGCACGTCGTTAGCTCCGTGCACATCGTTGTGGGTGCCCAGGGCCTCACTGCGGCTACGTCGGGCTGCTCTCGGCTGCTTCTCCTTCCACACACGCCCGACAGTGCGTGGTTGCCAAGGGGCAACACGTTTTGACTGTCAAATATTAGAAAAAAAAAGTCGAAACTCAAAAGTTCGGGACGGGGTTTTCTTCAAACTGGTGAACTTCTGGGGAGAATGGAGGGTACCGCCGTGTTCGGTGGAGCTAGGCGGACACAGCGGTGTGTTCAAGACTAAAAAGTAAATTTTGTTTTCGAAAACGGGTACCCAGGCACCGCACAAGAAAACGAACGGGTCAATCGAAGCGGAGTCATCATAGTTTTCATTTTGTCAAGTCAAAAAAATTATTGCATTGCACAGTTCAAAGTTAGTTTTTCATCTGGAGAAAAGACGGCGCACGCGTGATCATTTTGCCGTCGCCTGCGAATTCGCAGCGCGAATTCGCCCCGAATTCGCAGTACTAAGAATTTCAGGCCGAATTCGCAGCGAATTCGCGCTGCGAACGAATTCGCAGCGAATTCGGCGAATTCAAATTGAATTCGCTGCGAACCTGCATCCCTAGCGGCGGCCACAAAAGTCGCCAATTTTGAAGTAGACGGCGGTTGTAGGCGTAAGTTGTCCGAGTGCGTTGGATTTGCTTGACGGCTTGTTCCAAAGTTGAAAAGCGACATGTTGGTAGCGACGGGCACAAGGGATAACGTGAAAGTTGAACAGCGGTTCCAAGGACGAAGAATTGACGGTAAGGTCGGATTGAGAGGTCGATTTTGAGAGTTCAATTGTTGGACTGGATGTGGACGGGTAATACGCCCTAGAGCTGGTGATTCAGGACGATTTGTATTTGAATCAGTGATTTTCTGGCATGGGAATGCTGAAATAAAAAAAAAATAGACACTCAGAAAGTGTCTCAAAGGCTTGCCATTGTCTTCGCAATACAGCTTCACTCCCTTGTGAGGTAGCTCGACAATGTCGATTGAAATGTCCATAATGTCCTTGAACCAAGATTGTCTTGGCCAGTTGGGGACAATTAAAATCGCCTTTGCGCCGGATTGCTTCAGCTTCTGCACCACACGAGGAAAACCGTCGAAGGGCGGATTGATCCATAAAGGTTCAGACCAGTCCTCACTCCAGGCATCGTCGTAGAACTTCGGAAATCTTTTATTCTTTTTGTTTGCAAAAGCATCAACTTGCGGAGGAAAATTGTGGTTCCTTTCAAAATAATCCACCAGAATGTCCCGCCATTTGTCGACTACACGCTAGCAAACTGACTTCCACTTCTTGCAGTTCAATGATTCCACCTTTCCTTCGTCGAATTCTTCTTGATTCCCTGTCCATTCCTGCCCATCTTGCTGAATATGCAGCTTATTTCGCTCCTTGAATTGGTGGATACTCTTGGTATATGGGTGCAGATAATACAAGTCGGACGGGTCGCTGGTCGACGGATCTTGGAGGAAGCATGTCCTGTGTCCCATGGGCGACACACGGTGAGCGTGAAGCCATGGTTGACCCAAGAATAAATCATACTTTATGCTGGCTTCATAGAATTTTCGGGAAAACCACTCCTCCGTGACCGTCTCTTCCACGCTCCGGACAGATTGTTTCACCAATCTGACTGCCAATTCTGCCTCCCTGTCGCCACCGTCAAGGCGATGTCCGCTGACTCCCTCCAGCTGGACAGGTGTCGAGGACATCTTCGCCTCATCTTCCTGCAGAAAGCCTTTCCTCACCAGATTGACCTCTGAACCATTGTCAATCAGACATCTGGCAAGTTTAACCTCACCATCTGTCGTTCTGACCTGGATCCAGCAGACAAACTGGCGCTGCTTGCCTCGCCGGACAGCGCTGAGGACCCAGGCAGGGTACAGGAGGCCGGAGGAACGCGCCAGCCGGTCCCAGCAGCGTCCATCCACCGCCCCAACTACCCTGATGGGTTTTGTCTCCTGCCACTCAACCCCAGTGTTGGGATTTGGGTCAAGTTGGCTTCCCTATTGCCATTCTTCTTCGACGTTCGGCTGCACGTCCTGTACTTGTCCTTCGTCAACCCATTCTTCTCCTGCTTCGACGGCATTGACTCTCTTTCCACGTCCACGACCACCAAATGATTTTCCACCACCACCTTTCTTACCTCCTTGGCCTTTGTTGTTGGAGGTGTTGGAATTGGGGTTGGATTCGTTGGATCTGCCCTTGCCTCGACCTCCAGTATCCTTGTTCTTGCCGAAGGTCTTGTTCGCTGGCGTCTCCGTATACAGGGGGTTGCCATTCACCTTGGAATCATCTTGATTCCCGGACTTTCCTTGTCCCTTTCCACCCTTTTGGCCAGATTTTCCACCAGATTTTCCACCAGCATCGGTCCATCTTGAGTCGCTTGGATCTCCGCCTTGCTGCGAGTAATATTTTGGTGTCCAGTCTCTGTTCTTTCCTTTGGACTGCCCTTTACCCTTTCCCCTTCCATGCTGGTTAGCATCTCGTGCTCCATCCTGCTGCGGATTTTGGGGAGAATTTCCCTTTCCATCCATTTTGGACTGAATTGTCTTGAGATCTGAGGGCGTCCACCTGTGATCTGCGGTCGTGTGAGTCGCCGCTCGACCTTCCTTTCCAAGGGCAATGCACACAGAGCATCCCTTCTCACCAACGGCACTGACCTTGCCTCCGAAGCCTTGTGCATCCTGTGACTTCTGGCGTTCTAAGTTTGCATACTTTTCAAGTTGGTCCCAGATCTGCTCGACTCCATACGAGAAGATCCACGGTCGTACCTTCAAAACTGTTCCCTTATACTTCACTTTCCCATCCACCATGCTACAGAAAAACTCCGACTGTTCAGAATCATGGAAACCAACTCTCCATCTGCCTTCACCAATAGTGATGTCTTTCAATCCAGTAGCACTGATAGAGTGTAGCAACTCACGAACTGCCATTTTTCCCATAGTCTCCGGCAATCCTCGGACTTCAACCCAGTTGCCCAGGACTTTTTGGTCCGTCTGAGAGTCCCTGATCTTCTGCTTGGTCTCTGGCGTGAGCTTGCTCAGAAGAATCTTCTTCATCTCGCCTTCAGAAAGGCCTTCTCCAGAGTTCTCCGCCTCTTGCACCAAAAACTCCCAATCTTGCCTTGCTATTTGGATCTCTTCAAGAAACAATTTCTTGATCGCCCTGAAGTTCTCCAGACGGTTCCTGTAATGATCTTCAGGAAGTCGAGAGCCTTTCTTCTTGAGACTTCGATACAGCTCTTCATAAGTCAGGGGATCTCCTCGATTCTGCCTTTCCACATAAAGATTATATGTACTCTCTCTGAGTTTGCCAGTCAAACAGTCCATCAACCCGAGAATCCAGAGTTCCTTGTCGAGCTTCTCCGTCTGCAGCCAAACCATGAACTGCCTCTCGAAGGACTTCCAGTAATTTGGGTGTCCTGAGAACTTGGGCTGCTTCATCACGGATCCTCTGAGCCTCATGTGCAACGGATTGAGCAGGTGATTGAGGTCGAAACCTGTGGATGTGCCAACCGGATTTACAAAAACCGGATTGACGGCGGCGCCTCCCATGGCCTGTGCTTGCGCAATTGCGGCCGCCAACAACGCCTGGTCCACAGTAGGCTGCACGAACGGCGTTGGTTGTGCTTGATGCAGCCTCATCTCCTTCAATTTCTTCTGCTTTTCCTTCGTTTTGGCCTCATTTTCCTTCTTTTCTTTGTCCTTCTTCTTCAAGGCCATTGATCTCTCCTTCACGGTGGTCCTTGCTTCTCCATCAATATCAGCAACAGTACCAACAGACAGTACAGACCTCTCCGACGAAGATTCTCCTCCTTCAGTACCCAGATTGAACCCAATAGGACTTGTAAATCCAGTAGAGGGGATACCAGAAATTCTAGTAAAAGCTGGATGTGAACCAGTAAAAGCTGGGGGTGCTGGAGAATGTGGAACGCCGTAAGGCGTGGATGCAGGTGCAGCTGAGGAGGTAGGTGCTGGGTGGCTTGCCATTGTAGGCGCTGGTCCAGTGAGCCAAGTAGTGCTCAGATTTTGTACCAGATTTGTAAGCTTCTCCAGCTTCTGCTCCATCTCCTTCCACTTGCTGTCGTCATCCCTCTTTTTCTCCTTGGCGGCCTTCGTCAGCTCCTTCACCCTGTCTTCCAGCGACGAAATCTGGCGTCGACAGGAGCAGTCCTTGGCACACTCGCCACATGACGGGCATCTCGTACCTTTTCCTTTGCTTCTCACTTCATCAACCCAGCTGTCAACACTGGAGTTGGAGTTGGGAAGCTTGGACAGTTGCTCCCTAGAGAGGTGAGAATGTGTCGAATCACACCTCATTTCGTCGACCTCGTCGTCGTTCGGACCCTAGGCGCCCGACGGACTAGCGTGCTGACGTACATTCTGGCGTCTTTCTTCGGCGATGATGGCCATCTGCATCATCACGGCAGCCTGGTGGTCGAACTGGTCCATCAGCTCTTCCCAATCCTCTTGCTCCTGCAAAGTGGCGTCGAATCGCAACCGGCCGCTGTCCCTGATGAACTGGCACGACGCCCTGAACCAGTCCCTCAGGCGGCCTCGATAGCTCGCCTCCGCCAGTAGCCAATTCTGGCGGTTCAGGAACTCCTGGTTCCAGATTTCCTGGATGTGGTTTTCCCAGTAATCACCACTAAATCCAGTATCAGATGGCTCTCCTTCGC
Organism: Eutreptiella sp. 'Long Island Sound 2002'; assembly: GCA_964036045.1. Taxonomy (NCBI): domain Eukaryota; phylum Euglenozoa; class Euglenophyceae; order Eutreptiales; family Eutreptiaceae; genus Eutreptiella; species Eutreptiella sp. 'Long Island Sound 2002'. The sequence continues at coordinate 70,470,004 of OZ038384.1, forward strand.
TGCTGCTGTCTTCAAGATCAGGCGAGGCGTGAGAGCTGGAACCAGATTGACTTGAGGAGGGAGATTCTCGACCGGGTTCAAGGTTGGCTGGGGCGTTCACACAACAATCAGCACAAGTATGAACTCCAGGCCAATGCCTATGGCCACAGTAAGGACACTCAGAAGGGTGATCTTGGGTTCGCTGGGGAGATGCCACGAATGTAACCTCAGGGGGAACACGCAGTGACCCAGAACGAGTAATAGCCCCGCTAAAGTCCGATGATCTCAGGGTGTCCGTGGAGATTCCAGAAGCAGAGTCATGATTTCCTCTGCTACCATGTAACCGCTGCATAGTGGCGGATCTTTCTTGTAACTGCGAAGCCTGTAGCCTTGATGCCCCAGGGGTCGTAACGCCCGACGCTGCCCCTGATATCTCCGAACCCACATGACCCTCTTCAGACCCATATCCAGCCTTTGGGAGCGACATATGCGAAGCACTTGTAAGTCCAGTGAACTCCATGGTGGAATACGAATAGTCAGAAAACCCGGTCTACAAAAATGGAGCACACATAGAATCTCAATGCGCATTCATCGCACATAATGACACAACGTGAAATCATTCGAAATAATTTAAATAAATCCGATTGGGAAATCACGAAAGACAAATGCGACTCAACGCGCGCTCACAGGCGACATCTGGCGGCGAACGGAAAACATGAAAACAAGCGGAAAATTTACTGCACTAATGTACATCTGAGAATCATTGAAATTCTGATCACATTGATGTATAATCTGAGTGCTGTCACTGCTGCCGTTACAATTGCTTGGGACCATTTGCAAACAGTCCCCCCACTTGGATCCCGACATGGGCGCATAGGGACACCTTTGAACCTTCTCCCAACACGCACCACGAAAATGGGAAAATTGATAATGGCGCTTGTGGGTCGCTCCGTAAGCCCTCCCACATGCACTATATGAGCGGTAGACTTAGTCTAGCACTATGGAGTTCACCATTGGCACATGGGCGAAGCCCTTGCCACGTATAACTCCATATATCGTCCTACAAACGGAGATATATAACATGGGCATGAGCATATCGAAGCACATACCATGCATATAACATATACCCTCAAAAAGTGGCTCCCACCATGATATGCCATGTCCCTCCATGGACATAACTTCACGTTAAAAATACGTAGGAACCAAAGGAAAGTTGCTATGCAACCCCAACACTCATGCGGTACACTGGAAAGTCGCAATAAAATATTCGGTTGCACGGTCCAAGAGTTATATATCACTTTCTACCCTCTTGACCCTTATCCCTTGCTACACCGGGCATGTGTACACACCAAAGGCGTTTGATGCTTCCTAAATTAAGTTGAGACCAAGGCGGTTCCAACCCAATTCTCGAAATTGGTATTCCTCGCCGTGAGCCGGAGATATGATTCTTCAAAGTGGTCTCACGAATCACTTTTATTTTGGCTATATCTGCAAGCAAAATGAAGGACACAACAAAAGGAAGTGTGATTCGTGATCGGGGAAAAATGTATGACCACTCGAGATTCATCATATCGAGTGCAACGATGTCGAAGTCGGAAATCCGATTCTGAATGTCTGAAAAAATCGGATTAATTTTGCGAGTGTATAATATGAAAATTGCGGAAGCAATGAAGTTATTACTGATGAAATCTGACCCTTCATCGGGGTTTCCGCCAAAATATCTGTAAATAACAGTTGACCAATCGGTTACCGCAAAATCGCGAGCCAACTGACAGTCGCCGATACATTGACAATCAGAACGGAAGGCTCAAAAATTACGGAAACATTATGATAAAAAAACCCTGTTGATTCCTGATATCCTGATATATAAATCTCCGCTGGCGGTGCCTCGGTACTGAATATGGCCGCTCATAGGCGGAATGGCCAAACCTATCACACTATCACATAGGGTTAGGTCAGGTGGATGGGAGAGTATGATATCAGCCAATGGCGGCTTGCCGGCACATAGATACACACCCCAAGTGACCCAAAGATGGCCACGGGGGTCCGAACCGGCTTCACCCCCCTTCTCAGAGCGTTGTTACCGCTCGGAAGTCATTGAAGAGAGGACGGGAGGACCCCAATGGGCTCCACATCCCCCCCCCCCCATGTCCCAAGGACACATGGAGGCCCCACACACGTTGTAGGCGTCTGCCATGCCCCAAGGGAGGGGTGAGGACACTGATAATCGGTGCCCTACGCCATATCCGGTCTTCTCTTGATCTACAACATGGACCAAGGGGATCAAAGATAGAGAAACATCCTCGGTCGACCTAAAAAAGTATACCACAGCGAAATATATATGTGGAGATCGAGTGAAGGGGGTATATGGCCAATGAAGGCCCAAAAATCCCCGGATGAACGCCCTCACCCGTCTCCCAAGCACAAAAACAAAAAAAAAATGCCAAGGGGGATCCATTACGGTGCTACTGCAGCCACCAAATGGACGAACACGTCCTTGACATCCAAAGAAATGTTCTTTTTCTTCAGATAGTCCATCCAGACCGTGGTGTACCTCGGCACAAAGCTGCTCGGAGGCTCCCACGAATCCCTGGATGCGGCGAATCCCTTCCAACGGACTATATAAAGCCTCCCCCCGGGCGTCCCAGGGTCCGGCTTGTCCGCCAGGATCCTCTAGGCAGTGAAGTCGTCGTCCTCACCCTCGTCGTCCGAGTCCACATCGCCGGCCGTGAACTCGAAGGTGACGGGACGTCCGCTGGGGTCTGGTGCTCGGGGACGAAGCTGGGTGTGGTCGCGGTCCAGGATCTTGTTATACCCCACACGAACCGCATACACATTCTGCCCGACCTTCCGCACGATCACCCCTGGCACATACCATCAATGATGCCTGCCGATGCCTGGACAGGACATCCTTGTGGTGCCGCTCCACCCATACGGTGTCTTGGAGAGCATACTTCTGGACCTTTCCTTGCTTGAAGTACTTGGCCCTCTTCTCATACTCGTCCTGAAGTGCCTTGCACACCTTGGCGGCCGTGTCGTCCGCCTCAGCCATCATGGCGTTCGCATCCTGGGCCACTTTGCCATGGTTCAACCACGGGAGAGTGCGTGACACTCGATCCCGCAGGAACAGGATACGATGGGGCGACAGTCCAGTGGGTCCCGGAAGGTCGTGATACGCTTGGAGTACTCTCCACAGCGAATTATACCAATTCCGGCCTGGTTCGTCGATGTGCAGCTGGCGGAACCTTTCGACCATCTGCCGCCCGGCCACCTCAGCCCGGCCATTCGACCGGCTGTGGTACGCCACGGTCTTGGCGTGCCGAATGCCCATGTGCTTGCACATCGTCTTGAACCACGTACCCACAAATTGACTGCCCCGATCGCCGCAGATGACAGCCGGAACATCAAAAATCGTCAGCCAATGCCTGATCATGGCGTTGGCGACGGTCTTGGCCTGCAGACCCACACCATGCCTGTCCTTCTTGTCCTTCTTCTTGGACTTCTTGCCCGGGACCGCCACGATATACCCGCTGTGCCTATCCACCGCCAGGATGACACAGTCATAGGTCTCTCCTTCCACGGTGACCTCCGGCATGGCGAATACATCCATGGCCACGGACCGCATAGGGGCTTCTGGTATAGCCGTGTACACCGGGTTGCCAGCCGTGGAGTGGTTGGGGCTCTTCGTGGCCTGACACACGGCGCAGTCGCTGCAGTACTTGTCCAGGAGGGCGTAGTACCCCGCTGGGAACTTGAAGCGCCACTCCAGGTCCTGCTGCATCTTGTCCCGACCAGGATGCATGAGCTGGGCGTTATGCAAGTGGTCAATGAGCTCCTCCATTCGGTTCTCAGGGACCAATAGCTTGTCCTTGAGGAATAGCTTATCCCCATCCTCGGTCAAGCCCTCGGGCCATTCGTCGTCCGACGGGGCGCTCACGGCATTCCAGTACTTGCTCCAGTGATCGGATGCCGCATAGTCATCCGACCAGTCCTCTGTGAGCACCAACGTGACTAGCTCTACAGGGGCCACCATCCATTGCTCGAGGGTTTCCTCTCGAATAGCTTGGACGCGGGCGCCCCGGAACTTGGCCAGGTCCGTACGGTTTGCCATCACCACAAAGCACTTGACTCCCTCTTGCTCCATGGCCTTCTCCATCTCGATGATGCGCTTGGCCTCCTCCGTCTCCTCGGCGTCCCCATGGCTGGATATGTCCATCCAAGCCTTTCCCGCGGGGTAGGCCCATCGACTGAGGCAATCGGCCACATTGTTGTCCTTCCCCGGGACGTATAGGATGCTGAGGTCGAACTTGGCGAACGTCTCATGCCATCGGGCCCTCCTTGCCACCGGTCCCCAGGGGGTGTCAAGGTGCACCTTGTGCCAGCTCTGCAAGGACTGATGGTCCGTGCCAACCACCACCGGTTGCAATCCGATGTGGCCAGACCACTTCCTGAGCGCACAAACTATGGCGTACGTCTCCTTCTCCCTCGCGGTCCAAGTGCGGCGTTGGCCGTCGGCCAGGATTCGACTCCAAAACGCCACGGGTACGTGCGACCCATCGTCCTGGATCTGCTCGAGGACTGCCCCTACAGCATAGTCCGAGGCGTCCGTCCGTAGCACGAATCCCTTGTCCGGGTCCACCAGGAATAGGTCCAGCTGCCCCAGGAGTCGCTCCTTCAGGCGGCTGAACGCATCTTCGGCCTCAGTGGTCCAGGCAAGCTTCTTCTTGCTCCCCTTCCGGCCATCGAACTTCCCCACATGCAGCATCTTGTGCAGCGGCCCCGAGAGTTCTGCATACATCCGGACATAGCCCGAATAGTAATTGCAGAACCCCATGAAGGACCGGAGTTCGCTGATGGTCTGGGGCTTCTCCCAGGTGTGCAGGGACGCCAGCTTCCGAGGCATGGGACGGCGTTGCCCGTGACCAACCACGTGACCCGCGAACTCCACTTCCTTCACGAAGAGTGAGGCTTTGGTGGGCTTGCACACCATGTTGTGCTTGTCCAGCTCGCTGAGCACTCGGCGCAGATCCTTCTCATGCGCTTCGATGAGCTCGTCCTCAGTCATGTCCTCCGTGCCGGACCCGATGATGATGTCATCCACAAAGGGGTCGGCCCAATCCCGGACTGGACCGAGTAGGTCCTCCATCATGCGCTGGAAAGCGGCGTTGCCATTCTTGGCGCCCATGGGCACCACTTTCCACTGCATGGGCCCCAGCGGCGTCGACATCGCTGTGCAGGACCTGGAGTCCGGGTGTAGCGGCATCTGGTGATAACCGTGTTTCAGGTCCAACAACCGTGAAGATCCGCTTTTTCTGTTGTTTTTGGAGGATGGAGTCGATCAGGGGAAGCGAGTACGAGTCGTGCTCGGTTTGCTCGTTCAAAGCCCTGTAACCGACCACCAACCTCCACTCGCCCTTCTCCTTCTTGGGCACGATAAAGACTGGGCTGGCCCACTCACTGTCGGAGGGTTCGATCCATCCCCGCTCAATGAACTCGGCCAACAGCTTCTTCATGGCCTCGGCCCGATCGCCCTGAAGTTGGTACTCCCGATGACGATAGATCTTGGGGTTCAGCTTCAGCTTGATCTTCGCTGTGCCATCCCTCCCACGATCTGGAGGGTTCTTGTTGGCGACGCCACTGAATAGCCGCGGATAGGCATTGATCAGCCTCTCCTTCAGCTCGGCGACCTTCGGGTTCTCCTGGGCCTCTTCAGCCGCTTGCTTCGGTATCGATACAACCGACCGCACTGCGGTATAGGCCTCTTCCGGGTCCGAATCCGACTTCTCCTCGTCCGATATGCCGTCTTCATCGTCGTGGGGCATGCTTCCCACCGATAATCTTCGGAAATTTGCGGCGTCCGGCTGGTTCTTGTCACTATCGGCCCCCATTCTTGGAAAATCCCACGTCGGCGGGTCCGACCCAACCGGGCCATCATATCGATCCGCGATGTGATCCATGACCCTCGCCACGAACTCATCCTTCTCGTACTTGCCGGTGACCAACATCTTGTCATCCCACCAATGCGGAGATGTGACCATGGCCCGCCTATTCTTGGCTGCCACACGGTCGTGCATCCCCATCCGCATGTAGTTGACGACGTCGTCGATCTTGGCGTGGGATAGGACGTCAATGCCATCAATTGGCTGATCCGTCCCCTCCTTGGGCTCAAACATGACCTCCATGGGCACCGCCTCCACCCTACGGATGAATGCTTCATCACCCGTGGGCTGGGCTTGCGCCCCATCCACCAGGAAAGCCTTGGTACCCCACGCTTGACCCGGGGAGGGCATTGATACACCCTTGGCGTCGATGCACAACTCCTCCTCTGACCCGAATGACATCTCGTTCAGGGTGATGGAGTCCAGCGTCGACTTGAGACCCTCCAGCGGACATGGGGTGGATCCTTTGCCGGTTATGACCAGGATCCCCTTCGCCCTATCCGCGACGATCTTCTCCACCGTACGTCTGGTATTGTCTAGGGAGCCATGCCAATACATGGGCCCCCACTCCTTCAAACCCCAATGCCTGTGCCAGGCTTAGTCTCCTCGATGCCAATGCCTCCTACACTTCCGCAAAAGTGGGGCATCCCGGGAAGCGAAGACGTCCGTCTCGGGCGCTTCGGCTCCCAGCGTCTGGATCATCCTGTCATACACCTGTGGTGCCATTCCATACTCCGTGAGCTGAACTCCGCAGTCTCCTCTGGACTTGGCACGCACAGCTTGCACCGCTCGGACGATCCGATCCTCTTCCTCAGCATTCCATTGGGATGATCCGCATGCATAGTCCGTGGACAGCCATGTGAGGCATTCATCATCCTCCCGGACCAGCGTTGCGCGATGGGGAAGGGCTCCAATGGCGTTTGCCACCATGAAGTCATACCCCATGATCATATCCCAATCTGTAATGTTGGCCACATAGAAGTTCCCGGATAGAGTTCTTCTCTTCGCCAAATCAGGGCGGTTCAAGCGCTCATGCTCCCAGAATTCCATACTGATAGTGGCCTCATGGGTGCCACCACCCATAATCTCTCCATTGGCCACCTTCAGGCGTACCGGTCTACGGCTGGGCTGCAGGGATTCCTCCTTGAACAACCCTCTCCGGACCAGGCTCACCTGGGCACCCGTATCCACCAGAACATCCACCACCAACTCCTCTTGTCCGCCCCGTACACGCACCTTCAAGTGCAACTGCCGCTCGTCGCCATGCGGTGTATGGACGACTCTCACGGCATGCAACTCTAGCACATCCGGGTGCATCAGGACTTCGAGGGTATGGTCACGGATGGTGTAGATCTTGGGCTGGTCCTGCCCGTCCACGGGGCTCTCCGTGGTCGCTCCTTCCTTCTTGCCACGTCCCTTGCCCACATAAACTTTTCTTGGCAGGGCGCTCCAGGGGTTGGGAGTGGCGAAACTCAGTGGTTTTGGCTCTTCTGGAGCCTTCTTCGGCACCCGATGTGCCTTCGCTTTCTCTGGGATTCCACTGATTTTTGCAGGAGAGGCCTCCGAGGTCCCTGTAAGTGCGGCTAGCCCCATCTGCTCAGATTTTCAGACATTCTGCCCAGATTGGCTACATTTTGGTCATTTTCTTTGCTTCGGCGGAATTGCCGCCTCGCAGCTCAGTCACAGGATATTTCCTATATATTTCTGATATGCCGGATTTGATTCCGCGGTCCAATTCCCGTAAATCCGCCGCATTCCGCTATTTTAGCTGGAATCGCCATTTGCCGTTGACGCGCGCTCGCGGCCCAGATCGGCCATACAATTTTACATAAATGGATTATTTAAATTCATTCGGACAGTTTTGGACACTCAGATGTATTTAGAATAATTCCCCTCAATTTTCTTCATAGACTGGGATTTTCTGCCGGACCACAATCAGCATGGACCTTGCTTCTGTTGTCGCTGCTCTCGCCTCCGTTGGTGTCCGTGTCTCTGGTTCCAACCCCAATAACAACATCCAGGGAGACTCCTCGCGTGCCTGCCCCACTGGTCTTGCCGGCTCCGAGCCCTCCGGCACCCACATCGACCCAGGGCAGCACTTTCATGGTAGCAGAGGCTACCTGAATGTTGTTCCTTTGGTGTCCCAACCACAGCTAGCCCCTCAGTACGGCCCCGTAGACTCCGCAACCTCCGGAGAAGTAACCATCACGCTCCCGTGGTGCTGTGCGAACGAGGCCTTGAGAGGAATGCCTTGCGCAAGCCCAAATTGCCCAAGAAGGACCCAAATCAGCAGCTGTGGAGGCCCAGATTACAATCAAGATCCCAGTCGAAATTGGCCATCAAGCAGCTGGAATCTCCCAGCTTACGCTAATGGCAACGCTCCGGTGGAGCTTACGGACTTGGCGGGGACCAATACTCCCTACCAATGTCCACATTTCGAGACCATCGATGCCGAAATTGACGACATTGAGATGGGTGGTCCAGGTGAGGTACCTACCTTCAATCGACCAGCCTCATGGGCACAATGGGACAACCATTTGTCGCCGGAAGTGACCCGTAACCTTGAGGCGCTTGAGGCCCTGTGTCTATTAGCCACGTCTAGGCTGATAGGACAAGAAAGAATCGCCTCCGAATTTTTATTTGAATATTTTTTCCTTCTTCAAGAAGAAATTAATACCAGGATGTGGTGGTGTTCTCAAGAGGATGAATCTTTTTCCATTTTCTTGCAGATCTGGGAGGCAAGCCCCTTCCCGAAGGAGAAGACTAAGGCACCGGTTGCCGGGCCCTCCGCCCCCCATCCCTCTGTCTCCATCCGCGACGATCTAGCCGCCGCGGTTGAGGAAGGAATCTTAGAGGCAGCTAGGCAGGCAAGCCTGGAAATTAGGACTGAAGGAGCTCCCCAAGTGGACTCCTGGCTGCGAACCACTGAGATTAGCGGTCCGACAGCCTGCTCAGGTCCTTCAGGACACGGTATGTACTGTCCTGCCGACTGCTCTTGCAGATCACAGCGAGACTCTGAGCTCCAATTGCTCAAAGATCAAATGCAACTCATCATTCAGACTTTGGGAATTAAAGATCTTTTCAAGACCCACATGAGGTCTGAGGGCGCATCATCGGTGGATCAGGCAACAGATCCGTCGGAGGAGGCGACAGAAATTTTTTCGATTGCTCCTTCGGTGGACTCTAAGACCACCGATGCACGAATCAGCAGGACTAAGTTAAAGGAAAGGGTTACAATCTCTCGATCTCAGAGTAGATCGGCGAAGGCTAGGACTGAGGTACAGAATGCCAAAAGAACTGCCTCCCGAACTACCCTTCCTGCTGTTGATTCCAATGCAATTGCCCAGATGTTGCTCGCCCAGACCCTCGCCGGAGCTGGTGTGGCTAATGATGCCGCCAGGGTGTCTACCATTACGGCCGGTGTTGGGCTGGATTCACTCCTAAATCCCACTTCATTGCGACTCCGTCAGGTTGCCAAGCAACCAAAGTATAATGGGAACCCCAGACGTTGGCCTCAGTTCCAACGGGAATTTAAACTGTGGGTTAAGACTCAAAAACTCCAGGATGATCAGTTCCTGATGGCCCTTCTGGACTGCCTTGAGGGAGCGCCGGCCAATACATGGCTCAGAACCTGGAGTGATCGTGAAGATTCAAGTTCCCCCCTTACCTTTGATGAGGTGTGGGAACAGTTGGAGGTACGTGGATCTCGACTGCCAGAGGACCATTACCACCAGATGTTGAAGAATTTTCCTTCGTTTTCTCGATTAATCTTGCATGAGGTGCAGGACAAGAGACAGCGCTTCTGGAATCTCGTAGAAGAATCTGAACATTCAGGCGAAAAATTTTCTAGTGCCGAGCTGAAAAATCTGATTTTTGACAAAATCCCCTCAGAAACCGCCGCCACCCTTCGGAATCGACAGTCCGAAGAAAAGGTCAAGACCTGGTGGGCGGAGATCGATGGCTTTGACGCCTCGGCGAACCGGTTTACCGTCAGGGAGGCACTTCAAAAGTGCGCCCCCACGTCGTTTACCAAGGTGAAATTCACTGAAAACACGTGGAAAATCAAGTTCAATGAACACGAGGATCGGGACTTGTTTGTCCAAGTTCTCAATAGGGGAGTAAGTTTCCATGGCAATCGCCTGAAGGCCAGGAACTGGGTGTTTTCGTTCACTCCGCAGGAACTGTGGGAAGAGGTTGAGAGGCTCGCTGACGCCGCCAATCAAAATTTCCATGAGGGTCTTGGAGGAAACAGGAATACCCAGCAAAACACCCAAAATGGGGCCCAAAAGGGCAACAAAAAGGTGAATGACACCCGGAATGTTCAGGATCATTGTAGCATCTGTCTGCTTCTAGGTTCTACGAACCGAGCTAAGACGCATTCCACTGCTAATCACCGATGGTCTGCTTACGATCACAAGGTGATTGGCGAAAATGTCAGTAATCCTCAGAATTCAGACAGGAATGACAGACAGGTGCATGGTGCCAAGGGGGGAAAGGGTAATTCGACCCCCTCCGGTGGAAACAAAAACACCGGAGGCCCTGGCGGGTCCCAAGGCAAAGGGAATCGGACTCCATCCGGTTCCGGTGGGCAGCCGAATGGTCAGACAGGTCCAAATTTCAACGCCGGAGGCGGAAATCGAAATCCAGGCCAAACCCCTCAATCCGGTCAAAACAAAGGAAATGCTCCAGGATCACAGGGTAAGGGTAAGGGAAATCCTTCGGGAACCCCCTTCTCTGGTAAGGGCAGAGGGCGTGGCGACGGTGGTGGCCCATCATCCGGCGGCCGTGGCCGTGGGCGAGGAAAGGGCAACCATCGTGTGGATCAGGTCTCAGGTGCAGACCAGGTGTCTGATGCGGATCGAGATTACGTCGAAAACGCTCTGAATCCAGCGGATGATCCGTTCCAGGATGAATGGATCGACGAATCAGGCTGTGTTCACAACGTTAACGCAGCAGCTGGAGGTCAGAACGCCTAGGGGAGCCACGAAAATCGCCCCTCCCCAGGCGATTTCAGGCATGATCCCCAAATTCCTGATCGACCATTACTTGATGTAGGGTCGCTTGTCTCCTCTCCCCTGGATCCGGTGACGGATCCTTCTGCTGTAGTGGACGAGGTTGGTGTACAGTCCAAGCACAGGGCTCGTCAGTTTGTCACAAAGCTGTGGGTCTCTGATTGCAAGGGAAATTTCCACCTCGCCACTTGTTTGTGTGATAATGGATCGGAGGTAAATCTCCAATCCAATGCATTCTTACCCGACGACTGCGTGTTCGAGTCGCCTCATCCTGTTACCCTCGAGGGAGTTTCTGGACATTCTCTCGCAGGTGGGCAACGCGGTTGTTATATATCAACCCATTTGGTCGCTCAAGACCTTTGGGAAGAGCAAAATGTGGAAGAAGTTGTCCTTAAGGATGACTACTTCTACCGTGCTGACATAAAATATGACCTTTATTTGGGGCATCCTTGGCTTCGCAAGAACAGGGTAGCGCCCGTAGGTCATCGTCGTTGTTTTTTGCTGGAGTCAGGTCCCTTGGAGCGTCCTGAATTTCGTTTTTTGCACGCAGGGTTTAAAAGTGCAGAAGAATTTTTGAAGCAAAAAGTGACACCAAAATTTGGTGAAGATGTCACCATTGCAGAGGTGAATGGGAGTGCCGATTACTCCCAAGAGTTAGAATGTCTTCGTAGGGACTCCCAGCCACGACGCCCTTCGCGCTGGCACTCTTCATCTTACAGAGTTGTCGACAAATGGCGCGATGCAATTTGTGAATACTTTCATGAACACCATTCTTTTTGGCCCCAGTATGATGCATTTGCTAACCGCACGAACAAGCGCTTTGACAAGCACTTCAGCGACGCTTGGACCCACAGATGGGACAAGAAGTTGTGGATTAATCCTCCGTTTCACTTAATCCAGCAGGTCATCCACAAAATCAAGCAAGATAAAACCCAGGCAATTTTGGTTGTGCCCTTGTGGGACGACAAGCCTTGGTTTCAGGAATTACAGGACATTTGTGTAGATTACATCGAACTTCCCAGGAAGATTAAGCTGTATGCCAGAGACGACACAGGTCCCCTGCCACAGCGCTCCTGGAGTTCGCTTGCATTCCTGGTGGATGGAAAGCTTTCTGACTCTAATTCTGCTGATTCTAGTACAGATTCCTGTGTTGGGTCTGAATCTGAGGTTGAGCGTGGTACTGATGATGAATCTATTTTTTCTGATTTTTGTTCGTCAGATACCCAAGGTGATTCAACGACCAATGGATCCGCCTCGGCTCCCTCTTCACCCATACGGTCGACATCGAAAAGAATCTTCAGTGCACGGGCGAGGAAAAATCCCCAATCGCGCCGCAAATTCAGAGTTTTTTATGAAAAACCCCCTGTGGAAGCTTTCATGGATCCTTTCGAGGAGCTGGATCGCGAGGAAAATCTCTGGGATTTCGGCACACGACCCACCTATCTTCAGGAGGCAGTTGATACGGACCTGTTTAGGGACATCCGTAAGAAGATTCTGCCTGCCAAAGCCGAAGAAGTCGCCAAAGTTTTTTCGACAGTAATTCCTGGCGATCAGGTGGACACTGAATTGTGTTCGAGGTCAAGAGAAAAGATTTTTGAGGAACGGAAGGATACAACCCTTTCAGGAAAGTTGATCAAAGATCCCCCTGTCCGTGGACAGTTCGGTGAAGCCTTCATCGAGCTTCGTGAAGGGTACAAGGCAAAAAAACAGCGCCCTTATGAAAATCATGGACACAAACATGAGATTCTCAGAAAAATCATCGAGAGAAATCTCAGGGAATTTGGTTGGCTTGAGGGTTGTATGACCAGCGAATGGTGCTGTTCACCCTTCACAGTCCCGAAGCCACCGCCTGCAGACCAGAACACCATTGATGGTTGGCGAATGGTGGTTGATTTTCGTAATCTCAACGCCGAAACAAAGGCGGATTCACACCCCCTGCCCCTCATTGAGGAGGAAATCGCCAAGAGGGCAAGAGGTCGTTTGTTCTCTGTGCTGGATCTCCGTCACGGCTTTCACCAAATGCCGTTGAGGAAGGACAGCAGACCTCTTACCTGTATGTGCACGCCATGTGGCCCAGTCCAGTGGACCGTCATGCCCATGGGATTGAAGAACGCCCCCTCATTTTTTCAAAGAATGATGGAGGATGTGCTGTTCACAACCCATCCTGAGCTTCGTGCCTTCGTGAGTGTGTACATAGATGACATAATCATCGCGACGGAGGGGGAGGGACTGACCGAAGCCGAGCTGGTGGCCCTACATGAGAAGCAGCTGAACCAAGTTTTGGATATTCTTGACGCCAATCAGCTGATCTGTGGGCCAAAGAAGGGAAAATTATTTTTAAAATCAGTCGAATTTTGTGGTTCTCTCCTAGAGAATGGCACTCGACGACCCAGTCCAGGGAAGCTCGTCGCTATTCAGAAGTGGAAGCGCCCTGAGACGATCACGGAGTTGCGAGGATTCCTAGGTTGTTGCAATTTTTACCACACTTTTGTGCCGAATTATGCCAAATTTGCTGCCCCCCTCACTGAATTACTGAAGGTAGGGAGAGATGCAGGCAAGGCAGGTTCAAAGGTTCGTGTCAAGTGGACTGACGAGTGCGAGGAGGCCTTCCATCACTTGAAGGCAGCCCTCTGCGAAGTCGCCACGTTGCATGTGCCCCAATTTGACCGACCCTTCTACATTAGAACCGACGCATCTAGGTACGCGATCGGAGCTGTCCTTGAACAGGTTGATGAAGCCACCGGCGATCATTACCCTCTTGCATTTTGGTCACGGAAGCTAGCCCCACGCCAAATGCAATGGTCGCCGCGTGAGCAAGAAACGTATGCCATAATTTGCGCTCTAAAAAAGTACCAATCGTGGGTGGGCACCAATCGAGTCGAGGTCCTGACGGATCATCGATCTCTGGAGTATTGGGCCACTGAACACATTGATACTGTCGCGAGCCCAGCTGGTCGACGGGCCAGATGGCACGAATTTCTCTCTCTGTTTGACCTCCATGTGTCGTATTTGCCTGGAAAACACAACACGGTAGCGGATGCTCTGAGCCGATGGGCTTACCCCGCCTCAGAGGGGCTGCAAAGTACCAACATCCATGGTACGGAGCAGGACCGCCATGTCATCATCGAATGGGATCAGGAAGAAAAGAAACTCATTCGACGTGCATGCATGCAGTGCGCTGTTAAACAGCACGCATTGCCGTGTCACGACATCACGGCCATCACAGATCCGGCGCATGCTCACGAGATCTGCACCAAAACGATGAAAGTCGTGGAAAATGTCACCGATCCCTCCACAGGGAGTGTGAAACGGTTTGACTACACCCGACGAGTAAATCGATTTCGGTTGATCGAGGGCATTAAGCGCCGAGATCCGGCCAAAACTCCACCCCTGCCTAAGGATTCCCTTATCATCCGAGACTGGACGTCCGATTACCTGCAGGATCCCATGTTTAAAGAGGTCTTTGGAAATCTCAAATCCAAAGATGCTCACAGGGATGGGATTTTTCCTGAGTACTCGTTGGATGGGGGGAAGCTGTGGATGGAGGGTAAATTGTGTGTGCCAGACGCCCTAGCCCCCCGAGTGTTAAACTGGTGGCACAAATGGGAGTCCCCCCACGCACATGGCCGTCGACTGTGGTCGATGATTAAGCATAGGTTGTTTGGATCGAGGCTCTACACTCATTGCATGAAAGTAGCTGCCGGATGTGCCCAATGTGCAGTCTCGACGCCTCCCAGCGCGAAGAAGCACGGCCATCTGAGGCCTCATCCTATTCCGGAGCGTCTCTTTAACAGAGTCACCAGTGATTTCTTCTATCTCGGTGAGCTCGATGACGAAGAGTGCCATTGGACTAACAAAAAAGTCAATGGTGTGCTCCTTATTCAGTGCCGTCATTCCGGCTACATTCAAGTGTTGCCTTGCAACATTGAGTCGATGACTGGCAAGGCTGCCGCCAAGTGGTGCGCGCAGACCTGGATGGGAGGCTGGGACGTCCCATCCGAGGTGGTCACGGACTCAGGCAAAGAGTACACCTCCGAATGGTGGAGAGAATTGTGTGCTCGCCTTGGAATCCACCACCTCAGGTGTGAAATCCACTCGCATCGAGCGCTGCCTGGCGAAAGAGCCGGCCGCTCTGTTATAAATATGCTTCGTAAGGAGCTCGCGAGTGAGAAGGATTTCCACTGGCTTGAAGTTCTCTTCGCATTGCTTCGCCGTTACCACAACACGCCTTTGTATCATGGCCTTTCTCCAAATGAAATTGTCTTTGGACGAAAGAAGTGTTGGTGGAACATGCCGTTGAATAATCCTCGCCCCTGTAAGGATGCTTCGCTGTTTTTGGACGAAGTCCAACGAGCAGATAAATCTGTGTCGAAATTAATCGAAAAGCATCAAGCTGACTGGCTTTGGGTTCAAAATCAAGGTCGAAAAAACCCCCACAATTTTGAAGTCGATGATCGAGTTTGGCTTCGAAAATCCGAAACCACCCTGGACGGAGATGACAAGCTTCTTCCCTTGTGGGAGGGGCCATTTGCTGTTACAGCACGTCTTGGGGAGAACAGGTGGAGGATCCGTGTGGATGTCAGCAGGGAAATTGACGTTTCGGGCGATCGCCTCAAGAGAGAGATCCCCTCCCCTAAGGATCGAGTTAAACCTCTTTTTTGGACTGCAAAACACTTGTCCGATCGGGTAATCGAAGGGGGAAAGTACGAACTCAAGAGGATTGTTGAAGCAAGACGTGACGCCAAGGGCGAATGGGAATTTTTGTGTGAGTGGAGGGGCTTTGATTCCAGTCACAACAACTGGGAACCAGCCCAATCTTTTGTCCATGGATACACCAAGGGGTTCATAGACTTCCTCAAGAAGCACCCCGAAATTGGTGTACTCCTGACAGATTGTTTGTCGAAACCAGACAGACAAGTGGAGAGCGACGGAAAACGACCTGTGGTGAATCGAGATCCAGCCTTTTACGGCCCTCAGCAGCCACATTCCAGGGCTGATCCGTCGATCCCCCCTCCTGTGGTCAGGCCAGCCCAGGAGCCAACTGAGGACCAAGCTTCGAGTTCGGCCGCTGATTTGCAGCGCCCAAGCCGTACCAGGGCCCGACCAGACAGGTTGGTGGTCACCTGTATTCGTGCTTGGCCGAATTGAGAAGCCATCCTACCACATTCTGCTCAACCCACTGTTCATTCTTTCTGTTTATGTCATGATGTGGAGAACTGCGAATGTTTGATAATTTGACGTCAATCAACTTTTCTTTGGTCTCCGTTCGGCAGACAAGGCGTAGATACGCTGACGGAGTGTGCTGCCGTGTTCAGAAAAAACCAAACTCAGGCTTAATTCAGGCAGATTCGGGGTAATCTTGTCTCTGTTGGTCTGTGCATCTTTGGAATTTGGCTACTCGTGCAGATGGAAGCAAATGTACATAATCAAAACGCTGCGCAGCGACATTCACCCCTACAGGCAACCCCTGTAGTACTGGCTGCCCTAGAGGCGACGCCAGGAACTCAGATCTCACCTTCATTTGCTGTGATGCTGACGCCAAAGTCCAGATTCAGATCCAGGATCCTCAAATTTACCTTGAATTTCTCAGGTTTGTCCATCATTCTGCCACTGTTGCACGAAACCCAGACGTCAATTGTTCAGACAATCTTCATCTAGGAGCTCTAGGGACTTCTAACAGCAACCTCTGAAGTCCGTAAGCTTCGTTGTATTTTTGGCACACGCCAATGTGAGCTCAATTCGACCAGAAACTGTCGAGAATGGTGAATCCAAGTGTCTTGTGGGACTTCATCGAAAGATTGGCCTTGTCCAAGTCGATTGACACCACCGCCACTGTAAATTCGGTGTCTCTCAGTTATATACTGTCAGTAAAGTGCCTTCAGCGAACCTTCGGCGCGTTACATGCCAAGGATCCAGGGCCAGCATGTCCCATCATGATGCATCATCACATGATCCACATTTTGATAGAATCTGTTAGATGCTCGCGAACCAACGTGCCGGAAAGCACAATTGAGCTGAATAAACGACAATATATATTAACTTTAGTCTAAACGAAGGTGTTGGTAGTTTCAGTTGTACGCATTCCGCTTCATTTCACCTTCATCTCAGGGAAATTACTCATGTTAGGACAATTTAGGTTGATTTCCTTGTCATCTCCCATCATTCCTCGAAGATCTGTCGACGGCTTTGCCTAACTTCGTTGACGCTTATGATCTTCTGTGCACTTAGGGTCTGTAGACTACATGTGTATTTGTTTTACCGCTCTGTGATTGCTTAATCCCTTCAATCTCTGCCCAAATTCATTCTCATTTTGCTGAATCTTGTGAACATCCGCCTGATGCGCCAAATCTGAGCCACATGCTGTACTTTTCAGAACGACAAAAGCGGGATAACACGATGTAGAGTTCGGCGAGGACACCGTAGCGTGCCCGCGACAGCGAAACTGTGCCAGAGCGCTGAGATGTCACTCCAATTCTTGATCCCCCCACTCAATCCATCAATAATCTACCTCATTCTCAACCAATGCATGGTTTGGTATCGATTCTCGATACGTTTACATGCTTTTTAGCCCGTGACCTAATGTTTTACTGCACGGAGGACTGTTCGTCACTTCTCATTCTGTCTCATTTCAGGTTCATCCACCCTGATTCAGTGCCAATTCAGCCCAATTCAGGTCAGATCAAGCAGATTTCGCCTCGTCGAGGCTACATTTCTATGTTTTTCTGGGACTTACCCGCACTACGTTCTTCGTTGACGTAGCGACACACCCCAGTGTGTTTTTGGAGGGGGAGTGTAAGTGCGGCTAGCCCCATCTGCTCAGATTTTCAGACATTCTGCCCAGATTGGCTACATTTTGGTCATTTTCTTTGCTTCGGCGGAATTGCCGCCTCGCAGCTCAGTCACAGGATATTTCCTATATATTTCTGATATGCCGGATTTGATTCCGCGGTCCAATTCCCGTAAATCCGCCGCATTCCGCTATTTTAGCTGGAATCGCCATTTGCCGTTGACGCGCGCTCGCGGCCCAGATCGGCCATACAATTTTACATAAATGGATTATTTAAATTCATTCGGACAGTTTTGGACACTCAGATGTATTTAGAATAATTCCCCTCAATTTTCTTCATAGACTGGGATTTTCTGCCGGACCACAATCAGCATGGACCTTGCTTCTGTTGTCGCTGCTCTCGCCTCCGTTGGTGTCCGTGTCTCTGGTTCCAACCCCAATAACAACATCCAGGGAGACTCCTCGCGTGCCTGCCCCACTGGTCTTGCCGGCTCCGAGCCCTCCGGCACCCACATCGACCCAGGGCAGCACTTTCAGTCCCACTCCCGTGGGGGCTCCTCTAGACTTGACTTCCCGCAGCCCCTTCCGGCTGCGATCCGTCAGGACTTTGTCCACCACATTGCTGGGCTTTGAGTTCCTCCAACGTCCTCAACATGTCCTCAGCAACCTCCTCGATTGACCTCTCTCGTCGGTCTTGGCCAGGTCCACCACCATAGCCTCTTCCTCCGCCTTTCCCTTGGCCTTTGCCTTGGCCTTTTCCCCCGTCTCCACCCTTCGCCTTCCAATCGGCAATCCGCTGCTCCTTGGGCTTCTTCTCGGGGTGGGCGGCGAAGTAGGCCTTCTTGTCCGCCTCATACACCTTGCACTGACGGTGGTCGTGTGCATGGTTGTTTCCCTTGCCATAACAGACCCAGCACCCGTCGTGCTGAGACCTGTACTCCCGGAACGAGAGCGGTGGGTTCCCGATCCTCCTTGGCTCTTTGCCCTTCTTGGGTCCCACCCGGTTCCATTTGGACCGATCCTGCCCATGGTCCCTAACGTTGTGCGCCACAAACGCGAAGAAATGGGCCTCCTCGTGATCCTCCCGGGACCTGGTCCAGTGGTCTTGGCCACTTCCACTACCATCCTCCGCGGAGTTGGCCGTGTCCTCCTGGATCTCGCGATGATGGCGGTCTTCTCGGTGGCCTCGTTGTCCATGACCATGTCGATCCTGCACGTGGGCCTCGTTCTTCGCATTGAGCTTCAACTCCACCGTGATGTACTTCACGATCTCGTCCAGGCTCATGCGGGCGAAGATGACCTGCATCCTCAGTGGCTCTCCACGCCTCCACTCCGCGTTGTTGAGGCGCAGCAACCTTTGCCCCATGGTGTCTCCAAATACCTCCGCGTACACGGCGTTCCTCAGTCCCAACATCCGGTTGGGCTCGCCCAGGTTCCTCCTGAAGAACTCAATGATACCCGCATGGGTATCCTCCGCCGCCATGATCCTCACCGCCACCCGCTTCTTGGCTCGCTTCTTTTCCTCGTCCTCCACCTTCTTCTTCCAGTGGCCGGGCAGGACGTCCTTCAGCAGGTGACGGATCTCGCTGGACTCGTTCCAGTCCTCAACCAGCTTGAGGCTCCGTCGGTACTTCCGCAGATGCCGGTTCCACTCCCGGACCCGCAACTCACCGCGGTCCAGCGGCAGCGGGATGGACCACAAGTCCTCCAGCTTCTAGTTCGGAGCGTCCACCCGCTCCTCATCCTCCAACCACTGGAGGCAGGCCTGCTCCGTACGGATCAGTCCCTCCCGGATCTGATCCCGCAGCTCCTCCTTCAGGCCCTGCGCCAGCCGGTGTGGGAATGTCCGGCATACCCACTTGTCCCTCGGCGCTCCCCGCATCTCACCGACGACCTCCTCGGCAAAGTCCTCCCAATCCAGGATGAAGTCATCCAGGTTGGAGGGGTTGCCATCGTAGTAGGCGATTTTGATTCCCCTGAGGTCGTCAATCCTGATGGCGTCTCTGACGTCCCCAGCCACCACTCCACCGAGACGGATACCACCTGTGGCCGAGGGGTGTGAGTACACTCCCCGTACATCCCTCTCCTCCATGGAGTGCGGTCCAGTTGGGCCTGAACCCATGGAGTTTGGAATGCGGGAAGGACTTGCTCCATCGGCCGTCCATATCCCCGTATTGGGGTCCTTCGCCCACAGGTTTCCGCCTGGAAAACCTCGACCATGTCCGTTGGCGCTTCCCATGGTTCGCCCCTGCATGGTCTGGCTCTGGATCTCCTCTTCCGCATAAACTGCATGGGCAGTCGTAGTGATCCGTAGATCCTGTGCGGCATGGGACATCTGTACCGTCAGGCTCCCCGGGTCCGTGGTTACGTGCCCTTCCCGCATGGTGTAAGTGCGGCTAGCCCCATCTGCTCAGATTTTCAGACATTCTGCCCAGATTGGCTACATTTTGGTCATTTTCTTTGCTTCGGCGGAATTGCCGCCTCGCAGCTCAGTCACAGGATATTTCCTATATATTTCTGATATGCCGGATTTGATTCCGCGGTCCAATTCCCGTAAATCCGCCGCATTCCGCTATTTTAGCTGGAATCGCCATTTGCCGTTGACGCGCGCTCGCGGCCCAGATCGGCTATACAATTTTACATAAATGGATTATTTAAATTCATTCGGACAGTTTTGGACACTCAGATGTATTTAGAATAATTCCCCTCAATTTTCTTCATAGACTGGGATTTTCTGCCGGACCACAATCAGCATGGACCTTGCTTCTGTTGTCGCTGCTCTCGCCTCCGTTGGTGTTCGTGTATCCGGTTCCAACCCCAATAACAACATCCAGGGAGACTCCTCGCGTGCCTGCCCCACTGGTCTTGCCGGCCCCGAGCCCTCCGGCACCCACATCGACCCAGGGCAGCACTTTCATGGTAGCAGAGGCTACCTGAATGTTGTTCCTTTGGTGTCCCAACCACAGCTAGCCCCTCAGTACGACTCCGCAACCTCCGGAGACGTAACCATCACGCTCCCGTGGTGCTGTGCGAACGAGGCCTTGAGAGGAATGCCTTGCGCTAGCCCAAATTGCCCAAGAAGGACACAAATCAGCAGCTGTGGAGGCCCAGATTACAATCAAGATCCCAGTCGAAATTGGCCATCAAGCAGCTGGAATCTCCCAGCTTACGCTAATGGCAACGCTCCGGTGGAGCTTACGGACTTGGCGGAGACCAATACTCCCTACCAATGTCCACATTTCGAGACCATCGATGCCGAAATTGACGACATTGAGATGGGTGGTCCAGGTGAGGTACCTACCTTTAATCGACCAGCCTCATGGGCACAATGGGACAACCATTTGTCTTCGGAAGTGGCCCGTAACCTTGAGGCGCTTGAGGCCCTGTGTCTATTAGCCACGTCTAAGCTGATAGGACAAGAAAGAATCGCCTCTGATTTTTTATTTGAATATTTTTTCCTCCTTCAAGAAGAAATTAAGACCAGGATGTGGTGGTGTTCTCAAGAGGATGAATCTTTTTCCATTTTCTTGCAGATCTGGGAGGCAAGCCCCTTCCCGAAGGAGAAGACCAAGGCACCTGTTGCCGGGCCCTCCGTCCCCCATCCCTCTGTTTCCATCCGCGACGATCTAGCCGCCGCGGTTGAGGAAGGAATCTTAGAGGCAGCTAGGCAGGCAAGCCTGGAAATTAGGACTGAAGGAGCTCCCCAAGTGGACTCCTGGCTGCGAACCACTGAGATTAGCGGTCCGACAGCCTGCTCAGGCCCTTCAGAACACGGTATGTACTGCCCTGCCGACTGCTCTTGCAGATCTCAGCGAGACTCTGAGCTCCAATTGCTCAAAGATCAGATGCAACTCATCATTCAGACTCTGGGAATTAAAGATCTTTTCAAGACCCACATGAGGTCTGAGGGCGCATCATCGGTGGATCAGACAACCGAACCGTCGGAGGAGGCGACAGAAATTTTTTCGATTGCTCCTTCGGTGGACTCTAAGACCACCGATGCACGGATCAGCAGGACTAAGCTAAAGGAAAGGGTTACAATCTCTCGATCACAGAGTAGATCGGCGAAGGCTAGGACTGAGGTTCAGAATGCCAAAAGAACTGCCTCCCGTACTACCCTTCCTGCTGTTGATTCCAATGCAATTGCCCAGATGTTGCTCGCCCAGACCCTCGCCGGAGCTGGTGTGGCTAATGATGCCGCCAAGGTGTCTACCATTACGGCCGGTGTTGGGCTGGATTCACTCCTAAATCCCACTTCATTGCGACTTCGTCAGGTTGCCAAGCAACCAAAGTATAATGGGAACCCCAGACGTTGGCCTCAGTTCCAACGGGAATTTAAACTGTGGGTTAAGACTCAAAAACTCCAGGATGATCAGTTCCTGATGGCCCTTCTGGACTGCCTTGAGGGAGCGCCGGCCAATACTTGGCTCAGAACCTGGAGTGATCGTGAAGATTCAAGTTCCCCCCTTACCTTTGATGAGGTGTGGGAACAGTTGGAGGTACGTGGATCCCGGCTGCCTGAGGACCATTACCACCAGATGTTGAAGAATTTTCCCTCATTCTCGCGCTTAATCTTGCACGAAGTGCAGGACAAGAGACAGCGCTTCTGGAATCTCGTAGAAGAATCCGAACATTCAGGCGAAAAATTTTCCAGTGCCGAGCTGAAAAATCTGATTTTTGACAAGATCCCCTCAGAAACCGCCGCCACCCTTCGGAATCGACAGTCCGAAGAAAAGGTCAAGACCTGGTGGGCGGAGATCGATGGCTTTGACGCCTCGGCGAACCGGTTTACCGTCAGGGAGGCACTTCAAAAGTGCTCCCCCACGTCGTTTACCAAGGTGAAATTCACTGAAAACACGTGGAAAATCAAGTTTAATGAACACGAGGATCGGGACTTGTTTGTCCAAGTCCTCAATAGGGGAGTAAGCTTCCATGGCAATCGTCTGAAGGCCAGGAACTGGGTGTTTTCGTTTACTCCGCAGGAACTGTGGGAAGAGGTTGAGAGGCTCGCTGACGCCGCCAATCAAAATTTCCATGAGGGTCTTGGGGGAAACAGGAATACCCAGCAAAACACCCAAAATGGGGCCCAAAAGGGCAACAAAAAGGTGAATGACACCCGGAATGTTCAGGATCATTGTGGCATCTGCCTTCTTCTAGGTTCTACGAACCGAGCTAAGACGCATTCCACTGCTAATCACCGATGGTCTGCTTACGATCACAAGGTGATTGGTGAAAATGTCAGTAATCCTCAGAATTCAGACAGGAATGACAGACAGGTGCATGGTGCCAAGGGGGGAAAGGGTAATTCGACTCCCTCCGGTGGGAACAAAAATACCGGAGGCCCTGGCGGGTCCCAAGGCAAAGGGAATCGGACTCCATCCGGTTTCGGTGGACAGCCAAACGGCCAGACAGGTCCCAATGTCAACGCCGGAGGCGGAAATCGAAATCCAGGCCAAACCCCTCAATCCGGTCAAAACAAAGGAAATGCTCCAGGATCACAGGGTAAAGGTAAGGGAAATCCTTCGGGAACCCCCTTCTCTGGTAAGGGCAGAGGGCGTGGCGACGGTGGTGGCCCATCATCCGGCGGCCGTGGCCGTGGACGAGGAAAGGGAAATCATCGTGTGGATCAGGTCTCAGGTGCAGACCAGGTGTCAGATGCGGATCGAGATTATGTCGAAAATGCTCTGAATCCAGCGGATGATCCGTTCCAAGAGGAATGGATCGACGAAACAGGCTGTGTCCACAACGTTAACGCAGCCGCTGGAGGTCAGAACGCCTAGGGGAGCCACGAAAATCGTCCCTCCCCAGGCGATTTCAGGCATGATCCCCAAATTCCTGATCGACCATTACTTGATGTAGGGTCGCTTGTCTCCTCTCCCCTGGATCCGGCAACGGATCTTTCTGCTGTAGTGGACGAGGTTGGTGTACAGTCCAAGCACAGGGCTCGTCAGTTTGTCACAAAGCTGTGGGTCTCTGATTGCAAGGGAAATTTCCACCTCGCCACCTGTTTGTGTGATAATGGATCAGAGGTAAATCTCCAATCCAATGCATTCTTACCCGACGACTGCGTGTTCGAGTCGCCTCATCCTGTTACCCTCGAGGGAGTATCTGGACATTCTCTCGCAGGTGGGCAACGCGGTTGTTATATATCCACCCATTTGGTCGCTCAAGACCTTTGGGAAGAGCAAAATGTGGAAGAAGTTGTCCTTAAGGATGACTACTTCTACCGTGCTGACATAAAATATGACCTTTATTTGGGGCATCCTTGGCTTCGCAAGAACAGGGTAGCGCCCGTAGGTCATCGTCGTTGTTTTTTGCTGGAGTCAGGTCCTTTGGAGCGTCCTGAATTTCGTTTTTTGCACGCAGGGTTTAAAAGTGCAGAAGAATTTTTGAAGCAAAAAGTGACACCAAAATTTGGTGAAGATGTTACCATTGCAGAGGTGAATGGGAGTGCCGATTACTCCCAAGAGTTAGAATGTCTTCGTAGGGACTCCCAGCCACGACGCCCTTCGCGCTGGCACTCTTCATCCTACAGAGTTGTCGACAAATGGCGCGATGCAATTTGTGAATACTTCCATGAACATCATTCATTTTGGCCTCAGTATGATGCATTTGCTAACCGCACGAACAAGCGCTTTGACAAGCACTTCAGCGACGCTTGGACCCACAAATGGGACAAGAAGTTGTGGATTAATCCTCCGTTTCACTTAATCCAGCAGGTCATCCACAAAATCAAGCAAGATAAGACCCAGGCAATTTTGGTTGTGCCCTTGTGGGACGACAAGCCTTGGTTTCAGGAATTACAGGACATTTGTGTAGATTACATCGAACTTCCCAGGAAGATTAAGCTGTATGCCAGGGACGACACAGGTCCCCTGCCACAGCGGTCCTGGAGTTCGCTTGCATTCCTGGTGGATGGAAAGCTTTCTGACTCTAATTCTGCCGATTCTAGTACAGATTCCTGTGTTGGGTCTGAATCTGAGGTTGAGCGTGGTACTGATGATGAATCTATTTTTTCTGATTTTTGTTCGTCAGATACCCAAGGTGATTCAACGACCAATGGGTCCGCCTCGGCTCCCTCTTCACCAATACGGTCGACATCGAAAAGAATCTTCAGTGCACGGGCGAGGAAAAATCTCCAATCGCGCCGCAAATTCAGAGTTTTTTATGAAAAACCCCCTGTGGAAGCTTTCATGGATCCTTTCGAGGAGCTGGATCGCGAAGAAAATCTCTGGGATTTCGACACAAGACCCACCTATCTTCAAGAGGCAGTTGATACGGACCTGTTCAGGGACATCCGTAAGAAGATTCTTCCTGCCAAAGCCGAAGAAGTCGCCAAAGTTTTTTCGACAGTAATTCCTGGCGATCAGGTGGACACTGAATTGTGTTCGAGGTCAAGAGAAAAGATTTTTGAGGAACGGAAGGACACAACCCTTTCAGGAAAGTTGATCAAGGACCCCCCTGTCCGTGGGCAGTTCGGTGAAGCCTTCATCGAGCTTCGCGAAGGGTACAAGGCAAAAAAACAGCGCCCTTATGAAAATCATGGACACAAACATGAGATTCTCAGAAAAATCATTGAGAGAAATCTCAGGGAATTTGGTTGGCTTGAGGGTTGTATGACCAGCGAATGGTGCTGTTCGCCCTTCACAGTCCCGAAGCCACCGCCTGCAGACCAGAACACTATAGATGGTTGGCGAATGGTTGTTGATTTTCGCAATCTCAACGCCGAAACCAAGGCGGATTCACACCCCCTGCCCCTCATTGAGGAGGAAATCGCCAAGAGGGCAAGAGGTCGTTTGTTCTCTGTGCTGGATCTCCGTCACGGCTTTCACCAAATGCCGTTGAGGAAGGACAGCAGACCTCTTACCTGTATGTGCACGCCATGTGGCCCAGTTCAATGGACCGTCATGCCCATGGGATTGAAGAACGCCCCCTCATTTTTTCAAAGAATGATGGAGGATGTGCTGTTCACAACCCATCCTGAGCTTCGTGCCTTTGTGAGTGTGTACATAGATGACATAATCATCGCGACGGAGGGGGGAGGACTGACCGAAGCCGAGCTGGTGGCCCTACATGAGAAGCAGCTGAACCAAGTTTTGGATATTCTTGACGCCAATCAGCTGATTTGTGGGCCAAAGAAGGGAAAATTGTTTTTAAAATCAGTCGAATTTTGTGGTTCTCTCCTAGAGAATGGCACTCGACGACCCAGTCCAGGGAAGCTCGTCGCTATTCAGAAGTGGAAGCGCCCTGAGACGATCACGGAGTTGCGAGGATTCCTAGGTTGTTGCAATTTTTACCACACTTTTGTGCCAAATTATGCCAAATTTGCTGCCCCCCTCACTGAATTATTGAAGGTAGGGAGAGATGCAGGCAAGGCAGGTTCAAAGGTTCGTGTCAAGTGGACTGACGAGTGCGAGGAGGCCTTCCATCACTTGAAGGCAGCCCTCTGCGAAGTCGCCACGTTGCATGTGCCCCAATTTGACCGACCCTTCTACATTAGAACCGACGCATCTAGGTACGCGATCGGAGCTGTTCTTGAACAGGTTGATGAAGCCACCGGCGATCATTACCCTCTTGCATTTTGGTCTCGGAAGCTAGCCCCACGCCAAATGCAATGGTCGCCGCGTGAGCAAGAGACTTACGCCATCATCTGTGCTTTAAAAAAGTACCAATCGTGGGTTGGCACCAATCGAGTCGAGGTCCTGACGGATCATCGATCTCTGGAGTATTGGGCCACTGAACACATTGATACTGTCGCGAGCCCAGCTGGTCGACGGGCCAGATGGCACGAATTTCTCTCTCTGTTTGACCTCCATGTGTCGTATTTGCCTGGTAAACATAACACGGTAGCGGATGCTCTGAGCCGATGGGCTTACCCCGCCTCAGAGGGGCTGCAAAGTACCAACATCCATGGTACGGAGCAGGACCGCCATGTAATCATCGAATGGGATCAGGAAGAAAAGAAACTCATTCGACGTGCATGCATGCAGTGCGCTGTCAAACAGCACGCATTGCCGTGTCACGACATCACGGCCATCACAGATCCGGCGCATGCTCACGAGATCTGCACCAAAACGATGAAAGTCGTGGAAAATGTCACCGATCCCTCCACAGGGAGTGTGAAACGGTTTGACTACACCCGACGAGTAAATCGATTTCGGTTGATCGAGGGCATTAAGCGCCGAGATCCGGCCAAAACTCCACCCCTGCCTAAGGATTCCCTTATCATCCGAGACTGGACGTCCGATTACCTGCAGGATCCCATGTTTAAAGAGGTCTTTGGAAATCTCAAATCCAAAGATGCTCACAGGGATGGGATTTTTGCAGAGTACTCGTTGGATGGGGGGAAGCTGTGGATGGAGGGTAAATTGTGTGTGCCAGACGCCCTAGCCCCCCGAGTGTTAAACTGGTGGCACAAATGGGAGTCCCCCCACGCACATGGCCGTCGACTGTGGTCGATGATTAAGCATAGGTTGTTTGGATCGAGGCTCTACACTCATTGCATGAAAGTAGCTGCCGGATGTGCCCAATGTGCTGTCTCGACGCCTCCCAGCGCGAAGAAGCACGGCCATCTGAGGCCTCATCCTATTCCGGAGCGTCTCTTTAACAGAGTCACCAGTGATTTCTTCTATCTCGGTGAACTCGATGACGAAGAGTGCCATTGGACTAACAAAAAAGTCAATGGTGTGCTCCTTATTCAGTGCCGTCATTCCGGCTACATTCAAGTGTTGCCTTGCAACATTGAGTCGATGACTGGCAAGGCTGCCGCCAAATGGTGCGCGCAGACCTGGATGGGAGGCTGGGACGTCCCATCCGAGGTGGTCACGGACTCAGGCAAAGAGTACACCTCCGAATGGTGGAGAGAATTGTGTGCTCGCCTTGGAATCCACCACCTCAGGTGTGAAATCCACTCGCATCGAGCGCTGCCTGGCGAAAGAGCCGGCCGCTCTGTTATAAATATGCTTCGTAAGGAGCTCGCGAGCGAGAAGGATTTCCACTGGCTTGAAGTTCTCTTCGCATTGCTTCGCCGTTACCACAACACGCCTTTGTATCATGGCCTTTCTCCAAATGAAATTGTCTTTGGACGAAAGAAGTGTTGGTGGAACATGCCGTTGAATAATCCTCGCCCCTGTAAGGATGCTTCGCTGTTTTTGGACGAAGTCCAACGAGCAGACAAATCTGTGTCGAAATTAATCGAGAAGCATCAAGCTGACTGGCTTTGGGTTCAAAATCAAGGTCGAAAAAACCCCCACAATTTTGAAGTCGATGATCGAGTTTGGCTTCGAAAATCCGAAACCACCCTGGACGGAGATGACAAGCTTCTTCCCTTGTGGGAGGGGCCATTCGCTGTTACAGCGCGTCTTGGGGAGAACAGGTGGAGGATTCGTGTGGATGTCAGCAGGGAAATTGACGTTTCGGGCGATCGCCTCAAGAGAGAGATCCCCTCCCCCAAGGATCGAGTTAAACCCCTTTTTTGGACTGCAAAACACTTGTCCGATCGGGTAATGGAAGGGGGAAAGTACGAACTCAAGAGGATTGTTGAAGCAAGACGTGACGCCAAGGGCGAATGGGAATTTCTGTGTGAGTGGAGGGGCTTTGATTCCAGTCACAACAACTGGGAACCAGCCCAATCTTTTGTCCATGGATACACCAAGGGGTTCATCGACTTCTTGAAGAAGCACCCCGAAATTGGTGTACTCCTGACAGATTGTTTGTCGAAACCAGACAGACAAGTGGAGAGCGACGGAAAACGACCTGTGGTGAATCGAGATCCAGCCTTTTACGGCCCTCAGCAGCCACATTCCAGGGCTGATCCGTCGATCCCCCCTCCTGCGGTCAGGCCAGCCCAGGAGCCAAATGAGGACCAAGCTTCAAGTTCGGCCGCTGATCTGCAGCGCCCAAGCCGTATGAGGGCCAGGCCAGACAGGTTGGTGGTCACATGCATTCGTGCTTGGCCGAATTGAGAAGCCAGCCTGCCACATTCTGCTCAATCCACTGTTCATTCTTTCTGTTTATGTCATGATGTGGAGAACTGCGAATGTTTGATAATTTGACGTCAATCAACTTTTCTTTGGTCTCCGTTAGGCAGACAAGGCGTAGATACGCTGACGGAGTGTGCTGCCGTGTTCAGAAAAAACCAAACTCAGGCTTAATTCAGGCAGATTCGGGGTAATCTTGTCTCTGTTGGTCTGTGCATCTTTGGAATTTGGCTACTCGTGCAGATGGAAGCAAATGTACATAATCAAAACACCGGCCGGTGACATGCACCCCTACAGGCACCCCCTGTAGTACTGGCTGCACCAGATGCGACGCCAGGAACTCAGATCTCACCTTCATTTGCGGTGATGCTGACGCCAAAGTCCAGATTCAGATCCAGGATCCTCAAATTTACCTTGAATTTCTCAGGTTTGTCCATCATTCTGCCACTGTTGTACGAAACCCAGACGTCAATTGTTCAGACAATCTTCATCTAGGAGCTTTAGGGACTTCTAACAGCAACCTCTGAAGTCCGTAAGCTTCGTTGTATTTTTGGCACACGCCAATGTGAGCTCAATCCGACCTGAAACTGTCGAGAATGGTGAATCCAAGTGTCTTGTGGGATTTCATCGTAAGATTGGCCTTGTCCAAGTCGATTGACACCACCGCCACTGTAAATTCGGTGTCTCTCAGTTATATACTGTCAGTAAAGCGCCTTCAGTGAACCTTCGGCGCGTTACATGCCAAGGATCCAGGGCCAGCATGTCCCATCATGATGCATCATCACATGATCCACATTTTGATAGAATCTGTTAGATGCTCGCGAACCAATGTGCCGGAAAGCACAATTGAGCTGAATAAACGACAACATATATTAACTTTAGTCTAAACGAAAGTGTTGGTAGTTTCAGTTGTACACATTCCGCTTCATTTCACCTTCATCTCGGGAATTTACTCATGTTAGGACAATTTAGATTGATTTCCTTGTCATCTCCCATCATTCCTCGAAGATCTGTCGACGGCTTTGCCTAACTTCGTTGACGCTTATGATCTTCTGTGCACTTAGGGTCTGTAGACTACATGTGTATTTGTTTTACCGCTCTGTGATTGCTTAATCCCCTCAATCTCTGCTCAAATTCATTCTCATTTTTGCTGAATCTTGTGATCATCCACCTGATGCGCCAAATCTGAGCCACATGCTGTACTTTTCAGAACGACAAAAGCGGGATAACACGATGTAGAGTTCGGCGAGGACACCGTAGCGTGCCCGCGACAGCGAAACTGTGCCAGAGCGCTGAGATGTCACTTCAATTCTTGATCCCCCCACTCAATCCACCAATAATCTACCTCATTCTCAACCAATGCATGGTTTGGTATCGATTCTCGATACGTTTACATGCTTTTTAGCCCGTGACCTAATGTTTTACTGCACGGAGGACTGTTCGTCACTTCTCATTCCGTCTCATTTCAGGTTCATCCAGCCTGATTCAGTGCCAATTCAGCCCAATTCAGGTCAGATCAAGCAGATTTCGCCTCATCGAGGTTACATTTCTATGTTTTTCTGGGACTTACCCGCACTACGTTCTTCGTTGACGTAGCGACACACCCCAGTGTGTTTTTGGAGGGGGAGTGTAAGTGCGGCTAGCCCCATCTGCTCAGATTTTCAGACATTCTGCCCAGATTGGCTACATTTTGGTCATTTTCTTTGCTTCGGCGGAATTGCCGCCTCGCAGCTCAGTCACAGGATATTTCCTATATATTTCTGATATGCCGGATTTGATTCCGCGGTCCAATTCCCGTAAATCCGCCGCATTCCGCTATTTTAGCTGGAATCGCCATTTGCCGTTGACGCGCGCTCCCGGCCCAGATCGGCTATACAATTTTACATAAATGGATTATTTAAATTCATTCGGACAGTTTTGGACACTCAGATGTATTTAGAATAATTCCCCTCAATTTTCTTCATAGACTGGGATTTTCTGCCGGACCACAATCAGCATGGACCTTGCTTCTGTTGTCGCTGCTCTCGCCTCCGTTGGTGTTCGTGTATCCGGTTCCAACCCCAATAACAACATCCAGGGAGACTCCTCGCGTGCCTGCCCCACTGGTCTTGCCGGCCCCGAGCCCTCCGGCACCCACATCGACCCAGGGCAGCACTTTCACATGGACTCAGCCGGTGCCGTGTGTTCCCCGAGCATTGTGGATTCGCTGAACATGGGAACAAACGGCCGCGCACCCGGGTCAACACGCGGAGGCGAGTAGGGTGCCTCTGCCGGGCCGCCCATGGGTCTATCCATGGCGCTCCAGAGGGTCTTAACCCGCTCCACCAGCTCTGCCGCTGCTGGCTTTGCCGGGAGCTCCGGACCCGAGGTGAGGGGCTGTCGCTCCTCTAGCCTTTTCAGGCGTCCCGACATGTCCTCCACTAGGTGAAGGAGGCTGTCCACCACTCGCTGCTGCTTCTGCAGGGGCAGCTCCAGATTCTCCCGGTACCGATCCCGTTCCGCTCGCAGCTCCCCCATGTCTCTCCCCGCGGCCGACTGGTCATCCAGGATCCCGGCGACGTCCTCCTCTAGGCCGTCCTTCGCGTTGTCCAGGCTGTCGAGGCGATGCACGATGGCGTCCATCCCCATCTTTGGGTACTTGCCCATGAGGAAGGACACGTGCTCGCAGTGGCACTCAGCATGCTTTCCACCTGATCCTGCGCATCCCGCGGTTCCCGGCGCCGTGGACACCTCCGCCATGGGTGTGTCGCCCATGCTATCCCGCGTTGGCTCCGTGTGCCGGGCCACAGGCGTCGTTCTGGCTCTGGCGGGCCTCTTCAACACCTCGGCGTCATGCTCCAGGCTGCGTTCCGGGGCCGTGTTTGCCCTTGTGGGCGGTCTGGCCGTCTCTTCCGACTCCGAAGGTTGCTCATAGGCTGTCGGATAGCCCTCGGAGTGCCCCTCGGAGTCCCACAGCCTGACCGGGCTAGGGTCTGTATCCATAGCCCCGGCGTCCCCTGCCGCGGGCTTGGGTGACCCGCGCTTGCGGTAGCGCCGGGCCCGTCCTCCACTGCTGCCTGAATGGCATGTCTCCTCAGAGTCCTCCGTGGCGGAGCGGAGGTTGCATGCCTTTCAGCAGCGACGCTCACACATGGAGACCAGGTCCTCCATGTCAAGTCCTCCTCTTCCCGAACGTCGTATTTCTCTTCGGGCTTCAACTTCCGGAGTTCGCCATGCTCCTGAGCGTCTCGGCTCTTCTCTGGTTCCAATCTCCGGCGTGGTCTCCACCGAGTCCACAATAGGCACCCGGGGCGTACTTGGGCAGGGCTTATAGGGGCCCAAGTCCCCAGGTCGGCGGTAGGTAGGGGCAGCAGGTACGCCTCTGCTACCATAAAGAAGGTCCCTACCAGGACCGGCCCCTGCTGTGCCCCTTCCGCCTGTCACCCCTGCTGACTTGCTCCTGATCAGCGATTGCATTCCTTAAAATCCAGGGCCCAAAATCCAAAAATATAGAAAAACCAATCCTCCTTCAACCCTGAACAGCAATCAGTTCCCACAAATACAGCAATAACCCAATCCACACTGCGGGCTTCCGTTCAGCACACCGGTTGTCTCACGGTGGCGGGCATGTACAAGAATTGCACCAAAGAAGAAAGCCCTGAAATTGGCATATGAACACATATCGAGAAAGGTTTGGGAAAGATGAAAACCTACACAGTCACAGCCATAGACCCCTCATTCCCTGGACTCAAGACCTTCCCTTGACTCACCATCATGATGCCCTGAACCCAGTCAAATAAGATGGCTAAATGCCATGTGTCAAAAGTCACTACACAAACCCCAAAAATGTGTTCCCTCCCAAGCCTCTAAATCCTAGCCCAATAGGGGAGGTAGCGTGTCATGGCCTAGAGTGGCACTCAGGACCATGCCCTACCCTGACATAACCTTGGTTGGACTTGGAGTCGATTGGGCTTGGAGACCTGCCCCATGAAGATGACCTCACAACATGGTAAAATCAGGCAAGTCACACCATTATGCCAAAAAATCAATTATATACTCAAAAATGCATACGGCAAATATCCAAATGCTCCATGCATGTGTCAAACCGGAAAGTAGTATACAAGGGTGATATAGACCAAAGGTCCATGCCCAAGAATATCCCATCATTGGCTCCGGAACCCCTCCGGTTATGTACATGACATGCTTCATAGGTCAGCTCATGAGTTTGAGACCTAATTTTGTGACGCCTCGTGTGCCAAGCCAAAGTGACCACGTGATCCGGCATATGGTGAGGTACAACACCGAAGCATATGCCAACATATAAGCAACATACCATAGTTCACGGATCTCTAGGCACTTTACTGTTAGCCGACCAGTTGAGCACATAAAACACAAAACACCTTACCCACTCAGCGCACTCCTCTACCCGGCACACCACCCCCACCCCGCACAACAGACGCCCCCGGAGGGCTGGGCGTCTTTTCGGGACGCCCACCTGGCCGCCCCCGACGAGGCCACCGCCACGCGGATGGGCCTCGCGGACCAGGAAACCTACGTCAGAGGCCTCAAGACGAGCCTCCAAGAGGCACACCGCTGGCACGCCCGCTCCCCGTCGCCCCCACAGGGACAGGGGGGGTCACCCGCCCCCGACACCCACCAGGCCAAGAAGACCAAGACAGGTCAGGGGGCCCGCCAACGCGCCCACCAGCAGGGCGCGACGCCCCGACCAAGGCCCGGGTCCAGCCACACCGCACCACCCCACGCCGAGACCCCCGGGGCACACCAACAACACCGCCACCGCCAGCGCCCACCACCACCACCTTACCGCAGCACCCAAACCCTGCAGCCCAGTCAGCCACCAGCGCCCACACACGTCCACACCATGCCAGGACCACCATACGCGCAGAGCCAGGGGACATGGCACCACCAACACCACCA
Source organism: Eutreptiella sp. 'Long Island Sound 2002' (assembly GCA_964036045.1). Lineage (NCBI taxonomy): Eukaryota > Euglenozoa > Euglenophyceae > Eutreptiales > Eutreptiaceae > Eutreptiella > Eutreptiella sp. 'Long Island Sound 2002'. The sequence continues at coordinate 70,503,617 of OZ038384.1, forward strand.
CCACGCCCCCGTCCCTCCCAACCCCTACCCCCCAATGCCCCCAAGCTACAGCGACCCCCACCAGCTACATCCCCACCACGCCCCAGCACAACCAGGCCCCGCGAACCACCCACCCCACATAGCGCACATCACCGCACCACACCATCACGTATTCCACCACCACCAGCCCCTGCCACCACACCCACCAACGCCGGGGTACCACACACAACCGGCACGCCCTCCACACCACCACCACGCGGTCCAGCACCACCCGCCGCCCCCGCTACACGGGCCCACGACATACGAGCCACGGTACACCCCCATGGACCCGCGAGGAGCCCCGCACGCACACCAGCAACACCAGGGCCTAGTAGGAGCGCCCCACCACCACCACCAGCCCCCCCACCCACACCCCATACCAGCGAGCACCATCCACCAGCAGCCACCCATCACATACGGACCACAGCCCCACCCGGGGGCTCATGCGGCCGCCTCCCACCCGCACCCCGGCACCACAACCAGTCAAGAACCGCAAGGGCCACACGGCGCACACACGCAACACCCACACGACCCACAGGGAGGCCCGGACCCCCAGCCAGCACAACACCAACCCCCGCCCCCCCCACCCCACCACCACCAGCAGCCCCCCCACCCACACCCCATACCAGCGAGCACCATCCACCAGCAGCCGGCCATTACATACGGACCACAGCCCCACCCGGACGCTCATGCGGCCGCCTCCCACCCACACCCCAGCACCACAACCAGTCAAGAACCGCAAGGGCCGCACGGCGCACACACGCAACACCCACACGACCTACAGGGACGCCCAGACCCCCAGCCAGCACAACACCCACCCCCGCCCCCCCCACCACCAACAGCGCCACCCCCACACCACCCCCCCCCGCCCCCCCCCCGAGACCAGGCCACGGACACAACACGCGGCAGCCAGCACCAGCCAATTGACGTCGATACCCCCGCCGACACACGCCACCGCGAATCCCCCCTCCCGTGACCGCCACAAGAGACCCCATCACCGGACCCCACGCGCGACAACGACGACCACCCCCCCGAACCCACACCACCCCCCCCATCACATCCCGCACCACCAGTCGCCGCACCGGCCGAACCCTACGCCCTACACAACCCCGCAGCGGTACGGCAGCACCTCCGGGGACTCGGGGAACAGGACGTCGTGCTGTACCTCCGCACCTCCGGCACCAGCACCCCCATCCGGGCGGCCACCCTGGTCCAGGCGGCCACCCTGGGGGAAGGCGTCAGAGACTTCCTCTTCGACGCATTCCTCCACGTCGCCCGACACGAGCGCCCCCCACGCGCCACCCCAGACGGCGAGAGCCCGCCCCCCACGGGGAGCCGGATCTGGGTGCCCCCCATCGACTAGGGGCGACACCTGGTCGGACACCCCCTGCCGGGGCGGGTGGACACCAAGGGCCGCACCCGCTACCACAAGCCCGACATGGCCCACCCCCCACCCGACGCCACCCCCGACAGCACCAAAGAGTGGGAGCGGGAAACATGAGTAGCCCGGATGGCCTCCCTCAGCAACTTCCGGCACCACGTCCCGGGGGACATCCCCACCCCCGACGAGCAGCAGCCAGCCCCCTCCACGTACATGACCCTCATGTACAATCTGCACTACACCCTCTCCACCACCACCTACGACGCACCCGCAGACCACTGGGTGGTACACGGCACCGACTCCCTCCTCCCCGCCAACTACACCCCCCCCCCCCCACACAACCCAGGCCCCGACACGTACGCCAGGGGGGACGACCCGGACGACCCCCACATCTGGGGCACGTGGGAACCCAAATCCCTGGACACGCTGCTCTCCATCCGCAGCGGCTACCAGGGCCTTGGTAGGGCGATGTATTGCCTCGCCAAGTGGACCCAACGGACCTGGGGGATCCCCACGGTACGATGGGTGTGGGTGGTCACGCTGCGCCCCCAGCAGAGGGAAGCCCCCCCAAACCGCAGGGGACCCACCCCCCCACGCCCCACCACCCTACAACTATGCCCGTACATGGTGGCAGCCCGCCTCATGACGCTGCTGTGGCCGGGCCCCCACACCCCCACCCAAAACTACCCCCAACTCACAGAGGAGGACATGCCCGGCATCCAGCGATGCTTCTTCGAGACCCTCGACTACCTCCAGCAAACACACCCGCACGTCCTGGAGCAGATATGGCCACCCCCGGGTAACCCACGTGCCCGCGCAGCCGAGACAACGCCGCCACGCCAGCACCAGCACGCACGGATCACCAGGGAAAACGCGCGCACACGCCCGGTGCCCGAACCTGCACCCTCGTTCTCGCTACTTACAGGACCCAACATCATACGCCCGCCCCCGAGGCCCAGGACCCTCCGCCGTCTCCCACAGCCCTCTCCTCCGCCTCCGACTCCACAACCTCCACCACCACGACCACCTCATCCACCACAACCACCACGTCCTCATCCAGCACTCCACCCCCCAGGCCGCTGGGGACACCTCCCGAACGGGCCTCCAAACCCGCCCCCACCGCGAGCAGCCCCGCCGCCGCCAAGGCCCACGCCCAAACAGAGCCCACACCCACGACCCAGCCGAAGCCCAAGACCTCCGCCAAACGGCCACCCAAACCCAAGGGTCAACCCGCAGCCAAGCCCAAACCCAAGCTCAAACCCGGCGCCACGACGGGGGCGCGAGCCCGGCCCCCCGAGGACGTCCTCTACGACATCCGGCCTCAGCCGTCCCAGGCCCGAAGGCAGCAGCGCCCAGCGCGGCGCCCCCCCACCGTCACCGACGCCACCGCCACCACCTTCATGGCGGAGCGCGCCGCGGCCGAAGCGCGACGCACCTCGTCCCGCCACCTCTCAAAGCCCGCACCCCAGGCCCACGGACCGCTCCCGACCAAGCCAGAACGACGCCAGGGTCCACCAGCAGCATCCCCGCCCCCCTACCGGCCCTCGATGACAGCCCACATGCAACGCATGCCCCACTACCGCCGCCGCCGCGAATCCCCGCCCAACCCCGAGGCGGAGACCGTACGCGCACACCCGCGGGTCCACATCCGCGTGCACCCCCACTCCCCACGCACCCCCACGGAACAGGACTACGAGGAATCCCCCAGGCCCGCCAGCGCCGCCGGTCCCCACGACCCCGTCACACCCACCCACGCCCACTCCTCCGCCCAAGACCGCAGGCCCGCCCAGGAACAGTGGTGGCAGCGCTGGACCCACACGCAGCTCTGGGAGCTGCGGAAGTGGGCCCGGGGAGAGCCCTCCCTCGAGGGCCTGGTCCATCGGCCCCGCAAGGGGTCGGTGGAGAACTGCCGCCTCCGGCCGGCGGGGGGGTGGATGCCGCAGCCCGCATGGGAAGCCATGCTGGCCGATGCGCTCCACCCCCTGGGAGTCCACCCCCGCAACCTCCCCGCGCCCCAGGACCACCCGTATGTCCTCAGGCGCCTGCGGGAGACCCTCCAGGAAACGCAGCGAGACGGCATCCGCCTGTGGGACATCACCCAAAGCCCAGCCCCGCACGCACACACCCCCTCACCACCCCACAAGCGTCGGCGCACCGACACCGGCGACACCCACAGCACCCCAGGAGCCCTGCGCGCCACACAACACGACGCGCCTGACCCCCCGGCCAGCGGCGCCGCCATCTGACCCCGTTACCCAGCAAACCACCACCACGGGGCGCCACGCCAGGCCCCGCCCGGAAGTCACCAAACAAACCGGACGCCGAAGGAAGCCAAGACACACGACAACGAGCACCACTACGCCCAAAGGCGCCGAACCCAGGCCCGCTACCGTGGGCTCCTCTCCACCCTCAGCACGACACACACGTCGCTGGCGTCACTCCTCCGCCGTGCCCCCTCCCACGCCACCGCCCCGCCCCCCCCCCCCTCCCGTCGCACGTCCCCACGCCGCCCAGCACCCAGCCCCACACACTGCGCCACAGCATCGCCCTAGTCCGGCTCCTCCACCATCGCGCCACTTGGCACCTCACAGTAGACCGCCGTCCTGTGGTCCTGCTCCCCCCGGCACCGCTCCCGGGGCCGCACCCGGCCCACGTCGTGTTCGCCCCCACGTCGCGGGCCGCGGACATCCTCCCGCTCCTCGCCGGCACCCCTCCCGGGCATCGCATACTGCTTGCCGCCGACCCCTCGGTCCTCAGTGAGGTCCTCATCGGGCACGCCGACGCCCTGCACGTGCGCCCGCTGCTGCCCAACCTGCACGCTGCGTACGCCCCCGGCACGCCCGTCGACCCCTCCGTGTGGGACTCCCAGTGAGGCCACCGGCCACCGGCCGGCCCGCACGCACCACCCCGCACTCGCCTCGGGTGCACGACCCCGTGGACGCCGCTACCCACACGCCCGGCCCCGCCCAACCGCCTAACCGAGCCAGAACCCAAGCACAAATCAAACCCGAGCCACACCCCGAAACCGCTAACCCTTGACTCCTAACCAAGCCCGCTGAGGGAACACCGTAACCACAGCCCACACCCACAGCCCACACAGCCGCCTAACCAGCCAGCTCCAGAAGCAAAGAGACACCTCACCAAACCCACCCTGACCCAAGCCCGTGTACATCAGGACGCGCGAGCCGCACCCCTGGGGCGCGACCGCCGCCACAGCACCGACGACACACGCCAGAGGACACAACGCTATTGCACCGCCGCACCAGCTGCCCGTGCCTGTGCCTGCAGTGTACGCGCGCCCCTGCTTTTCTCTTTTTTGTTTTTTCTTTTTTTTTCCCCAAAAAAACAAAAAAAACAAGTAAAAAAAAAAAAACAACGAAAATTAGGGGGGGAGGAAGAGGGAAACAACCACCCATGGCACACGCGCACCGCACACAGCACGCACACCGGTGAACAGGAGCCCAGTGGCCCAGGACACCGCACATGCAACACAACACACCGAGCGAGCACACCGGTGAACAGGAGCCAGCTGGCCCAGGACACCGCAGACGCACCACAGCAAACTGCGCGGGCACACCGGTGAACAGGAGCCCAGCGGCCCAGGACACTGCACACACGTAGGGCGGCCGAGGGACAGGAAAGAACCAATACCCCATGGGTCGGACGCACTGGGGCAACCCAGCCGACCCACCGGGCCAGTGGCAGGAGCGGTACTCCAAGGCCACTGGTCCGAGCCCGGCCAGGCTGCATCGGGGACCATGGCAAACGTCACCCGGAGCCATGGAAGCAACCGGTGACAGGCGAGCCGGTACACAGTCCAGGAGGGGGTCACCTGCCAAGCAGAGTGGCCCCGCAACTCAAGCCACAAGGGTGAGGCGGTCGTACCGTAGACAAGCGGGAGCAATACCCCTTGTGGTGAGAGATACTCCACACGGCTGGGCAGCCCCCCAGAGCTGCCGCCCAAAGGAGGGGGCATGTGGCCCTACCCATGGACACATGTGGGGACACCCTCTCACCTGGGACACATGGACCGGGTGGCCGCGACAATGCCTTCCCAAGCACATGCGGGAGCGGCTCAAGAGGCACCTGACATAGGGCAGTGGGAGGGACAGGACGTCCCCTTGGTAAGACCTTCTTCCTGCAATGTCAAAGGAGGCATCCCGAGCTCCCGAACATACCTACCTACCTACCTCAGGACCATGCCCTACCCTGACATAACCTTGGTTGGACTTGGAGTCGATTGGGCTTGGAGAACTGCCCCATGAAGATGACCTCACAACATGGTAAAATCAGGCAAGTCACACCATTATGCCAAAAAATCAATTATATACTCAAAAATGCATACGGCAAATATCCAAATGCTCCATGCATGTGTCAAACCGGAAAGTAGTATACAAGGGTGATATAGACCAAAGGTCCATGCCCAAGAATATCCCATCATTGGCTCCGGAACCCCTCCGGTTATGTACATGACATGCTTCACAAGTCAGCTCATGAGTTTGAGACCTAATTTTGTGACGCCTCGTGTGCCAAGCCAAAGTGACCACCTGATTCGGCATATGGTGAGGTACAACACCGAAGCATATGCCAACATATAAGCAACATACCATAGTTCACGGATCTCTAGGCACTTTACTGTTAGCCGACCAGTTGAGCACATAAAACACAAAAATGAGCATCAAATGAGGTCAAAAACATGCAAATAATGCCAAATTCAAGATAATTACAATGGTATATAACTTCGCTCACCCATGGTATCGACATATGATTCAAAACACAATTGCTTGGGACCATTTGCAAACAATCCCCCCACTTGGATCCCCACATGGGCGCATAGGGACACCTTGGAACCTTCTCCCAACACGCACCACGAAAATGGGAAAATTGATAATGGCGCTTGTGGGTCGCTCCGTAAGCCCTCCCACATGCACTATATGAGCGGTAGACTTAGTCTAGCGCTATGGAGTTCACCATTGGGACATGGGCGAAGCCCTTGCCACGTATAACTCCATATATCTTCCTACAAACGGAGATATATAACATGGGCATGAGCATATCGAAGCACATACCATGCATATAACATATACCCTCAAAAAGTGGCTCCCACCATGATATGCCATGAGAAAAGTTTATAGTGTTTTCAGCACTGTGTTTTTGCTTCTCCTGATGCTTGTTGTTGCTGTAGGGTGTCCTGCTGCTGGTTTTGGATGATGAAAAGCTTTTGTTTGTTGAAATACAGTAAAGCCAACTCAATCCAGGATAGCCCAAGCCAATAGTATGCAAGGAGAAGGTAATTCAGGATCAAAGCATGAAGGGCTGCAGTGTAAACAGTGAAAGATGATTAGATATTCACAGAAACTGCAACTCAGGATACAAATGAATGCATATTCACAGAGATAGCTGAAATGTTTTGGGAAAAGAGTTAGAAAACTGCCTCAGGATCACTCTCTCTCCATAGTGCCATCTTAGGAGATGTGCACTCTTTGTTTTGGGTCCCATATGTGCTGAGGTGGCATGGTATGTGGCGATGAGGTCACTGCCATGTCACATGGGATCTTCCTACTTAGTTGGGATCTTCCTACTTAGTCAGGCTGACCAGGAATTGAACCCAGGACCTCTCAAAAAGAGGTGCCTAACCCCCTATGGTGCATACCACTAGGGCAGATAAGTATTCATGGAAAAACATAGATAAATTCATAGGCTCTACCTTAGGTATGTCAGTGCTCAGTCCACTCAGGAAAAGATGTTTTACTTCTGATTGAAAGGGGATTAAGGGGTCCACTCCATATCCTGATTGGGTGTTTGGTTCCATAGGTCAAAATGTGTTATCACCACTTTTGGCTGGACCAATACTAAGATAAAAATGCATGGATGCTCAGTGCATCTCTAATACAACTAGAGTATGTCCCAAAGCAATGGAAAAGCACTTTTTCTTACTCCCCCCTTGTGCTGTGGTGGCCACCACTGTCGCATTTTAGGAAAAAGGGAATTTTTCTTGGCCTTTCCTTGGTTTCCACATCTACTTTAAAATACCTACAGTCTCCCTCACACTGAAAAATGGGCGCTCACCATGGCTGGCGTCCTTTTGCTGCTCTGATTGTACAGTTTCCTACAGAAGACTCAACGCTCTTGGCGCTGCCGGGGCTCCTGTGGCTTGGTTGGGTTAGATTGGGAGCATGCCAAACATGTGCATATGCATCCCTTCCTCCAAGACGCAGCGTCGACACAACCCAAACGCAAGACACATTATACACACTCGCATGGGTTCTCGTAAACCTGCTGGCGACCTGTGACCTGTCTTAGGGCGTAGGGAGTCAAAAAGAAATTAATTTGCCCCTTGGTGGGGTCTTGGTTCTGCTCAGTCTCTCCAGGCACCTGCGTTTCGGCCCGAACACGGCCTACTCAGCGAGGCTGCGCGTGGGTATCTGCAGAGGCAGGAATGGGAGAATTATGGACGAATCCACGCAAAAACGAAGCGACGACACCAAAATCCGTCAAATGACGGCGCAGAATTTTTCTGAAACGACACACCTGAGCAGAATCCAATTGTGCATCTTCAGCACATTTTTATAGAAATTATAGTCATCTCTGGATTTTTTAAGTCCAGAAATTCATACGCATAAAATGGCGGCGCGCAGGAGCGGCTCCTAGCGAAGCGCCGGAAAATGGAAAAATAATGGAATTATAAACGTATGTATCACGTAGTCTTGAAAATGACGAGACACACATTAATAAACAAACATACAGATTCCACCCACACTAATAGAAGCTTCAAAAATTCAAGAATTCGAAAATCAATTGAAAAGACTTCAATGAATCAGGTATAAACTACAGGTATGCTCGTCTTGCATGCCGCATACACATTGCTCGTCTCGAGTCTCCGTGACCGAGTCGTGTAGCAGCGTTAACAACGATAACCACGATAGGACGCGGTAGAGGGATTGATCAGAAAGATTGCAGATGATTAGCGGTCAGATCAGGGTGATTAGTCATACACACAAGTGCATAGCAACGTTCTTCGCGTGCGCCCCTTGTGTTTTCTCTCCTTGCTTCACTTCCCAGCGGTAGGTAAGGTAGGTACGCCCAGGCGGGGCCACCCCCTGGTGGAGTCAAGATTGTTGTGGAGATGGGCAGGTGTGCCCACGTGATTGTGCATAGTCGTGCATGCACACACGCATTAAAGGGTAGGCCACGCGAAGTGCGCACGGTAAACCTTGTTTAGGCTACCCAGGGGCTCCTCGGTACGTTCTTTAAGAGAACCTGAGGAGTCCCTTAACGCTTGCTTGCTTGATAAGGGTAGCTGCTCCATGCAGCGTGTTTGCGGACAGCGTATTATAGGGCACACTGAGAAGGGTATAATACCTGGAGTGTGCCTTGGTTCCTCCGCCGCAAACGCCCTTTCATTTGCCTTTGTTTTACAGGTGGGCAGGTAGGGTGAGTGGTGCAGCAGCATTTTTTTTTATGCCCTGCTAAACAGGGGCGCAGATCACACAAACAAGTAACTCCGCTCCGCCTGTGGCAGAGCAGGGAGTCCGACTTCATCGACATCTGCGCCTTGCACACGAGAGCACTCCTTCCCTCCAAGCCCTTGCAGGGGAAACGCGTTGTGGCGTCCCCTGTGAGGCCACAGTTGCTTAGCAGTGCTGTGTTCTCTTGTCATTTCACAGGTGGGTCGCTAGGACCCTCGAGAACTTTCTCTTCGCAACGCCAAGTAGAGTGTGCGTGTAGGAGTGGTAGTCCTGCGTGGGGGCTAGAGCCAGTTGCCCAGCGCTCGCCCACCAGGATGGTGCCACTGTAGGGTGTGTAGGACCTGTAGGGGGCGTGTCACTGTCCCACCCTTTTCCTGCAATTTTAGCTGGGTTGGTGGGCTGTGACAGTGTGTTAGGTTAGTGTTTTTGGCCACATAGCAAACAGGCGTTTTGCATGCCTTCATAGCTTTTGGCCACCCCTCCCTGTAGTAGACAGGTAGGTAGGGAAAACAATACCTGGATTAACACTCTGGGTATTCCCCCAAGGTTTTGCGCCAGCACAGAAATTGGGCGCATAGGGGAGGGGAGACCCGGAGCGTACCCCGTGGCATCAATAAGCCAACCCTCCAGGTTCAGCAAGGGCGCAGACTTGGGTATAATTAGGACACCACTTCTGCGGCTTGCTCTCAGGACCTTAGGACTAGCACACTCACACATACGCTTTGGCAGGTAAGGGTAAGGTTCAGTCCCTAGCTTTATTCTTGGAGGCAAGCATCTCAGCGAGCCTCAACAACTCACCAAGGTTGTTCTGGGACAAGTAGTCAACCAGAACTGAGTTTAGGCGTCCCTCAGGTAGAACAAATGCAGAGAAGGGCTCCCAGGTGGCCTCTTCGACTCCAAACCCTTCCCAGAGGGTGAGGAAGCGCCAACCCTGGCGATAGCGGTGGCGTAGGACAGACTTCACCAGGTAGAAGCCCTCCTTAGCCATCTCCTCGGCGTTCATGTCGGGGAGTTCACCTTCAACTTCCATAGGGCTGGCAGCCCCTTGTAGGTCCAGAGCGGCGATTTCCTCATCGTTCAGCTCCCACTCCTCCCCACAGAGGTCTTCAGGATCATGGTAGCGCTTCAGGTGTTGAGCGGCGCACACCAGGGTCCCCCCTAGACGGGGAGAACACCGCACGGTGATACGGTGTCCATCCACAGATAGGATCTTGTACGGCCCGAAGTATGGGTCATCGCTGGTAGAGCGTGGCCAGGCGGGTAGTCGACTGTGGTGCACCAGCACCCAGTCCCCTTCTTGGTAGGTGGCCGGTACACGGTGCTTGTTCTTCTTGTTCCACTGACGCTCCCTCACTCTCTGGAGCATAGCCTTGGCCTTGTCCACCTTCGCTTGTTGCTCTTGGACCCATTCACCCACAGAAGAATGGGTGTCCTCTGGATAGGGGGCATGTAGAAACCATGCCGGGCGCCCCATGAATAGCTCATGTGGCGAGTAGCCAGTAGCTGAACTCTCTTGGGAGTTCATCATCAAGGATATGACGGGGAGTAGTCTCACCCAGTCTCTGGTGCGTTCAGTTTTGCACCATATCCTGACGTTCTCCTTCAGGACACGAATCTGTCGCTCACATAGGGGGTTGCTCGTGTGAGAGTAGGGAATCCCCGTAGATACCTGGACATTGAGGGACCTCAGGACCCTCTTGTACCAGCCAGTATCTGAGCGTACTCGTACGTCCTCATCGGAGTTGATCTCCTTGGGCGCCCCATAGACACCAAACCACTCCTCCAGGAGTATCTTGATAGTCTCCTCTCCGGTAATGTGCTTGGTACATGGGAACACCCTGGTAAACCTGGTCAACCCACAGGTTACCACGAGGGCGAAGTCATAGCCCCCGAACTTCGGCATCTCCGTGTAGTCCACGTATAGAACACTGTTAGCACAGTGAGGGATGGGCAGGGTCGAGTAGAGACCTCTGTCCCTGATATCCCCTGGTTTACAGGACCTGCACGGGCACTTGTCCACGATAGGCAGGAGCGTCTTCCGTAGCTGGTCGTCAGTCCACGTAGTGTGGAACCACTGCTTGAACAGTCTCAGGGTACGGTCAGCACCCACATGACCACTGGACTCATGGGTCCACTTCAGCAGCGCTGGGACTCGGTCACTAGGCACCACGATGCGGTCCTCGTGCCAGAGGTAGCTCTTGTCCCGCTTCCACTGGTCTTGGTTGACCAGGAGGGGTTCAAGGCGTTTCTCCAGGCGCCGGTAGATATCCCCAAACTCCTGTAGGTACTCCGATTGTTGGAGTCCATCCAGGGGGCGTATCATGGTCATGTTCAGGTCCAGGTGTACGTCCATACGGCTGAACGCTTCCTTAGCCAGCGCTTCAGACCGGGCACCAATCAGGGCGTCGAAGTTGTTGCGGCTGATGTAGTCTGCACACTCGTTCTTCACTCCCTGGATATGGTGTACCGTCAGCCGTAGTTGACTGAGGTAGGTCCACCAGCGACGTAGCTTGGCCTTCTCAGGTGGGGGGCCCTTCTGGAAACTGCGGACCGGTTCTTGGTCGCATAGCCAGACCACAGGGTTACTCCCCAACAGTCGTGCTTGTGAGGATAGCACCAGCATACCCGCGAGCAGTTCCTGCTCATAGGTGGAGTAGTTCCCCCTGGCCTGGTTCCACTTCCAGTTCCAGTGGCCCAGAGGTACTAGGACCCACTTGTCGTCAGGGTAGCTGTGCTTGAGGGTTCCATCTCGGTTGAGACCTTCCGTCCCCCATTGGGAAATGGCCGAGTCGAACTCCTCCTTCTCTAGTGCTTGCCATTGGAACAACGTTCCACCACCGCCCACATTGCTGGCGTCGGTCACCAGGATAATCTCCCCTTGTGCCCTAGGCACGCCCAAGCACTTAGCGTTGGCTACCTTGTCTTTGAGCTCGTCAAACGCTTGTTGCTCTTGTGGGCCCCAGCGCCAAGTAGTACTCTTCTTGATCAAGTCAGTCAGTACCGCGCTGGTGTAGGTGAAGTTTTTGATGTGGCGGCGATAGAAGTTGCACGCCCCAATGAAACTGCGTACATCATGAAGTCCTTTCTTGGGGTCTTCGTGTCGTACCTTGGCATCCATCAGGGGTTTGGCCTTAGAGGCCGCTGGGGTCCACCACCCATAGCCAACGTCAAACCCCAGGTACTGCATGGTCTCCTGCATGAACTCACACTTCTCCAGCTTGAGTCGTGTGTGGTTCTCTTGGCAGACCGCAAAGAACTCACCCAAGAGGATTAGGTGATCCTCCTGGGTATTGGTCCCGAGGCATACATCGTCGATGTGAGCCTCCATCTGCGCCCCACGGGATATGAGCTCCTGCACCTTAGGTCTCCTTCGTAGGATGGACAAGATCTTGTTCATCAGCTCTTGGAACAGAGCGGGGGCGTTAGCCACGCCGAATGGCATGACCTTCCACTTGAATACCCTCCCCTGAGGGGTGATGAAGGCCAGTAGTTCCTGCGCGTTGGGCGTCAGGTCCACTTGCCAGAATCCACTTCGCTTGTCCATCTTGGTCTTGTAGCGACAGGAGGCTATCTTCTCCAGGGTAGACTCCATATTGGGAATGGACCCTGAGTGGTTCAGCGTCTTCTTGTTCAGCTCTCCATAGTCCACTACCAGCCGTTTGGCTGTAGACCCAGGTTTAGCCACCAGGAAACAGGGGCTGCAGTGTAGGGGGTAGTCCCCATCCTTGTACTCCAGGACTAGGCCAGCGTCGATACATTCTTGTATCTGTCGCTCAATCTCGTCGGCCTGCTCTTTAGGAGCTGGATAGGGTCTCCTCCGGATCTTGTGACCCACGAACTCGGGTTTCAGCTTGAGGTCCATCTGTACCAGCTTGTCGCATGAGGCTGGAGGGGGTAGTTCTCCGAACACCTCCAGATAGGTCCTTATCAGCTTTTGTACCCGCGGGTCCAGTACCTTGATCTTGTCCTCCATATCCTCGTCGGAGTGTAAGTTGCTTGCCCCTTGAATAGAAGTCGGGAGGTGGTCCTCCACCGACTCTTCGCCCGCGGTAGCATCCTTCAGCCCTTGGTAGGCATACAGAAGGTCTTGCTCAACCATCTCCGGTGGACGATGGCAACATAGGCACGCTTTAGGGGGTTCACATACACATTCCTCCGAGAGGTCGTCCTCATCTGGGGTCCTCACATGGGCACCCCATACGCTCTTCATGAGCTTGAGATCCACCTCCCTTTGCCAGGTGGTGATCTTCTGTTCGAGGTCCTCCTTCAGTTGGGATAGGTCTCCCATACGTCCTTGCTTCAGTGGCCACGAGCTGCGGGTAGGCTTCGCGTAGCATAGCTTTTTCGCCACCAACTTCCTCTTGGAATCCACATACTCCCTGAGCCTGGATCGAGGGTCCAGCTCTTCATCCACGGGGTCTTCCACCCTCATGGAGAGTAAGGGTTTTAGTGGGGCGACGTACTCGGCGTTCTCCACTTCTTCCACCGCAGTCTGCACGAAGAAGGCGTCGTGCTCAGTTTCGTCGTCTGAGTGGATAGAGCTAGGTAGCTCAGATAGTCCACACTCAGAGACTCCATCAGGAACAGGTACATGACAGGGAGAGTTGGGGGCGTTGGTGTCAGTCACGACGTACTCATCTCCTCCGGGTGTAGTTTCAACAGCATCTTGAGGTCGTAGACGATCCTTCAAGTCACCCAAGGCGAGTCCATCGCTTTCTCGTTGTATAGCCTGGACCAGAGTAAGGTCCAGGTCTTCCCAGGGGATGGTGGTAAGACTTCCGTCCACCACGCTGAGCATACTCCCCCATCCGGGCTTCCCAATGGGCGTCTTGCGTCCCAGAGGCACGTAGATGGCCTCATCAGGTAACCGCACAGAGCTGATAGTCAGCTTGTCAAGGAGGGTTCGCCAGTACTCGTTGCCCCCATGGGCTCCCCAATCGGGGGAACACAGGACCATACGGGAACGTTCCAAGGCCACCTTGGTCAGCACCTTCCCCAGTTCACTGAGTCTGGGGTTCCCGTAGGCCATCCCGAAAGAGGGCCAGTAAAATTTGTAGCTGCAGTTCTTCCCCTTGCTGCAGTATAGGTCCAGTACATGCTGCTTGTCGCTGGCGAACAGTTCCACACTTAGGTCTTCTCGAGAGTAACCCAACTCCTTCAGACCTTGGTCTAGGACTTCCCCCAATAGTTGATAGTCCTCAGTTTTGGAGGCCGCCATCATGTTCGAGGGCTCCTCCTTCGATAGTCTCAGGTAACTCGAGGTATGTTCCGACTGCTCCAGTGGCACAGACTCTCTGCCACTGCCGTGGTCCACGTACAGGAGGTAGGGCGCTTGCAGCGTCAGGGATTGTATCTGGGAGTGCTGCACGAAGAAGTCAGTACCCAGTACAAAGTCGAAGGCATCAGTGTCCATCACATAGAACCGATGGGCGATAGTTCTGGAGCCCATAGGTACCTCCACTTCGCAGTCCCCGCAGCTGTGCACCACATGTCCATCCCCCATCCGTATAGCGGCGGTGGTCATGGTGTTCTTCAGGCTCCCACAAGGTAAAATTTTCTTGGCCACTATCGATATTGTGGCTCCAGTATCCAGTACCCCCAGGTATTCACGTCCCCCTAGTCGGATACGTACCCAAAACACCAGGTCTTGGGTGCCACCAGAGCGTCCCCGTCAGAACTCCGCGGGACATGTCACCTCGAACCCCTTGTTCCGCAATTTGCGGGCCATCCTCATGAAACGGCTTCTCTTCTTGGCGTTGCCGTCGTCACCACCTTCATGCTCACGCCTGGCTCCTTGTTCTTGCTGGGCCTGCGTCTGTGAGCGTGTGGTAGGTCCAGACTGCCCTCCAGGGGGCTCGGAGTTCCCCCCTGGATTAGGGTTGGGGTTACCTCCGTTCTTGTCCTTGTTCTTGTTGTCGTTCTGGCGATTAGCGCCTCCTCCTCGTCCGCCTTGACCCTTGTCTTGACCACCTTGACCACGTCCTTTCGACTTGCCCTTGCCGGAGTCGTTGCCTTTGGCCTTGCCTCCACCTTTGCCTGAGCTTTTGCCAGGATCTTCCCCCTTAAGCTTCGCCGATAGGCGTTGCTTATGGTAGCACTCGTCCTCATAGTGCTTCCGCTTACCGCAGAATGCACACGTGATGGTGCAGCGGTAATGATCCGGCATCTTCACCTTGGCGCCGGTGATCTTTTCCTGCTGCTTCCCCTGGACAACAAAGCAGTCTCGCTGCTCGCAGTCGGAGGCATGCTGCAGGTGGCCCTGTTCATCTCTGGCATCACACCAGAATAGCTCCTTCACGTTCTCCATTAGGCGGGCGTGGGCGTGTTTGGGGGTAGTCCCCTGCCCAGGTCGGGACCCTTGGTACCCTTTGCCTCCAGAACCTCCACCACCAGGACGGTAGTGGTTCAGGTGTTGGTCGCTCTCCTTCTCCAGCGCCATCTCCAGGAGCAGCACGCATAGATCCTCGTAGCGGAGGGATCTAGCCTTGCGCTCAGCCGTCAGACGGCACTCGTCCCATAGCTCACGGGGGAGCTTGGAGCACAACCAAAACAGCAGGTCGTCGCTGCTGTAGGAACCGGGCGTCAGTCGTCCAGCCCAGTGGTCCAGGTCCGCCAACAGCTCGGAGACCCTGCCGGGTTTGGGGTTGTTGGGCAGGACGGGCAGGTTCTGGATCTCGGCCCTGATGGAGAGGTCGGTCTTGTAGGTTGGGTACTGCCTCTCCAGGGCAACCAACACGTCGGCAAAGGTGGCGGAGTTGGTGACGATCTGCCTGACCTGCTTCTCCAGGTACTTCGTCTTGCAGCACTGCAGAAGCAGGTCGCACTTCACTCGCCCACTCGCGTGGGTTTGGCCGGTCAGTCGTAGGAACCGGCCAAAGTTCTCAGCGAACTCGCTGAGGTCCTTGCCTGTGAATTCAGGCAGGTTCACCACTATCTTGGAGGTGGCAATAGCCTTCGCCTCCTGAGCTCGGCGTCCCTCAGGGCGTCGGGTCTTCTTCTTCTTCTTCTTCTTCTTCTTACCCTTGGAGTCCTCGGGGTCCTCAGGGTCTTCGTCATCCGATGGCGAAGAAGAAGTCATCGAAGGCGGCCCATCATCGGAGGGGTCTCCGCCTAGATCACTGGAGCCATAAGGCTCCACGTCCACCATAGCCCTTAGGGCTGTCAGCCCCAGCTGGTCCAGCTCGGCCCTCGTCGAGTTCGTCACGTGACTGTAGGGCGGCTGGGCTGTCCTCGGGACGAATGGGCTTCTTGGTACTGCTGCAGGAGTCGGCATCGGTCGGCTCCTCAGGCTCCCCAGGGTATTCGTCAACCCTGCCGCCAGGTGGTTAGCCTGTACTCGGTGGGGTGACATCCCCACTGTCGTAGGTGACGCATGGGACGGGATCATCAGGGGCTGCAGTTTCTCCCTGATCTCTTGCGTGAGGTCGCTCACGATTTTCGAAGTGGCTCCTTGGAGCACCTCGTTGATCTCCGACCGCGTCAGGGACCTGTTGGAGGATCTTCCCGACCCTCTACTCCTGCCTCCCAGAGACTCTGGTCCTCTCCTCAACCCACTCAGGGGTGCATACCCAGGTGCACACCCAGGAGCATACCCAGGAACTTCCATGTAGGTTCCAGTGGCGTGGAGTGGATGGGGATGGTCAGCCGCATACCAACGCGGCGCAGAGCTGGAAGCCACCGGCTCACTGGCAGTAGTTGCCTCAAGGAGCGCAGTGGTAGGTGGGCCCATGCCATAGGCGGGGTAGTGAGGCATGCCAGTAAAGCCTGTGCCCTCTGCCATAGGCTGGTTGGTTGTGGAAGTGGATGTAGCGGCGGCTGGGTGTGTGGTGGTTATGGGAGAGGGTGATGCTTGGAGGCCAGAAGCGCTTGGTGCGCTTTCGAAGGTAGGGAAATCCGTCGGGTCTTGCCCTTGCTCCTCTCCTTCGTCTGCTCCTTCTCCAGCATCCTTCTCGCTCTCGTTTCCTCTCTTCCTCTTCACAGGCTGAGGCTGAGAGACCATTTCCTTCGACGACAGGGCCCCAAAGGCCGTCTGGAGGCCATCCAAGGAGTCCTCCGCCGTATCCATTGGCCCATGTAAGGGCTCCACCGAAGGTACAGCGTCAGGCGCCGGCCTTGCCGGTGTCTCTGGCGCTGGCGCTGTGTTCACCTCGGCGTCCACTCTTCCTGGATCCATCTTAATCCACCCTTCTGCTTTTGTTTGCCTGCTCGGAGCACTGGTTGTACGGCGCGGGGTCGCTGCCGGTGCACAGAGACAGGCTGCCTCTTGCTACCAGAAAAGTTTATAGTGTTTTCAGCACTGTGTTTTTGCTTCTCCTGATGCTTGTTGTTGCTGTAGGGTGTCCTGCTGCTGGTTTTGGATGATGAAAAGCTTTTGTTTGTTGAAATACAGTAAAGCCAACTCAATCCAGGATAGCCCAAGCCAATAGTATGCAAGGAGAAGGTAATTCAGGATCAAAGCATGAAGGGCTGCAGTGTAAACAGTGAAAGATGATTAGATATTCACAGAAACTGCAACTCAGGATACAAATGAATGCATATTCACAGAGATAGCTGAAATGTTTTGGGAAAAGAGTTAGAAAACTGCCTCAGGATCACTCTCTCTCCATAGTGCCATCTTAGGAGATGTGCACTCTTTGTTTTGGGTCCCATATGTGCTGAGGTGGCATGGTATGTGGCGATGAGGTCACTGCCATGTCACATGGGATCTTCCTACTTAGTTGGGATCTTCCTACTTAGTCAGGCTGACCAGGAATTGAACCCAGGACCTCTCAAAAAGAGGTGCCTAACCCCCTATGGTGCATACCACTAGGGCAGATAAGTATTCATGGAAAAACATAGATAAATTCATAGGCTCTACCTTAGGTATGTCAGTGCTCAGTCCACTCAGGAAAAGATGTTTTACTTCTGATTGAAAGGGGATTAAGGGGTCCACTCCATATCCTGATTGGGTGTTTGGTTCCATAGGTCAAAATGTGTTATCACCACTTTTGGCTGGACCAATACTAAGATAAAAATGCATGGATGCTCAGTGCATCTCTAATACAACTAGAGTATGTCCCAAAGCAATGGAAAAGCACTTTTTCTTACTCCATGTCCCTCCATGGACATAACTTCACGTTAAAAATACGTAGGAACCCAAGGAAAGTTGCTATGCAACCCCAACACTCATGCGGTACACTCGAAAGTCGCAATAAAATATTCGGTTGCACGGTCCAAGAGTTATATATCACTTTCTACCCTCTTGACCCTTATCCCTTGCTACACCGGGCATGTGTACACACCAAAGGCGTTTGATGCTTCCTAAATTAAGTTGAGACCAAGGCGGTTCCAACCCAATTCTTGAAATTGGTATTCCTCGCCATGAGCCGGAGATATGATTCTTCAAAGTGGTCTCACGAATCACTTTTATTTTGGCTATATCTCCAAGCAAAATGAAGGACACAACAAAAGGAAGGGTGATTCGTGATCGGGGAAAAATGTATGACCACTCGAGATTTATCATATCGAGTGCGGCGATGTCGAAGTCGAAAATCCGATTCTGAATGTCTGAAAAAATCGGATTAATTTTGCGAGTGTATGATATGAAAATTGCGGAAGCAACGAACCCTTTACTGATGAAATCTGACCCTTCATCGGGGTTTCCGCCAAAATATCTGTAAATAACAGTTAACCAATCGGTTACCGCAAAATCGCGAGCCAACTGACAGTCGCCGATACATTGACAATCAGAACGGAAGGCTCAAAAATTACGGAAACATTACGATAAAAAGACCCTGTTGATTCCTGATATTCCGATATATAAATCTCCGCTGGCGGTGCCTCGGTACTGAATATGGCCGCTCATAGGCGGAATGGCCAAACCTATCACACTATCACATCGGGTTTGGTCAGTTGGATGGGAGAGTATGATATCAGCCAATGGCGGCTTGCCGGCACATAGATACACACCCCAAGTGACCCAAAGATGGCCACGGGGGTCCGAACCGGCTTCAGTGAACGGTATCACCTTCCTTGTGCCTATTCCGAAACAGTTCGTTCCCGACTTCGTTGTGAGGATCATTAAGAAGGCCTACAAGGACACTATGAACGCCGTGTTGAAGACCTCCGTTGAGGACCCCTTGATCAACGTCTTGGCCTACACTGAGGAGCTTTTCGTGTCCTTTGACTTCTAGGGCACTCATGCCTCCTCCGCCGTCTAGGGAAAGCTGTCCATGGTTATGGGTGGCAACATGGTTGAGGGCGTCTTCAAGTACGACTACAAGTGTGAAGGATTCATCCTCCTCTCAATCGAGCCATGCGCCTTGCCTTGCTGCTGGGCATGGCTCCTCCTACTGCCATGTGGCCTAAGGGCATTTGGGGTTTTCCAGGTGAGAGCGAATTGTACATAATGAGTACTTCTCCCTCATACCTCTCTCTCCTTTGCTCAGGGGATTTGCAATTCTTGTGATCGTCACCCCGGGCAAAGGTTATCTTTCTCAGGTTTTACCTTTCTTCCTTCGCAAGTGTTTTGGGAGGTCGGGAGATTGGGATATTGAGCCACGAATGGCCAACAAATTCATTTTCTTCTGTTTGTTTGTCAAGTCAATGTCAAGTCTTTTGTTTGTTCTATGTTGTTGGGTCCTTTCTCTCCGCAACGTCGTTCGGTTGCCAAGCCATTGCTACGCTTATCTTGTCTTTAACCTGTCCCCAATCGTCAAATTGGTTGCATCCTGATAGAGGTGCAGTCAGCAAAGAGTGGGAGCGCACCGCGGTTGATGGCCATGGGGCAGGCCGTTCAATGACTTGAGTTTTGGTTTGTTGGGGTAGTCAGTTTGACCATGCATGTGCCATCGCTCCTAAACGAGGGTGTGCCTCGGTGTGTGAGTCCCGTTGTAGTTTCCCTAAGACCTGATCTGTCAAGAGGGGACTCAAGCCCTGGCTATGCATCTCCTGTGCCTCTTGTATGGATAGGCAGGTGTCAACACGCCTGCGGAGCTCCCCTTCCCAACAATCCATGGTACTGTGTTAGTAAGATTCACGATCCGTCTATTAGTCAGGAGGTGTGTAGATGCGTAGATTGTTCCTCTATAGGATTGAGGTGGCTCGGCGCCAGGAATGACAGAGTCGATCTGTTGTGCAGCTTGCAACTTCCGCAGCACATTTAGCTTCAAGTAGTCCCAGAGAAGGTTGGTGGATGGTGGTATGGGTTGATGGATGGGACAATGTCTTTTGTGCCGTGCTCAGTTGGTGAGTGCCAAGGTGTAGGGCCCAGCGAGTAGTGTTTAGTGGCGCGCACGGACATACACCAGGCACATTCATGCATACTCCATATGCAGGGACATACCAAATTGGAGGCCCGTATGCACACTGATACCTGCACCATGGAGTGCAAGGCCATGCACGCATGTGCACGTTCGTTTACGTACACCGTGGTGTCCTACGCCCTTTAGGAGTCATAATCCTGCCAGGAGCAGCTTTTGCCTGAACGAATCCACTGGGTAAGAGTGAACAACGCCGCTAAGTGTGTGATTGCATTCCCTTCGTTTTGTAGTGTTTGTTTTCGAGGTAGCGTAAGCCCCCCGGGACATCGCTGTTTTTTTAGGCAGGGACTAAGTCTGTGTGTGGGGACGAGCACCTAGGCTTTTACAGTAAAAAAACGTCCCTTAATGCCTCCTTTATTTTCTTTTTCTAGCTTTTAGATCCAAAACATGAGTCCAATCCACTCTGCTTCCTTGTATTACAATACGCATTGACACTACAGCCAGTATACTGCTTGTAATCTTGTATTTGTGCATCAATACGTGGAATCTTCTTGCAGAGATGAGGATGGAACGTACGGTGGCAAGTATTTACTTCCCAAAGTACTTCCCAACAGAGATGTCTACCATGCAACGACCAAGGGGTGCTTCCCGGACCTCAATTTTTGCCGCATGCAAACTTGCTCCGTGTACCTGGTTAGTGGCCCCTTCCTTTGCCATGGATCCTTGGATGCATACAAAGCGTGTACCAAAACCAAATTGGCACGTCCTGTCGCAGGAAAACGCTTACCAAGTCGCATGACGTTGTATTTTGCTTTCTAAAAAATTATTACTTTGAAAATGCACATGATCAGGACTAGGCTATGACATTAGGATATCCATAGGGTAGGGTGGTTCAGCTGTCCTTCCAAAATCTAGGAGATCATGACATGAAGGCCTGTGGCATGCAAATGCGACCCACAGGCCCTGCCAGCAGACACACGCGCACCCCGTAAAATTTGCCAGATGGGCGCCTGAGTACAAGATTTCAAAATGGCTCGAACAAAAAAAGTATGTCGGCTGCTCATTTGCAAAAATCCTGAATATGCTTTCTGCTGGCACGTTCTGTGACACGCAGATGCATCCCACTTCCCGTGCCTGCTGCAGGATGTGCGACTGCAGAACGACGCTCGGAAAAAGCTACCGGACAATTCATCCAACATAGAAGCTTCACGGGTAATGTCCCTTGTTGATTGCTCGCCAAAATCTGGTTTAACTATGCGTTAACTATGCGTTAAATCGCTGTGATGCGCCATGGCTCGCAGTAGCGCCCCAAGCAGCGGCACGGCGATTCTGCATAATACAGGTATTGGCACAGTGTCGCATTGCACGATCCGTACAGAGCAACGGGTGTGTACGGCTTTCAGGAATAAGGGGAGCCCGGATCGCTGCAGCTGCATGCTCAACTGACACCTTGTCGCTCGTTGTCTCGCATTCGCGTTCCACAGCGTGGCACAATCAGTGTACGAGGCCGAACACCCTTGTTTTGTTGTTTGCAGTCATCAGACCAGCGCGATCCCTTGTCTCCTGCGTCTCAGTCAGCAGACGAGCGCGATGCATTAGCAAGCGACACCGGCAGCCAACAAGAAGGTTCCGCTAAGGTTGTGTTGCATTGTGTTGTCTCACATTTGCGTCCCACAGCGCAGCACAATCAGTGTAGCATGACGAACAGCCTTGTTTTGTTGTTTGCAGTCGTCAGACGAGCGTGATCCCTCGTGTTCTGCTTTGCAGGCACCAGACAAGAGCAATGGATCAGCGACAGACACTTCGCAAGGTGATGAAAGACAAAGCGACGAGGACTCAGCTGCAGAGGACGAGAATTCTGAAAAGTCTGAAGAGGAACGGTCTGAGGATGACAATGAAGCAGCAGGTCTTTTTGTGCGCCTTGCGAAAGGTGAACGTAAAATCCTGCAGGCCAGGGAAAGTTTACTCTTGGACACACTCAGGAGAGCAAAATCTGATCGATGGTCTGAACTCTGTAGCGGGGTGGTTGTGTCTGACCAAATGACTGAGCATGTTTGGGATTATGCCCGTCTTCTTTTGGGGGGTGATGGTGACCTGGGATCATGCCTGGTTGCCCGTTTCGCTTCTGGCCTTCGAAAGACACACCACGTAACAATCACTGTGGTCCCTGAGAAGTCACCTGTGCTCTGTTTTGGGATTGGTTTAGAGCGCCGTCTTGCTGTGCAGCGGCCAAAAAGTGGTCTGTACGTTGAGATCTCGCCGCTGCATCCTGTTTTGCGTCTTGGTAATGAGTATCAATTGCAGGTTAAGGGGAACCAATGTGCCTACGCATTTGTCTTGTTTTGGTCCACACAAAAAGGTGCACGAATGGAGCTGCAGCAGCCAGATAATGCCGATGAAGGCCAGGATACTCCACTGCATGGTGCCCAGTTCCTTACAGCAGTGAGAAAGACTGTGTCTGAATTGAAGCGGCGAGTGGATGCCTTGCACACGAAGCAAGAAGAGGTACAGCAGGGACAAGAAACAATATTGTCAGAGTTGAGAAAACTAAACGGTCTTGTAAGTTCGCTTGGCAATGATGTGAATGAAGTGAAGCGCTAGAGGACGCAAGGTCAGCCACAGGTAGCACTTGGGTGGCCCATGGGGTTTACTCAACACTCGACACAATGATTGCGAAATATCCAAGACTGTGTGTTCTGTTGTTCTTCTGTTTTGTCCTGTGTCCTGTTTTTTTTTTTTTGGACAAAATAAACCAAACTGCAAACAGTTGCACAGGGGGGAGCACTAGAAACATTATGAACCCTGGGTTGGCTGGTCGAATGGGACAACATTTACTTGCCATTGTGCGTGCCTTTTCTATAATCGTCAAAGGGACCCACACAGAGTTGCATTGGACCCAAATCACAGTGAACAATGGAAATCAGTAGTGGGTAATCGATTTTTGCTCAATCAAATCAATGCTAAGACTCCCACAGTGCAATGTTCAATTGGCCGGTAGAATGGGACACCTTTTGCGTGCCATCTGACTTGCCAACCGTTATATTCATGAAACGGTCCAGGAGGAAACACGATCAATGAAGGATGAAAGCACACTTTGGAAGCCTGTACCGCATGGTAACTGTGTTGGCCATCATTGAGTAATGGAATCACTTCATCTATGTGCCATAGGTGCAATATAACTTGGCAAGTAGCATGGGACGCAAATTTCCTGCCACACTACTTACCAAATTCTTTATCCCAAAAAGGGGGAACATATTGTTTGTACTTGTAAAAAAGGATTTCTGCACATGCTGTACGAGCCATTGTCTTTGGAAAAGAATCAGCGTTTCAGCAATGTAGGCCGAGGCTCGCCACATTAAGTGGATTGAGGGTCATTTTGGGACATTTACCCACCCCAAAAGCCTAGGTGAGTGTATGCCACCCTCCCCATGGAAGGATGAAGGAAGATTGAGCCTATGGCCCGTTCAGGGGGTCCACACAGCACTCTACTCCTTGCTGCCACCATTACCCTGGGTTTCTTGTACGGTTTAGTAGAGGTGAAACAACAATGACTGTTGCGCCACGCACGGGTCCACCATCTGGGATGGAGGCATGCGATAGCTCTGACTTCGAGTTTTCCTTCCTCGATTGCTTTGATTCAAGCCCTGGAGCGAGCGTGTGCGAATGTGACCTCCTGTTACCAATGTTGTTTTAATGCCTGAGGCTGTAGCTGTTTTTGCAGTGAACAAAAAAATATATATTACGATTGTTGTTGTTCATGTAAGCCGTCGATTTTGGAGTATGTAGGATTTGATTTGTTGAATGTTGGGATCCCGCTTATCTGTTCGTTTGTTTGTTTGTAGCCATGCCTCCCACCGTGATTGCCCGCTTGCACGTCCACAATGAGAGTGGATGGTGCATTCGGCTGGAGGTTTACTCCGACGGCCGGGTTCGGGTGCGCCAAGTACAGTTGAGTGAAAGGCCATGTTCGCAATAGCGAGGGCTACTTGTTTTCCAGACCATTTCTCCGATTCCTCGAACCCATACTTCCTGATTGGCGAATACCAGGAAGACCACTCGATGGAGAACATGGATGATCCCCAGGACTTCTTCAACAAGGTGGATGACCCCAGGGAACCGAGTGTCACCCCACAATCCTTGAGGGTAGCCCCTGGGTTTCCAAGCCCGTTTTGGCCAAATTTTACGGCCAACGCCGGAAGAGGGGGGTGGACGATGATAAATAAAAGTTTCCCCCTTTTTTTGTGCCAAACACATGCGTGACTCCCGAGTTGAACCCTAGCTTCCCAATTAGCGCTAACTGGTGCGCTATCCAAAAATACCAGTGTCCCTGAAGCCTGGACCCTTACTTTGCAGTTCTGAATTCTGGAAGAGTCCTGTGTTTGGGTTCGCCAGTGGACATGGTGACAATGTGCTGGAGAGCAGGAAGGGCGAAGCCCAGCGCATCGCTTTCGCCATGGCCCGCTGAGAGGGCTGGCTGACGGACCCCTGCAGGATTGTACAGCTGGCAGCACCTGAGGGAAAAGAATACTGCATTGCTGCTGACTTCTGAAGTACCTGTGTTAAGACCAGCTTTGTTCCTGTGAGACTTGTATGGGTGATGACGTTGCCTGGATGTACGTGAGAGAGCAGGGCAGGCTGTGCTTTGAGTGTTGACCCTTTGGAAGGGCGCCAGGCACCTGGACCCCGAGACATGGGAGAACAGCGCCGGATGACCCGACACGGGCACTGGGCTGAGTACCGCCACTGAGCGGAAGACGCTGCCCCAACACCTGCGGCTTGCGGAGGCGGTTATGTGGAGTCCCCGGCATTTAACTGCAGTCCCCAGCGAAAGCTTTCTGCGTTGCAGCGTGTTGCTTGTTGGATTAAATGCAGGCTCCAGGGCCTCATAGAATTCATCTGACTGAAATTTCAAAAATTCCTGCTGCAGTGTGCAGTGCTGGGGGTTGTTGTTCGAGGTAACGCGACAGGTGGGGCTGCTGTCGGGTGGATCCATTTGTAGTTTTCCTATCTCAGTCTTGTGTGCGTGTGTGTGTGAGCACCTGCGAGGGTCGTGTACACACATTGCGTGTGGGAAACATACCCGGCGAATTATGCCTATTTTCAGGGTGAGTATTTTGAGGTCCATTGCCCTCATTTGGGGCTACCAAAAATTGGTGCGCTACCAAAAGAAAATTCAGACCCCTAGAAGATAAAACGCTAAGCCAGGGGTGGGGGGGAAAAAGGAAAGCCAGCACACATTTCATGTGCATGGGAGCAACCCGGCCCCTGTGCTTGCGTGGGCGCTTCCCTTGACGGCCTAAAGCAGAACAAGAGTGTACTTCTAACCCATATCCATTCTCCTCACTGTTTGCTTCGCTCTGTTTGGTCTTTTTGTCGGTTGGGTCATTTTTTGTTATGGCACACCAAGAGTCCTGCTTGCTTGCTTGTGAGTGAGTGGTCGTTGTCGTCGTGAGAGAGAGAGAGTGAAAGAAGAGTGTAAACACGGGCGTGGCAATAATTTTCCTTGTGCCCTGCCACGGGCGCACCTTCTTTCCTTTGCAGTACCCGCCTTCTTGCAGGTGGGCATCCCTGAGGTCAGCGTGGTCTCAACCCTGTAACACTCTGGTGTCTACGAGTGTCTATTTCCCAACTATCCCACGCGAAGCAGAAATCCAAGTCACTGACTGCGATCAAAAAACATGCCTGTGCAAACAGAAATATTTATACAATACAAGCATGCCGAAAAATACAACAGACACTCAGACCTTTACTCATTCTCATGATCTGCACTAATCTACATCACATCGCACTCGCGCCTTCTGACTAGTCGCACTGGCACCTGCACACCTGCACTCCCCTCCCAAGACCATTGGACGGGAGTGCACATGGCCGAAAAATGACCTGGGGGTGCAGTGCCAGGGCCATCAACAATGGCTATGGCCATTCAGCACCATCAAAAAAAGTTTACAATACAAAATCAGAACAAACTGCACTACCAGAGCACCGGTGACATGGCACCAGGCGCTTATGCATTCATATGCTCTTTCCATGGTAAACGATAACCCATACACAGCACTCCACTCCTGTGGGTACACCGCTGTGCTGTCTACCTAAGGTAATTTACAATCAGCCCAGTGCGCCTCAGCAGCGCCAACCCTCCTCTGCACGTCGTGAAACGAGACGCACGGATCCGGCGGAAGCGCAGGAGCCATCCAAAAAGTGCCAGGGGCTCCAAGCCGGCGGTGCAATGGACTGACCGTTACTCAGTCACTATGAAATTTTGCACCAGAGGCGCCGAAATATATCTGTAAAGCACAAACAATGGCGAGATTCGAAAGATTTTTTTTTTCGAGCCTAACCATTTCAAGTTTTCCAGGTGATTTCGAATTTTCAAGAAAAAACTGAATACAACAAGCGATGACTTTTGTAGACTGCCTTGTTGTGCTGATTCCAAGGTGATCAACAGCACCTACAGGGGTGCAATTGTTGCTATTTAGGACCCCTGCGGTGTGCCCATAGGTGTCTATATCAACACCAAATGATCACACAAAGCTCCGCCAAGCCCCCCCTGAGGGTCGCCCAAACATTGCAGCCCACCCACCCATGTGCCAGCCTAAAAATGGTGGTCTCCACGGATGAGGATGAGGATCCGTAGGAGGCCAGCTGGGGGTCCTTGAGATGGAGGCTCTGCACAGAAAGGAAAAACTTTGTCTAGACCAACATGCATACTGGACGCATCAGCAACCAATTTCATACGCACACAACAACCATTTTTACTGCTGCATCTGGGGTGGGGGCAAGGACTTGCTTGAGCGGGGGGGGAGGGGGGGAGGGGGTCCAGGGGACGGGGGGAGGGGGTCCAGGGGGGAAGGCCCCCCCCCCACAGGGAACAGAAAAATTATTGGAGAATGAACAACTCAGCACATGGAAATGTCATGTTGTCGGCCGTAAACAAAGGAAATTCATCATTGAATGTCAATTCAGGGTTCCCACATCTCACCAATACACAACAACTACAACAAAGCGGGATATTCACCATCTCATGCCAAATGACAGTGATCTTTCTTGTCAGTCAGAATTAGACTCGCCTGAACTGGAGCCTCCATCGTTAGTGGAACTGGAACTGCAACCTGATGATGATGACAAACCTGAGTCACTGCCTGAATGGGAGACATCAGACAAATTATCAGACAGTGCCTCATCATCCACTGACTCCGGATCAGAGGGTACCTCGGCTTTTTGTCTTTTATGACCGGTGATCCTATCTTTAAACCTAAAATAGAGCAGCGCGTCAATTACGTCTTCGCGTTTTGCGCGTGGCAACGGTGGGACTGGGGAGCTGAAATACACTGACAACGAGCGTTGGGGCATGGTAGTCTGAAAAACAAGGTATATGGAGCACACATGGAGCAATATGTGCACAGTGTGTGGCATGCGCCGAAGGCGCTGAAAATTTTTTTCCCATGACTAAAAAATGTCCCCAAAACCCAGGTTTTCGGGTGCACTTGAGCTGAGGGGGGAGGGGGGGGGGGGTCCAGGGGGGAGCCCCCCCCCCCCCTTGCCGGAATGAAAATTAAAGCAAGTCCCTGGGGTGGGGGGGCTTCAAATGTACTCAAACTGTCACCAAACGATCCACCTAACCTACCCCAAGCCCTTCCAGTGATCTTCGGGGTCTAATTAAAATAAAAATTCCACCTTTGATCCGCCTGAAAACAGCTTCCTCACGAAGGTGCGCGGGTCAGGGATATGTATGCCAAATGAAGATGGAGTCTGGGATCTTGGATCTTGGATCTTGGATCTTGGATCTTGTTTTGGGCGTCCTGGTGGTCTAGGATCGCTTTTTTTGGGCGGCTTCTTTCGCATGACTTTCAAAAATGGAAGAAATGGGGGCGGCAAGGGGGGGGGGGGGGGGAAGGGGTGCCGTCAAATGCCTGAAACACGACTTTGGAAAAACCACCCACCTTTCTGTTCTTGAAAGAACAGTCTTTAAAAGATCTGTGCGTACATGCATTTCGCACTGGAACTATCAAGGGCAATGGAACCACAAAACCACCCCACAGCAAACACGGGAAAGAACATTGCAATGCATAAAAATTGAAATTCTGTTGCCTGGCAAGGCACCTCGAAGAGAGGCCAACAGTCAGCCAATCAGTCAGTCAGTCAGGCAAGCAGTCAGTCAGGCAGTCAGGCGGGCAAGCTGGCGGGCAGACAGGCAGGCAGAAACACACAGTTTGGCTTTTTTCAGTGGCAGACTACAGCTGTAAACAGTGGGGAACCATCAGCCCACAGGAACAATGAGTGGTCAAATGGTAGAACACTCACACAGCAATCGGTCTGGCGCAGGTTTGAATCTCGGCCGGCGACCACTGGCACAAGCCGATCGGCTCATGAGCTTTTTTTTACCCGACCCTGGTTCAAATCCTTCAAAGCACACCCTTTTAACCCCCCACCCCAAATGTGGTATCCAGTCTCAGGGGGATAGAGGCCTCAAAATCAAAGAATCCATTGGGGGATCGTTTTTTTGGGCAAAATAATGATTTTACAAGGGGGTAGACATCCCATGCCATGCCTTGGGGTATGCTACACGAACGACCCCCCAAAAGGGGGGTGTATGGCGTCCGCGCCTATGCTTGATCTAACAACCTCTCTTCGAGGTGATTTAACCGTCGCACCTGCGAAATGCACCACAGCCGCAATCCTTTTTCACCCTGTTGGCCTTTTAAATTCCCTGTTAAAGTCTGAGCATTTTGAATGCACATAATAAGTAGGGGCAACAGCTCGTTGCCTTGATTGAAAACCAAGGGCATTCCGGCAGACGCCGATTTCGCTCTGGAAACTTCACAAATGGCGCTTCGAGTGGGCCACAGTGCAGAGACTACTCCGCAGGCAGCGGTCCCACTCCCACTGACACCAAACATGTCAGGCATAGGCTTCCTCACCCACCACAGTGGCCCAGGACCCCCTGGGCCCTTGTCGCGCACCTGGGAAGGTATGCGAACCTCTCCTGATGCAACGCAAAAAGAAGTGCACGTGTGCCTGAGGTCTCTCTCTGAGCCACTTTCAGACATCTTCTGCATTTTGGAGATGGTGGTTGTCATCAGGTTTGAGGAACGAACGTTGACGAATTGCTGTTGGCGAGTATCTGTGGGTCTCGCCACCCATTTCTCTGCTACTGGTCACTGCACCGGACAACTCTCCAAGCATGCCAAGCAGAGAAGTGCATTGCTTGGGTGAAAAAGCGCTGATACAGCCCTGCAGGAATTCGATGGCGTTCAAACTTAAGCAGGGCTCAGAAGTACCCGGCTCCGGTGGCGGGTACTATACCCACAAACGTACCCACAATGTACCCATGGCAAGGAAAAATGGGGAAAGATGGGGAAAATGGGGGAAAATGGGGGGGGAATGGGGAAAAATGGGGGAAAATGGGGGAAAATAAGGAAACTTGGGTGGTGCAACCGGTCCCCTTTCCCCCCATTTCCTCCCCATTTCCTCCCCATTTTCCCCCATTTTTCCCCATTTTCCCCCATTTTTCCCCATTTTCCCCCATTTTTCCTCGGGAGCTTTCCCCATTTTTCCCCATTTTTCCTCGGGAGCTTTCACCAATGCGCCCCCCCCACAGCCTTGTTGCCAACCTAAACCTTGATTTTTGGCCTTTTCAGCCCCTAAATTTCCCATTTTTCCACCAAGCAATCTGAATTTCCCTCATTTACCCCCATTTTTCCCCATTTTTCCTACCTTGGCCCATTTCCCGGATAGTGTTCCGCTAAACGTACCCAAACTGGGTACTTCTGAGCCCTGCTTAAGTCTGGTGCCATTAACTCAAGTTCTCGGCTTGTATCGCTGGGCAACGAGGGGGTCAAAGAAGACGTGCCGCTCCAATGACCCCCATGAAGGCGGAATAGGTTTGCCCTTTGGCGGCGGGCAGCAGCAGCTGGCGTCGACCGGCCGAGAGCGGGCAACCGCAGGCACGGGACGCTCAGCGCCAGGCAGCAGCAGCCCGCCTCAAAAACCCCGGCCAACGAGCATCAGCTGGCACCGGCCGCACAGACACAGCCGCCCGCCTCGGGGGCACGGGAAGGGGATCGAGAGGGGGCGGTGTCCTACTTACTCCGTCCAATGCTCCAATGCATTCCTGAATGAGCGGCAGAACAGACCTATATGGAACGGGTAGGTCACCGTCTGGCTGAAGAAGCCCGCCACCATCCCACAGGCCATGCTGGACAGAATTGGTACGGCACCATCTTCCCCTCTATCCTTGATTTGGGCTTTGAGGGTGTGGAACGTGGCAAAACTGATGCCAGCGTACGGCAGGATCCCCACAAGCGTCGGCTTCAGACCGTTGTACAAAGTGCCGACTCCTTCTTGACGGATCATCTCTTCGCATGCACTGATATACCCCGAGTAGCTGTGCAATACGTGTCAGCAAAACAGCGCTGGTGCACGAGAGCTTACAGGGAGTCAGCCCATGCTGAAATCTGAACGGATCGGCTACGCAGGCACCAATATTCTGAGGAAGGCTGTGCATTGTCCACCAATGAAACTCACGAAGCTACAGCTCTATTCACTCTGGTCTGTACTGTCAGCAAGGCAGGCGTCTTTTAAGGCCCAGGACGCTGTTGCACGTGAGAGTAGTGAGAAGGGTTAAGGGAGCGGAGGGAGGCGTCGCAGAGCGGGGGCGCGGGCGTCGTCGTCGTCGTCGTCGTCACGTTGGACTGCCCGCACGCGAAACAGTCAAGGGACTGGTAGCAGTACAGAGTCCGCACTACCGAGATCCCCGACCCCATCAGCCAACCGTATCTCCACCATTGCGTTCCCTGGCGCAACCTGACGGCGTAGGCACATTGAATCCGGCTGAAATCCACGGCAACTCCCTCGAAAACAGCCCTGCGCCCCTTCTTCAATCAAAGCGGTGCCTTATCCCTGGAACACATTGCACGTACCAGTTCCAGCTGTTGGCTTGACGAGTCCGCAGCAGATCAAACGGGTATGTGAGGATGGTGGCGGTGGCGCCCGCCGCACTCCCGGCAAGGAATCGGCACAGGGGATCCGTGTCACGCTGCAGGGTGCGCATACACGCCAGCTCAAACCTGATATGGGGACGAAAGGATGGGCACTCCTTTGTAGGCACCCATGGAAGGCACCGCTGGGAGCCATCCCTCGCAGGCGCGTGGGCAGGCGGCCCTCTTTGGCTTCTCATGCAGCCGCCGGCACTCGTGCATGCAGCAGCACACGGGTATCGCTGTAGCGCGCTATTGACACGGTATGACAAGCAACGAGATGGATGGCAACGCAAGCGCCTGTGGCCGTGCCCAGGGATGCATTGGAAGGGGGGGGGGGCTAACCCCCCCCCCCCTTCCAAGGCGCCCAGCCTCTGCCCAGCCACTGTCTCCCTGACACCAAGTGCCAGCTTCCATGGCATTTGTAACCGACAGTAACCGCCCCCAACCGCTTGGGAAACCTCCTCCAACCGCCTGTCTTGCCGCCTCTGGGGCCGCCTCTGAGGTCCCTTCCCGTCTAATGCAACCCTCACCGTGCCCGACAACAGGCCTGTGCTTGTAGAGTGCGATGCAACCCCCCTCCCCTGGGGACTGAGGGTCCGCTCCGCCTCCAAAGCTTCCGTGCTTCCCCAACCGCTCTCCAACCGCCCAATTGTGTCCCCAGCCGCCTTTACCACCACCCGCCAACAACCGCCTTTTACCACCGCGCCGCTTGGCCTCCCTCTTCGTCACAGCACAGGCCCACCCACCCCTCCACCTGTCGAACGTCAAGAAAGTGATGGCGCTGAAAGGCATCACACGCATGACGGCCGCGACGTTGCCGGCCCAGAGCGCGTCCAACCCGCCCTTCTCGGCAACGCGAGCAGCCGTCCGACTGGCTTGACCGACGCTGAAATGCCATTTGGGTCTCACCTGCGGAAAGGCAGAGCCGCACACTCGGTGCCTGGCCCGCACCATCTCTGCCT
Organism: Eutreptiella sp. 'Long Island Sound 2002'; assembly: GCA_964036045.1. Classification (NCBI taxonomy): domain Eukaryota; phylum Euglenozoa; class Euglenophyceae; order Eutreptiales; family Eutreptiaceae; genus Eutreptiella; species Eutreptiella sp. 'Long Island Sound 2002'. The sequence goes on from OZ038384.1 coordinate 70,535,666, forward strand.
GCCCGAGCCCCAACTACCTGTCCCGCTGCATGCAGACCCCGCTGTGGGATGCGGATATTGAATGCTAACCGGTACCCTGCAACGCACAGTCTGCAAGCAACAGCGGTCAGAACAAAAAGCTCTTTGGTGACAATACCATAGGCGCCTTTCGCTGTGACAAGAGAAATACCCTGGATGGCTGCACTGCGGCATGAGGGCTCGTTCCTGCCACGTTTATGCAGACCCCAACCCGACACACGGCGCCCCCCTCCCTGCCCGTCCGTCCAGTTGGGACAGAGAGAGATGAGGAAGAGGCAGCTATTCCACAAATTCGTTACGCTGATCCTATTTCACAGGGTCCGTGAAAATTTAATGGGCCGTGTGGGCCGCTTTCCCAGACGCCCCCCTCTCCTTACTGGGTTCAAAGGGTTGGCGGTTTGGAAAAGCCCACAATGGCCAGCATGATTCTGGGTGGCATGTCCCTGTGCTCACCGTGTGTGAGTGTCCACCGCTAGGTGTGCCACCTTTGGCTGCTCCACAAAATCGGGAATTCCACGGTTGACACACAACACCAGGTTGACAAACTACATGCGGGGACGGGGCTTTTCCCTGCACTGCAACCCAATCCGAATGATGCAATGCCCCAACCGCCAAAAATCCATGTGCACAACTGCCCTGTAAATTGGTTTTCTTTCTCAGGCACACCCCCTTCATGCAAGCAACATAACCCGCCATGTTATTCGGTCATCCGTTCAGCGCAGTCATGCCTGACGGAGGACGCACTAGGGGGTCAGACAGATTAGGCGAAGTCCCATGCAGCATCCGAATTCACCCCAAATTCGCCGAATTCACTCGCCCTTCCCTGAGAGCCCGACAGCAAATGCGCAAATTCGATTCGCAAATTCAGCCGAAATTGAATTCGTTTTTGTTGTAATTCAGCCGGAATCTGACGCCCTCGGACATACAATGAAACCGCCAAATGAAAACATACAATGAAAACGCCCTTGTCCTTGAATTGGTGTACAATGTCAACAAAGCAAGAGCTCTTTGAGCCCGTTTTCTGAACCCCCCCCCTCTTATTTGTCGGGGGCTCAAAGGGACCCCCTCCGCCCATCTCAATTGTTGTCCTGTCCGGTCAGTGCGCCCGCGGCAGGCGGCACACACCACAACGACCGAAAACCTTTGGCTGCGAGGACCCAGCGCAGTCACACCCCATGGGGGCACAGACACAGTCGAGCCAAGAGGCTAGCCACACGCGAGGCCCAGGGGCATGTGTCCCGCAGGGCTCCAAGGACCCACCCACGACACAAGTGCAACTGCACAGGGATGGGCCACGCCGGCAGTGCACGTGCAGACGGCGTGAGACCGCATGCAACGAGCACCTGGTATAAGATCTTCACCATATCCAGAGGAGCCAGAATCGTCTTTGATATTGCCCCCGCCAGACCTCCTGATGCAAGGGCCTCGACCGAGGTGGTGCTTTCAATTTCCCCGAGGCGCTCACTGCGGATATCCAGCTGAAGAAAGACAGAGCACCATATCCCAGCAATGGATGGGTGCTAGGCGCAGAAGGACAATTGATCAATATCACTGAACACCCAATTGAGGTTGAATGCGCACAATTTCACAAATCTCGGGAGAATTCAGCAAACCTCATCGTAAAAAAAAGTATACCACTTTGGGCAAAACATCTGAAGAGCCCAGGACTTTTTCTGCGGCCTGGGCAAATCACCCATAATTTTCGAAGGACAGTTTTTCTCTCATACACCGCTACAACTCCCAACCACCCTTTGGTTGCCAACCGCCGATAGTGCCGGGCCCGCCTACTTTCCCCATCTGAACCTCCCCTCTTCATTCTTCATAACAGCTGAAAAAGTGACCGGGGCTGGGGGCAGGCTTTTGCAAACTACAGTTCCGACGCTCACTGAGACAAGAGGTTCACACACCAGTATGGACCCTGGTTTCCACTTCTCATGCCCTCTGGGTCGTCATCACCCAATCAATCGGACATTATCAGAACAGGCGAACAATGACAAGCTGCATGGCCCCCTATGGAATGTAATGTACCCGTTTGGCTTCCGTTCAGCACCTGGCAATTTGTTGACGGATCAATTCCTTGGATTGGTGCCGTCTTTCGGGCTGCCCCGCCCCGTTGGGGCGTTCAGTCAAACTTGGGGAGAAACTCACGTAGGAGACTCTGCGTTGAGCACGTAAATCTGCTAAGTACAGCCCCTGAGACATTACCTGCGTGTCGTCGTTGACCCTCCTGAGAAGCTGCTTCACGAAGTCATTCACATTGAAAGAGATGGTGACGGCAATGGGGCCCTTAATCCAGTTCATGGACAGGCCTTTGTACAGGCCCCCTCGAAGACCTGTGGACAAATGGCGGTAGGGGGTTGCTGAAACTGGATAACATGCTTGAAATCCCTTCCAACCAAAAATTAAAAAAAAAGGTGGGGGTTTAATGGGGCTTAAGGGGTTTTCGCTGTGTAGGGTATCGTCCGGGGGTTGGGGACAAACTGAACAGTGGCACGCACCAACGTGAGGGCAAGGCAATTTTGACCCTTCCCCAGCCCCTAAGGGCACGCCCCACGGGTTTTGGAAGAATTGAAATCCACTGATTCAGGCTCAACGTTTCAGGCTGGGGTAAAGTGGCACGAACCAAGGGGGATAGGGTTTGCTGTCTCCACGCTGTGTGAGGGCCCAAAACCCCCTTCGTTTTGGTTGTACTTACAATCCTTTGCAAACCCAAAATATGTCAGATTTTTTGGGGGGGAAATCCACTCCTTGGCCTTTATGCCATCCATGAGCAGTTGTGTATCAGAGATGTGCAATACCATAGCGGTGAACAGAATAGCATCGGAGCAGAATATGAAGTGGGGTGATAATGTGCTTGTCCACAGAAATGGAATACAGCTGCACAGAGGTATTTCTCACCACAACACAGGCACCTTCATTAAATGGTCTTTTTTGCCGCGGCTACCAGAAATCCACTGATTCAGGCAAATGTTTCGGGCTGATTCAGGCAAACTGGGTCCCCAAAATGGGGGGGTTGCATGTGTGTGTGCAAAAATAACAAGTGCACACCTCCGAACATCCGAGCACTGCTCCACTGTACCGCCCATGTACCACCCTGTACCACCCATGTACGTCGTTGTAATGTCTAGCAATCACGGTACCAGATTTTCTGCCAATGAACGGAACAACAACATGCACACGGCCCTTGTAAGCGCTATTGTGTGCACCAACTTCAAAATCAAAGAAATCCCCGCTTATACATAAAGGTCGGTAACCATCCCAAGTCAACACACCAGCAGACGTTCTGGGGGCCAGATCCAAACAATGTGCCTGAAAGAGGCCCCATGTGTCCCTATTGCACTCCGCACAGCAATTTTCCGTTTATCACCCTGGGACCCTCCTTCAGAGCTTCACCATACTCGGGAAGGCACTGCCTGCTCCCTCAGCCAGGAGCCCCGATGGATGGCTGGATGTGCCCCACCATGTGCCATTCTAATGCATGTGGGATGCCCTGTATTAGCCAGGTACAGTGCCTGAGCAATGCACTGAACAAGAACTTCTGTGCCCCATTGAGGAAAAACAGGCCTCTGAGTTTGGGCGCTGGAGGCCCTGACTGACAAACACCTTGATCTTAATCCACGCCAGTACAACTCCCCCACACGCATGCACAGATACATGTGTCGGCCCTCCCCTGTCAGCTATGACCTCCCATAAACCCCTCCTTTAACTGCACCTGGAAAGCAGGCAGCTCAACAAGGGGCCACACAATGTGGTAGCCAGATATGTAGGTCTGCAGCGCTCTGGTTGCCACCAATAGGGGACCACTGGCTGGCAGTTATCTCGGGCAATCTGGCAGTAATCTCAAATGAAATCTGGTATGACACAGTCCTATGTGTGGTCAAGTTGGAGCGCACCACTGATGGGTAACGATTACGCTTGGCCTCATGTTACACAACACATGATTTGGTGGCGAACCCTCTGAATCTCATAGCCTGTGTCGAGATGTATGTGAGGTCTGCTGCTGTGGGCAGGGCAAGTGGACGCCATGTAGGCAGTATGCTGTGCATGTGAGTGGTATCAAGAGAATATTGAGAACGCTTAGTGCTACTTTGAGACGAACAGGTAATTGTGCAGGGCCCCGTAACAATACATGGGCGTTTTTACGCGCTGGGGGCGGCGGCTAGTTCCAAACCAAGTTTTCAAGCCAAACAATGCGAATTGAGCTGGTGTTGTTCAAAAAAGTGTTACAGTGCATGAAGGTAACAAGGTGTGTCATGTGTGACATTCAATGTAACGGATTGTGGGGCACTTGGTCTGCCGAGCTGTGAACAAAGACCGACTGTTGACAAAATTTGACAGGAAACCAAAAAGGTTGTGGGGGGGGGGGTTTGCAGGGTGGGGGGGGGCAGGCAGAGGAAAATGATAGCGACTGTTTCCTTGGAGGGTCAGATTTGTCAGACACAGGCTGCATGCATGTGGCGGCACGTGAGCGGAGCGGCGTGCCTTCCGCACGCGGAAACTGTCAGCAAGCAGCACAATTGGGCAGGGCAGTGGCACGAGCGAAGAAGGGCGACCAGCAGAGCTGTATGCAGCAGCGTGGCAGTGCGAGCAGTGGAAGCCAAAAGGCGCAGACCTTCGTTTTTAACGATCTGCACCAGGGAGCCCCAGATGGTGCGGTATTGGTCCCCAGAGGAAACCTGCATGCGCCTTCGCACGATGTCGAGCGGGTATGTCACAGATTGTCCCACGAGCCCAGCGATTCCCCCAAAAGCGACAGAGTACCCTGCAACAGAGCGGCCGCATTGGGTCTGGGGATGGCCAATATCACGCCATGGCGCATCACTCTGTACATACTGCACGCAGTGCAGCATGCACATGCAAAGCATTTGCAACGTTTGCAGGGGAGCATGAACTCCAAGCCGGGCACTCAGGGTCCAAAACCTCCGATTCAGCGAGCTGAATGGACACTTTAAATTTGGGGAAAAGCGTGTTTCATCCATTTTCGACCCATTTTGCAGGGACACAGGTGGGCCAACAGTAAATTGCCACGGCCTAACAATGCTAATTGTACCCAGTGGTGCCTGGTTCCTCAGCAGCTTGCGCCGCTGCTCGGGATATCTTGATGAGGTGCAGTGTGGGGTGCTGCGACATTTGATGTCACGAGGTGCACTGAGCCTGGTCGGGCTTCCAGCACCACAAATTCCAGCACTACATGTTAGGTGTGAGTGCAGAGCAGCAAGACAGTGGGGAAAAGCTGACTAGAGAAAGAGTCAGGGGAGCCCCAACACCGCACACCCCATCACACTTCGCCTGACGCCCCTTGCGAAACAATTCACCGCAAGAACAGCCAGCAGTGTTTCATACCACGTGGAATATCCCTTTCGGAATTGAGCTTCCATCTGCTGACAGCTTGAGCCTTCAAAGTGTGGTAGGTCGTAAAACTGAGCCCTGCGTACGGCATGATGCCCAGAAGGGTCACCCTCAATCCTCTGCACAAGAACAAAGATGTTGAGGCTGGAAAAACAAAGTACAGAGGCCATGCACAGTGTCACGGATCAATTCAAATTACAACCATCACATGAAATGGGGAAAATTGCTCAGGAGCCGCAGGGCAGCCCTAGACCACGGGGGGGGGGGGGCGTACCATCGGGCCATACGCCGACTCCCTCCCACTTTCCAGCCAATTTCAGGGCGGGGGGGGGGGGTGGGTCTGGGGGGGGGTCTGGGGCCGGCTGAAGGGGAGGGGGGCACCCAGACCCCAACATATATGGCTTAACATGACCCCCTCATCGCGCTAGACATTTTTGCGGAATGCATGTTGGCAAGAAAAATTGCTATAGGGGGGGGGGGGGCATGGTAGGTGGTACTTGTGTTTAAGGGCATAGCACCCCCTCCGACTTGCATGCAAGTGCATTACAATAGGGTGTCATCCTTGCCAAAGGGACTCATTGTGGCCGATTTCTTAATGCATACGCCATGGCTTGCTACAGAGCAACACAACAAGCATGACAATATGCATTAATGGCTTGTTCAAAAGTGGAAAGGGGTCAAAATCAGAATTGGCTGCCTCAACCCTGCCTTCTGAGGGCCCACAAGTGGGCGGAAATGCTACGTCAACCCTGCTTTCTCGGGGATACCCAACAAAGCGTACAAAATCAAAGCACTAAAAAAACAAATAAAACAAAAACAAAAAATTTCCCATGGTGTCCTTGTTCCTGCCTGTAGTCCGGCACACTACCCCCACTGGGGTTTGAACCCAGGACCATTCAGTTGCACAGGCACTGCTTTACCCGCCCGCCATCTCTAACACACCTCTGCACAGGGGTGGTATTCACATTTGGTCCCATTTGGTTTTCATCCATTATTGGGTTCTCCTCAAAAAACTGAGTATTTTGAGTATAGACACATGGGGTGAAAACCCATTTTTTCATGCTCTACTAGTTCAAGCAAAATTTCCTTAGGGCGCCTTTGGCGCCCATGGTCTGGCACTTTCCAGCCAATTTCCAGGGAGGGGGGGGGGGGGGAGGGGGGGGGTCGGCGTAAAGGGTCCGGTCCGGGCGAGCCCCCCGTGCCCTAGACGTCTTTCGGTCTATTGAAGTTGGGACAGAGTGCAACAAAGAGCTGGCATGCAAAGAGTGCTGTGATCCTCCCCAAACCCAGTAATCTGTCAAGGAGACCATGTCTTATTTGCCTACCTAGACTGCATATGTATGTTTTTCATTGTTGAGCGCAATCACTCAAACACACACACGCCCGAACGCACGCACGCACGCACGCACGCACGCACGCACACACACACACACACACACACACACACACACACACACACACACACACACACACACACACAATGCAACAATGCAACAATGCAAGGGAAGAAGACTTTCTCAACAAGAATTCATGTACCTGTAGTGTAACCGATAAGAAGAAGAAGAGTGTAGGAATGGGTATAGATGACATGCCATATCGATTCCACTCATGGATTTCGGTCTCAATTCCAAAAGATGCATTGATTCAAGCATTCCGTTCAGTGAGGGAACATGTAGTACATGTGTCACTAACACTAGTGTAGGGTGAAGTCAGAGATGAATCACATTAACTTGCAGGAAACCATACGTGTCTTATACATGTACCAGTCAAGAGATGACAAAGGTTCCTAGTCACCCTAATAAGATACACACACACACACAAAATCCCCTGCATCACCTTCGACAACTTCTTTTTGGCAGGGGGTTCTGTGCAATTGCTGTGAGTGTAGAAAGAGCGGCATGAGTAGTAAGAGACTGGGATAACATTTGAATTTCTGCAGGTCTTTTGTGAGGACAGATAGGTGACTTCTGGGTGGAGGAGGATTGGGGACTGGGTTTTTTCGCTCTGAGGCATCTCACTGGCTGTAATGGGCGCTTTCTTTTGTGGGAAATGTGATGCTTGTGTTGCACAGCAGAGTATCTCCAGGGTCCACCAAGTGGGGGCTGGGGACGAGGTACAGTTTTCCCTGGATAAGGGCCTACACACCAGGAGAAGAGTTTTTTCGCAAGGTGAGAACGAATATACCTGTTGTGATTTTTTCTGTGCATAAAAATGAGAAAGGCAGTGAAATGGCTGAGTGGGATTGAACATTTCAAGAAAGTAGCAAAGTGTAGAATTGGCACAGGCACATGTTTGTGGTGATATTGGAGTAAAGACCATGTGGCCTTGAATAGGGATTTTGATAGTAGTATGGCTGTGCTGAAGAGTGCAGGATCACAAAAAGGGAGTACATGTTGGACCCAAAGAAGTGGTAGGAGTAGAGCAATTGAGGGTGGAGGGAATATGGTGCGTTCCATGGTTTTCAGAGGGATAGCATCGGGGAAGAGAGGCAAGATGGTGTCTAGTGTGGGTGTGGTTTTCAATGATACAATTGTGGACAGGGGAGTTGGAGATAATGTACAATATTTTGGTGGAATAACGGCAATCCAGGGCAGAGTATTGAAGAAGTCGCTCCAGGGAGGGAGGGAGGATACCTGGCACCGGGTGTAAACTGATTTCACCTTTGGTAACCACCGGGATGTTGGGTAGAAATTTCTTTTCATTTCCCGAATTGTATGACTCAAATTGGAGAGGAAGAGTTGTGGGTGTGTTTGTAGGCTTTTTGAAAGAGACAGTACATTCTAGGTAGGCGGGTAGTCAGGTGGGAAAGGAGACATTTATTTTTAAGGCCCCAATGAACATGAGGCCCATCATCTGCCAGTAAATTTGAAATTGCAGGGAGGTGAGAGAGGTTCCCACCTGCTCAACCCTGAGGGAAACACCATAAGCACGTCGCAGGAGGCTGTGGACAATCCTAATGGTGGAGATTAGTTGATCAGCAGGACAAAGGCAGACAATATTATCTACATATCTACACAATTTTGTGTGAGGGGGTAGTTCACGATCAAAGTTGATGTTGCTCTCTTTCTCCATCAACATGATGTTGGCATTCTGAGATGCCAATTTTCTGTGAGGGGGTAGTTCACGATCAAAGTTGATGTTGCTCTCTTTCTCCATCAACATGATGTTGGCATTCTGAGATGCCAATTTTCTTCAAATGGTAACTCCTGTGAACTGTTCCCAGATTTCCGGACCAAGCTGGAATAGGTCGTTGAAACATGATTCAGCTGTCACGGCAGCGACTAAATCGTTGTCGGAGAGCACATGATAGTATTGCGGCGATTTTTTCCCTATACAGTCCAACTGCTTTGAGTTCCCCTTGGCAATCGATATATACAAATTTGTTTCATTCCTTTTTGTACAGTACATAGCACGTGCACGCTTGAAAAGGTTAGCATAGCTTGGGTTCAGTTGACTTCTCAGCAGAGATGGGGACATGCGCTCCAAATCAAGTTCAAAGCCAGCCACTGGAACCCCTAAAACTTGGAAGTATTGTTTTGCTGGTCTTAGGAAATGGTGCTCCATTTGTTTCTGGTCACAGACAAGTAGGGTGAAGAAAATCGAGGCAAAGAAGCGCCGGGCAACTGATGCAGCCCTGCTAACTATTCCATGGGTGACCACCATTGGAAAAGATCTTACGCGTACTGAGGGAGGAAATAGGAGCTGGGGGTGTGTAAGGCAGAGATCTACCCTTAATAGAAAGAATGACTGAAGGTGGATAGATGGAATGCGGGGGTTGTTTGTTGTACGGTAGTTCAGGTGGAACGTAAAGAACCTGGTCTGTAAGATGCATAATCTCTGTAGCTGCAGATAGCAATTTCTATTTTACCGACATGAAATCCAATGGTTCCTGTGACATTGGTATGGGTATAAGAAGGCGTGGAAGAACAATGTTTTTGAGTTGTGGGATGTGAACTGAGAGTGCATTGCGCTGACGTGACTGACTAGCATTTCTAACAATGAAGGGGAACATTCTAGCACACAAATAATAATATACAATCAAAATGTCCCTAGTCCTGTTGGCAGACGACGTAGTCTGAAGACATCTGTAATTCTTTGCATGTTGAAATACGTGAACAAAGAGTTTGGGGAACGTAACCACTGAGGCCACCACAAAGAGAAGAGGGTATTTATCTACACGAATAGGGATAGAGTCTGGGGAGAGGGCAAAAAACTGAGTGATCTTATTCTGAGGGATCAGGGTAGCTCTGGATGGTCGGAGGCATGAACGTAGGACATGATGCACAGTGGAAGCAAATGTAGCAAATGGGAACGGTTTACATTTTGGAATGGCATCTCGGAGTTGTTGGAGTTGCACGGAGAGATTTCTGTGGGCCCTGTCTGATCTTGGGGCAACACATGTACCAAGGGAGGCATGAAGCAATGGTTTCGGGACAGGACAGTGGAATTGTTTGCAGAGTTGTGGGCCAGTTAGAATAGAATTTGGTGCTGTGGACTGACTGATTTTCTGTTGAGCCTCATGCAGTGATGCAGTGATCCGATCTCTAGTGAAGGAGTGCAGAAGTTTTTTGGGTAGCGAATTAGGGATCAAGAGAATGGACTGGAGGTATAACTTAACCGGTTTTGGGAGCGAGGTACAATGCAGAAAATCCTTGAAGGAGGAGCGAATGAATTTTATTTGACGTGAGGTGATGCAGGGGATTTTCAAATGCAAAAATAGTGGCAGTTTTGTGTGGAGGTGTTTATTTACAAAAGGGATGAATCGTTTTGTAGCCACCGATATTTCCATCCATTGAGTGAGCCCTTTGCCTTGGTGAGAATAGACAAAGCATCAAGTGGAGTAATGGACAAGCGTTTGGTGTGGAGTTGTCGATCCCAGAGTCGTTGATCACTCAATGCCGTGTCACTGAGTTGCCTGGCCATGTTATGTCGAATGAGCCACCGTAAGAAACCTTTTTCTTTGTGTTTCTTATCATTGAGATTGGGATGATGGGACTTAATGAAATCCTGCTCCATTCAATCAGCTTCAAACATAGCCAGGGGTTTTATGGGCATAGAAGGAAGTTGTGAAATCCTAATCTATGAAGGTAGGAAAAGTATGTGGGACCCCGTCGGGTACGCTGAAGTTTGACCCAGGCTAGTGCCTGCTGTAGCTCCTCTTTCCATCTAGTGAACACAGCTTTGGGATTGGTGATAGCACCCGTTTGACTGAAGTAGGGTACGTGCTCTGAGCATTGGGGACAGTGAACAGTCCAGCCATTGACCAGGCTCAAAGAGACCAAAAATGGCCGTATGATTGATCTCAAGCAACCCAGGCAGGTGGTTAATTGGGCACCAAGTTTCAAATGCTAGACGCTGAATTCCAATGGTCTTGGTACGTGTTTCCCCAATGGCCGGCAAAAGATCACCAAAGCCTCGGCCATTTGCATGTATTCCCACGCGGAAAACATTGACGTCATTGGGTTATAGGAGCCTCATTTGCACACCAATGATAATGTCACGGCAGTGGCGAATGTTTTTTCAACTTCCTTTTATCACTGCATCTGCCCCCACACGACTTAGGGCAGAGGGGGGGTAGCCCTGGCAATCCATCAGGGATGGACTGTTGTGCGCTCCAAACCTTTTGAGCCTCGTATATTAATTGCGCATTTTGTGAACGGTGACAAGCAAAGTCTCATTGTTGTAGTTGCGCATTTCTGGCATGTGGCAAATTAACGCCGCCAACAATGGAGGCATCTGCGGGATGAGCTGGCCCAATTCCCTTCAAACGGTGTGGTCGTGCTAAGGGACCACAACTCATTGATCATAGATGCGGCGTAGAGGCGAGAGAAGCGGAATTAGCGGTGTTAGATTCTTTGAAGCCGGAGGATGCTTGGAACGAAGTTCACTATGATCCAGAAACTCAGGACACTAAAATAGGGTTTGCCTTCGGGTACAATGTTGCAATGCAGCCGGACAAGCTCCGACACATTGATTGCATTCACGTGTCTAGTCACCTCACGCCGGCTATTGCTACGGCCTTCACCGTCTTCTTGGCTACCATGAATTACCACAAACGTAACACCATCCGGCCACCCTCATCAGTCTTGTCACTGCTGCTTTCTTCCACCAGGGACCAAGTGTGCGCGCAGGGGTGGGTCTACTTGCAGTTGCAAGGACTAGCCCCACGGACACATCGTGCATCGTACACAATGTTGGTACAATGTCATGAGCAAGCAGAAGATGAGCGGATAGGTTTAGTAAGGTTAGGAGAGATCAAAGGATTGATAGCAGGGCAGCAAATGAATGAAGACAATCGGCACTCATGGCACAAGCAGATAGATAGATTGACGAAAAATGTGAAAAAAGCCAAACACTTGTCTTGGTTGTGAAGCAAGATGGGACATGGCTGAGCCGGACAAAATAGCACAGACACTCTAGCAGCACTCGGGGGGTATGTCCCAGGAACAGGGCGCCTCCGTCAAGGATTGCCCAAAATACCTGGAAGCACTCCCCATACCGGCTGCAGTCAAACGATCAGCACCTTTGCTTTTCAAGCTTGGTGGAAGAGGCCCTCCTGAGGCAAGTCCCGGGGCCTCGCCACGATTGGATGGGTTTCCGCTACTCATTTATTCTAGTTTCTCAGCATTCTTTTCACCACTCATGCTCAATATCATACAGTCAGCTCAGGAGTCAGGGCTGTTCCTAGAAGCCTCGGGGAAAGGTGTCATCCGGTGTATCCCGAACGGGTTAGACGCCATGCCAGTGGACAAGCTGCGCCCCATAGCACTGCAGCAGCTCAAAAAAAGTGGTTTGTGACCGTGTTCCTCCTGCAAGTGGAGGATTTATTCATGCAGATCACACCCCCAAAACAGGTGGGGTGCTTCAAGCATCGGCACACAATCCACCACATCTGGAGTGTGCAAGGGGAGTGGTCCACAAAGGATACCGTGGCATTTCTCACAATGGACTACAACAGCGCTTTCCCCACTTTGTCACACAACTTTATCGGGGCGGTACTAGTCTTCATACAACTCCCGCAGGGGTTCGTGGACTTGTTCCTGTCTTCTCTACTGTCCTGCTACTACTTTGTGGTAGGGATTGGTTAGGGAGAGCCGTTCTCCGATCTGTTGTTTTCTTTTTTGTGCGTCCTTCATGATCTTTCCCCTCAATCAAACCCCAGGTGGGGTGGGGATATACCTATACGTGGACCACCTGTTGGTCACTGTCGCTCACAAGTGCATGGGTGAAGCTGTTGCCTACGTCATGCACCATCTCAATCGTTTTTCAGCCATCTCAGGCCTACACATTAATTTGAGCACGTCGGCATTTGTACTCAAGGGTGATGTAGGGGAGGGGGACTTGCAGCAGTTCAAAGAGGTTGGGCTGCAACAACAGTCCTTTGTTAAATGTTTGGGGGTGTTCAAAGCAAGCCCGCACATTGCATGGAAACCGTAGTGGTTGAGAGAAAAACTGAACAATGGCCAGGGCCCCTTGGGCTTGAGACCAGGTCTCGGGTAGCTGGAACTCATACCCCCCATTGTCTCTCTGCTGCGATAGCTGGTGGTAGGTGAGCCCCTAGCGAGCAAAACCAAAGTGGATGTGATACACTTGTCTAACTAGAGAGATTACTAACCTATCTGCCACATATGCTTGTGTTGTAAGCAGGAGAGTGGGCAGTACCCACACCTTCATGAGTTGCACTTTTTCCGCTATAGTAAGCCCTAGGCTAGAGGCTACTCGTGCTAGACGGAAGGCCTCCTAGACGGGCCCCAGAAAGGCTTCCTTTACGGACATGTGGCCCATCTTGACTATGGGGTGACGCCCCAGGTCTCCTCCCTCATCTAGTTGCGGCCGGGGAAAATACCACAAGCAAATATGGGGTACATCGTGACCAGCGTATTGTCCTTCTCGCGAGCGCGCCACAATGTCCGTGTGCGCTCCACAGCAAATGTCATGGAAGCATCGCTTTGGCACTCGTGCCTGTTTTCCAACAAATACGGACACACATCTTTCAACACATATCTCATCAGGGCGGGTGTATCGAAAGTAAAACATTTCCTGTTAGTGGTGGGCTAGCCCAACCAGAGGCTACTGCAACATCTCCCACCCTTGTGGTGGCAATTTAAATGTTCGGAAACCCACCATGAGGAGGGCTCACTCCACAAACCTAAAATTGTTGACCGGACCATTCTTCTTGGTTTGCATGGTTCCCCCACTAGCCCGCAATACAACACGCGACGGGCCAATGGTGGTTCCACACATTGGTTCAATTGGTGGCTCCGCTCAACGGGTCATTCGCGATTCAGTCGATTGAACTTAACATCACTCTCCGAACGCTCCGTCCCAAATGTAGCGGGGTTGACAAAATCCAACATCGCTCCGCATTGAACGAACCAAAAAGCATTTTGGCTCCTGCTAGCGACAACCAATCATTTGAGCCGAGCCCTTTTGTCACGAAACGGGATGGATTGAGGTAGCGTTTCTCTAGCTTGGGATGAGCGGACATGGGAATGCACATGGGCCTCAACATCGGCATACCATATCTATTCCTGGTAGCTTGTGCGCGGCCGCGAGGGAGCCCATCGCTGCTCGATTTTGGATCTGTCGGGAGACGGATGCGACATACAATGCAAGGATTCATGCTACTCACCTTGACACAGGCGTGATGAGAACTTTACAAATGAGACGAATGTTTGTTCCAAACTCAAACGGGCTGCCACATTTGTACATCTTCCATGCTACTTACAAGGTTCTGCGGCGGTGTTTGGGTGCGTTGTCCCTTGCCATCCCCACCGCCATTATCATGATGGTCATCCCCACCCCCCATCCTCATGCCCATTCTTTTCACTTCTTGACTTCCTCCTCCGTGCGGAAAAGCAGGCCCGGGTATTTAAAACCCACGTATCCCCCTCGCCCCGCCCCGCCTCCTTTCCCCCTTTTCTCCGGTGCCCAAGCATACCACTCCCCTGGGCACGGTACGCATATGGCAATTTACTCATTTAAACGACGCTTTTGCGCAGCAAAACCTGGACGTCCGAGTTGCAACATGATTCTTTGTGCCATGTTCTGAACGTCGGTCATTCAAAATGCGATTGCAATCATTTTTGGCGTGCAAAATATTGTTGCCAAAAACTTGCCCGAGGGCGTGATAGTATATCATCAACACTTTGTTTATGTGAAGGGAGACGATTGTGGCTCTCACTGGCCAAAAGCGGGTTCAAAAATGGTCCTTTTCAGCTTGGTTTTGGCTTTTTTTCGTTGTGAAGATACAACAAAGGCTGATGTGACAAGCACATGCTTCCAAACCGAGCCGTTCCTTTTTGAAAATGATTGGGCCATAAGAAGAACGCACCAGGAAAAAATTACACCGGGTACATGGACCGCAACTGCATGTGGAACGCGGAACGCGGAAAGCCATGAATAATAGCACTACACGTAGCAATTGGTGGTGGCTCGATGGAACGTGCGCATCGGCAATCACCATTCGCCTTGTTTGTGGCGGGACAATGCGAAATATATCATGGAAAGTGCCTCGCGTGCCTTTTTTCTAATTTATTGGCCCACTTCTCCGCTTTGTAGGGTCATCCGATTTTGTGTGTTTGCATGCTATGAGCATGCACACGAGATTCTTTTCGCTTTGCCGATTATCATGCCGACTATGCCTTTACGCTCGAAAAACGCACGTTTCAACTGTGGGATGTGGACCGTCATGCGTTTGCAAAAAGACGACCATGTAATTTTGAAGTGGTCAACTTGGCAGATTGGATGAAAGTAAGGCGGGTATGCCCTGAAGACCACCCCGAAAACAAGTGTATCGATCCGATTTTCGCAACGAATATCACACACACAACAACCTCTTCACGGGTAGCGGCTGCTTTTTGTTGCCTCAAGTCTTCCAATTTCTCGTTGTGCTTGGACCACAAATAATACCACAATACCGTGCCACCAACGCACAACAATAAACCAAAGATCACCAAGAAGATCACCAAGCCAACGGCCAAGCTAGCGCCATCTTCGGACGTATCGTCATTATCTAATGAATGAGCATGACATCGTACGGAACAATGATGTAGAACACGTAGCCAACGTAGGCAACTCCGCGATGCTAAGCAAAACATCAAATCAACATTGCGATCAAAAGGAAGGTGTTTACCCCATACTAACGTCTCCGGCTCAACCAAGATATCCTTGTCCAAATTGAACCAATTTGCCGTGCGGTATTTGTAACACAAAGTGTATGAGCCTGTTGCAGGTGCTTTGCCGGCCTCAACGATGGCCCTCGTAGCCATGGGCAAATTTACCTCCTACATGGCACAAAGAAAGATTGTGATCCATCATGCGATTTGACACAATATTACGGGTGCTGACCTTCCTTCTAACGTCATATCGCTTCGAGGAATCAATGAATATATACATGGCAATCCAGACAAACACAGGCGATAACTGTTAGTTTGAGTTTGTAGCTATAAGTTTGAGAATTGTTGTTTCGGAGAATGTGTGGCTCGTGTCCGCATTGTTGTTCCCACGACGACGCGAGACATTCCATTGAAACTCGATGCATGTTGAGTTTGTGTTGCTTGGTAACGTGTCGCAAGAAGCACGCGAACGCCAAAAGTGTAAAAAGCTCATCGGTGCCGCAGTCGTCCACACCTGGTAATCCAAAGTCCCTTTCAAGACGAACTCTTGATTACTACAAGCGCTACCCTTTTTTGCGATGCCCCATTGATCACCCGCGGAAAGTTGTTCTCCATAGATCCAAAGTTGGAAGCCTTGCGCAACAATCAACGAAGAGGGTACGGTGGTGTATGCGGCGGGGCCCAACACCACGAGAGTTTTCGGCATGGGATGCCACCCAAAGTTGTCGGAGTAGCACACAGAGTATTGGCCTATAAAACGATAAGGGGAGATACAACTTCCTTGTGCTGTCGCCGTTGCTAGGGGAGGTGGTGCTTGCAATTTCACATACCAGAATTCAGATTCAGATTGCTCATGATAACACTTTGCCGACTGAGTTGGGGGAAAGAACCAAACTTGGAAATTTGCAAGGGGTCGGGAATGTTACTACTGTTGCAAAACACGATTCCGGGAAGATATTCGGCATAAAGCGAAGGACTGCGTTGTAGCTCCATGATGTCAATTTCTTGTTTGGCAAAACCGATGTAGTCAGGGTCATTCCAAAATCCGTAGGGGTGGGCGGCTTCGATGGTGAAGCGCTGGTCGGGATTAATAACGGACGGCCTTGTTTGCCATAAAACTTGTGGTGTACTTGTCGGTGTTGGGGTTTGTGTTAGGCAAATGGCGCACCCAAGAAGGGTAGTGATGAAATAGATGTACGTGAAGGTGGCCATGTCTCAAAGCATGTGAAGCGAACAACCACAAAGTTGCATGTCTGTGAAACATGAAGGAGAATGTCGCATGAATGGCAAAAAGATTCCCGTAAATCAAAATTCCCAAAAGTTTCCGTGCCGGGCCCGGCATCAGACTGGCCGGGACGCGAATTCCACGTCGACGCAGGGCATGACGCAGCGAAATGTCAACGAGTTGCAAATGGGATTTTGGTATGAGCGCTGTCAGGATATTTTCCTGTAAAAGCCCATTCTTTGATGGATTTATTCAATGATTGTATGCCTTCTGGATTCTGCAACACAATCACAGATGACGATTTCAAGCTGAATTCGCTTGTGTTAATCTATGGTACTAAATCGTGGAAGACGATTGCGGAAACTTTGCTGAAACACACTGGTATGTGATTCCTTCTTGATTGCAATGTAAATGAGGATGGGATAACAGCGCCAAGTCTAACGCATGTTACTTTCGGGTTGTCTCCCAGATGTCGAGTGCTACGAGAGATGGAAATTGATTAATCATGTGAGCAAGGTGTGCTTTCATTCCGGCCAAAGAGAATGTCACGTTAGGTTTCCTCCCATGCATAACATTAGCCATCCAAGCGTGATGTTCTTAACAATGGCACCCAAACTCTCAGAGCAACCCGATGAACTTCAAGGGAGTTGCACCGACGGAGCAAGAAAGTGATGCGAAAAAGACTACGACAGGTGATGTTTCGTGTCACCTTCGAATGAGGACAAGGATTACTTCGTGCTGGGTCGTTAGTTGGCTCGGAACTTGCTTCGAAGGAGGTGAGGTTCTCATCCCATTTCCATTTTCTAGGCAAACGCAAAGCGGAAGAAGTCGAGGACTCCAATGGTATGTCCGCATCCATGCCCACGAGTTGTGCCAGCACAAAGCCGTGAACTAAATCCAACGTGGCATTGGCGATCGGACCTTCGGACTAGCAACATTTGTTTCAAAACACGTGCTCGCTCGCATGCACATATGATACGGTGGTGGCAAGAGCAATTCGTTGAACAGTGCCCCCAACGTGTTCAGAGAACGACGAGCCGCCCAAACGGAAGCTCGCAACCGAATCATCGCCGATTAACTTTGACGACTTGTTGCATTATGCCACGTCCCCGAGTCCATCATGTATGCCATTGGGCCCTTTGCACGCTTTGAGCACGCTTTGATCCTATGTGCGGAGAAGGGAGCGTATGGTTGAGGGGATTCACCCCTTGCGGCGATAAGGATATGTGCACGTAAGTTTCGATTCGGCATGCGACCGAAGAGGACTGTGGGCATTCGGCACTACTCCTTGAAGGCCACCATTGCGAAGCGAGCTACATGCCTAAGATTTGCATTTGAGGACCCTTAGCTTTCGACCCGGTTAGGAATTCGTATGGATGTTGTGATCGAGGTATTCCATTTTCGACGAGATTTATGGTACTTCCGCTTTGTGGTGGTCCGCATCCATTTTGTGGTAGTCGTTTGCACTCTTGGTGGTCATTAGCGTTCCACTTTTGGCTTCATCACCCAAAAATGAGGGGCCACATCGAATTGTGGGAGTCCCTAGTAGCAACTCAAGTGGCCACACCTTAGCATGGTAGTCCATGACCCCAACTCGTGGGGTGAGACCAAAGTATGGAAGTCAATCACGCCAATTCAAGCGGCCACACCGAAGCGTAGAAGTCTATCACCCCGATTCCGGGGCCATGCCACAGCGTGGGACTCCATTACACTGACTCTGGGGGCAAGCACATGCCTTGGGGTCCATTAGCCCAGTTTGATGGGGCCACAGCAAAGCGAGAAATCCATAACGCAAACTCCATGGGCCAACTAGAAGTGTGGCACTCCATCACCGCAACATGAGAGGCCAAACCAAAGCGTGAGAGACCATAACCCCCAAACAAGTGGCTCGCATGGATGGTGCTTCCATGTTCCCTCTAAGTCGGATCGATATTGCATGGATGGTGCTTCCATGTTCCCTCCAAGTCGGACCGATATCGCATGGATGGTGCTTCCATGTTCCTTTTCTCCCTCCATTTCACAGCAAGGCAACCATACGACGTGACGAGTTGGCTCGACACCGTCGGCAAGTTGGCCGATAGCGTCCACCCCATGGCATTAGATAACATTTTTGAGGAAATCGTGCGCAAGAATAACCATCTGGCGGCGTACCTCAAGGACCCTAGTATTGGGAGTGCCCCGCCACCAACGGCATCGAAGGTTTTGGCGAACGGAGTTGGCGGTGCCCATTGTGCGCATCGCGTATCAAGTGGTGTGATTTTGTCGCTCTCCCTGCAGTTAGAGTGCCCCCCCCTCCCCCCCCCGCCCGCCTTCAAGCTCCTAACCCCTTCTTCGTCTTGAGGCTTCAAAATGGGGTGCGTTGGTATCTTGGGCTAATCGACGATAGCATACATGCGCGTTCTTGTACGTGGGGAAGGGGTACAATGCATCCCGTCCATTCAAGGAACCAAGAGGTCGATCACGACCTCCGAACCCGATGTGGCGCATGCTGTGGGAATTGCGGAGGCCGTGCTTGTGGCTGGGCCTTCGCAACCGGGGCGGGCTCCATGACCTTCGAACTGGTGGTAACGTGTCATGGCGGGCGCGGCATAGGGGCGAAAGGATACGACAGACACGCAGGGGGTTGCTTCAGAATGGATTGGGTGTAGATTGGTGGGGCTACCGCTTCACCTTGGTAAACCCGGGTTGGTCTTGGATGGTTGATTGATAAACAAGGAGGTGGGGCACAACGATGTCAAGAATCATCAATCACGTGCTGATAAAAGCACCGTAGAGACGGCTATAGCAATTTATCTCCAACCGGTGTGGTCGCAAGCCACCACTGGAAATTGCTTTCCGGTCAGCGTGGCGTTTTGGTATGGGAGAACGTTCTCGAAGAATAGAAGTTTTCGTCCACGACCCCTTGGGTCTCACACCCCGTCTCCCGCCCCTCCCTCCGCTTGCGTGCTCGCACTCCTAGAGACCCGCTGATCGGTGATGTTTGGTATGGTGTTTACAATCAACCCCGAAATTGAAATGTAAAGGAACACGATTGTGGTTCGTCTTTGCCTCGCACCCTAGGGACGCTTCGTTGCTTGCTCAAACACACGAGGCGGAATCGTGATGGCAAGGCGTTCTTTGCGGTGGATTCGGTGTCGGGTGGTGGTGATGAGGCTTCATGCAAACCCCGGTGAGCCGAACGAGCTGGCGTTGGGTTGGGTGGTTGATTGATGGGTTCTTGAGTGGTTGATTGGAGGGCAGCCGCGACCCTAGACCAGCTGTGGCGAGTGCATTCTCTTACGTCCTTTGCATTGATGTAGCTGAGGGTAACCCAAGGGTAACCCTAACCCTGCCCCACTGCCGGTTGCCGCACCGTGGCGCAGTGGAGGAGGGCGCGATTCACTGCTTTGGCTGCTACGCTGACAGTGGCGTCTCTACAACCAACACGGGAAACACACATGGTGGGTTGCCCCAAAGAAGGACGGGTGTTCATAAAGGTCGCCGCCGTGTACAAGGATTATTATGTCAAGGAATCAGAATTGAATGTGCAGTGCGGTGATATCATCCCGTTGTCATTCTATGAGGCGCCTAGCAGCCAGAGCTACGGTCGTGTCAACCGGGGCATTCTCATTATGGTTGTCGTTGTGCAGACCGTACAGACCGACGACATCAGGGCCCCATGCAGCACGCCCGGGAGATGTTGCCCATGATGCACCACCCCGCTTATTCCCATTCGAAGCACCATCCCATGCCTATGCACCACCAGCACCAGCATCAGCATCAGCACGGAGGGCACCAGCAATTGCATCGGCAGTTGCCACAATAGCGACACAGGCAGCACCAAAACCCGCCGCAGCAGCCTCATTCCATGGCACAGCTGCACCCGGCGCGAGAGCGGTGTGTCCAGTCACCGCCATACCCGCTGCCATCGCACCCCCAGCAGCGCCAGCCGACACAGCGGTATTGGGAGGACCCACAGGGCGATGTTCATCCAAAGGTGTGTGTGTCTTGCAGTGAAGGGGGCGGTCGAGGTTGCGATGCGGTTGCCATTCCCTGGGCCCATGCCTTTGTCCAGCACCCTTTGCACGCAAAAGAAATTAAAATGGGGCGATGCAGGGGCGCCCTGCTCCCAACACCGTCTCACCCTGAATGTTCCGCCGTTGGAGAGCGCCCGAAACAACCACTCAATCACCGTCCGTTGCACTCCAAGCATCAGGCACTGTCTGCTCTGTACACGACCCTCGCTCCCTCCGCCCCCTAACAAAAAAGAAATGGAAAGTGTGTGACCATACCATCAGTCATATTCGGGCAGTAACCGACAGCGGGTGACCGACAGCGGTTGAAGAGTGACCAACAGACCAAGGTCCACCAAGTGCAGCCACGAGCCTGTGACAAAAATGCAAAGTGGAGGGAATGGGCCATTTTGGCCAAATGGCCCATGAAAAGTGTTGGCATTGGCCTGACTGAGAAATAGAATGCAGGATCGAGGTTAGGTAACAAAACCAATTGCCACAGCCTCTGCCGGCCCCCCTCCACTGGCATGAGCTGCCCGGTGTTGGGCACCCCCGTGGATGCGTGCGTGCGGTGTAGCTGCGTAGCAACCCCTTGAATTCGCTAAGAACATGGTTTGGTGCCGTGAAGCGAATTGCACCGTCTGCTGTGCCACTCGGAACGTATGATGCAGCAGGAGCTGCGCATTCCTCTTTGCTCCATTGGACGGGCTTCTAGATTGTTTCCCTGGGTGATTTCCAGTCCCCTCTCCCCCGTTTGCTGTTAAGAAAAAGAATCATTTTTGACCTCTTTAGGAAAATGGGTCCCCCTCACCTTGCACGTGGCCTCTCAGCTTATCCCCCTCCAAAAAAGCACTACAACACATGTCACCAATAGAACACATCAGTGACGCCAAGTCCCAAGGCTGACCTGGCTGTGCGCCCCTGCAGCCCACCGTGTGCCTCCCGTAGGAAGGTAGCCCTCAGAGCCGTCAGAGCCACCAGACAACAAATTTCCAGTATAGCAGCAGGGACTATGGGACTACTGGGTAAAGAAATTAGGACCCTGGGACCATGGCAAGACTGAAGGTTAAAAAT
This sequence comes from Eutreptiella sp. 'Long Island Sound 2002', assembly GCA_964036045.1. Classification (NCBI taxonomy): domain Eukaryota; phylum Euglenozoa; class Euglenophyceae; order Eutreptiales; family Eutreptiaceae; genus Eutreptiella; species Eutreptiella sp. 'Long Island Sound 2002'. Next base: position 70,557,442 of record OZ038384.1, read on the forward strand.
ACCTGGTACACCAGCAGCGGTTGCAAGGTGCAAAAATGAGGACCCCGGGACCTATGACAAGCATCAAACAAAGAAATTAACATTCATGGGCTGCTAGTAGGGGCCAACAAGCAACCAAAAGGCACTGGGGTTGCATAGCATGCATCCAAACACCACTGGGAACAAGCGGCACATGTTAAGAATGCAATGAACAGCAAATATCTAGAGCTCACCCATGTCCATTCACAAACATCGAGAAACAAACAACATGGGCACCGTAATTGGCGTAATTATTGTAATTACAATCGTAATCAAACGTCGTAATTATCGTAATTACGACAGTCGTAATCTCAGCCTGCCCCTGCCTCAGAGGACGTCTACCGTCTACCGTCTACCGTACTCCCCCGCCCCCCCGGTTCATGCAAAACCCATCCCCCCCCCTGCCACTCGATGTGTGGCACCGCATCGTTCTATGTATACCGTCCTAGAACGCCGACTCCTTTGTGTTCAGGTTCCAATCACCAGCGCTGGTGGCCCTCCGGGGCATCACTTCCCCCTGCCCCCCAGCCCAGCAGTGACCACCAGCAGTGTTCCCGTTGCTGTTGCCAACTCCAGCCCTGCAACAACCCGGCCTCCCATCTGCACGACCCAGTCTGAGCCCGGCCATACCCCTTCCCTGCCGTTGCCTGGCCAGATGCACGGGCAGGTGTGCGTGTAGTCAGTTTTGAGAGGGCTCTCTGTGCGCCGCCTCGAACCCCTTTTTACGCCAATAAACATAAGTTTCACCACCGGTGGTACCCTTGTCTGTGTGTAGACTCACTGGGCAGGGTGCTTGCCGACCCCATAAGCAGTTTTCTGAGTGATTCGTGCATGTGAAGGGTAGGTACAGGGGACATGTTGAACCCTGGATATAGCCACCGACCCCCACTGAAGCAGCAGCAATTCTGCGCCTGATGGTGAGTGATTACATGATTTCTCCGTGACAAGTGTGGGTGTTTTCACGAAGAACCGCAGGGGGCGAACTTCGGCACGGCGAAGCCATCAAGTTTTGGTAAATACAACACATATTCTCCAACATATCGACAGACAAACAGACAGTGTGGACCGAGAGTGTTCCAAGAATGGGGTTATATCTTTGGAGAGCCAACCACCTGTGGAGAGTGCCGCTGGCTCATGCCAGCACATTCTAGTTGGCTTTGGTGAGCGGAGGGGCGCCCCGCCCCCACGTCTTGCTCCCGGTTTGCCACTGCATTTTTGATGAAATCAATCCTCTAGATTTGGTCTTACCCGCCACTCCCCCCGAAATCCAGAAATGAACGATGGAGCCCCCCCCACCCCCCACCCCCCCGGAAGTAAGGAACAGTAAGACAGTTTACACTGTCGAGACTTGGAATATGAATGACAAGAAGGGACCTCCACCTAACGATCTTCAACCTTCCACCGACGTTGTAGCTGTGCCCCAAGCCAGCGCTGTTGGCATGCCACAATGTGAGTACAAATGCAGAAGGCTCATTTCCAGAAGTGAGTCCATCGAGGTCCAGTATCTCAGATTGTTCCCTGCAGCTACCTATTCCCATGGCATGCGTTTTGCTAGCACAGGCAAACTAGTCCGCCCACGTAACATGAGAACATCCCTGCACTTGCTCAAGGCCAGTTCGGCGTGCCTGCGACTTTCCAGCAAAACCTTGTCTTTCAATTTAGCAATTAAGATAGGCTGGAAGCTCAAGCCGCTGAACCTGCCATAGCGCTAGGAGTTTTGATTGACAACTTCACCCCAAAGGCCTCAGCTCAGTCGGAGAAAACTGATATTTCTCCAACAAAACCCAGAGACCTCTCAGTAGTGTTCGCTGACATTTGTGCTCACTTACTGAGCGGTGTTCACACACCAACACGTTCACAGCTGCGCTCTCAGAGTCAAGAGAGCACGCGTACGCTAGCAACACCTGCCAGGTCTGGCTCAACATTTGATCAGACTTCCTCTTACTCTTTTCGGAGAGGAAGTACGAACACAGATCGATCCCAACCTACAGACGACAGCCATATGCCTGAACCAGAGTGCCGAAGAAGCTTCACGAGAAAAAGAAAAATGCAAGAAAGCTTACAGACGCACACCACGGAAGAATAAACACGCACCTTACACAACCGCCAGTAACTATCGTGTTTACCGAGCAGCAAGGACCTCTCGAGCCTCCTCGGAGAAGGTCTCCCAAGACCTCCTCTACCTACCCACACCCAATTCTCAATGATGATTTTTCTGTTGTCTATAATGCTTGATTCATGTTATTTCTGAATTTCCCATTATGCTCTATTCTGTTCCTGACACATACACACTGTATGTACTGATTTCTGTCTGCTGCTCTGTCTGCTCTGTCTGTTGATAGTGTGTTTCTGAGGTTTAACCAGGTTTGGCATAGAGAATAAAGATGCATTTATGCCTGACTGTGGAGTGCGTTACCTCAAGTTTGCAATTTTTGCAGCGCTGTCTGTCTATTTTTCTATCATTCAATCCAATCAACTAATTAGCTCCCCCCCCCCCGCAGTATCTCCAGAACTATCAACCGGCAGACTTGTTGGGCCTGTATGGTGGCACAATTCTTTTTTCTGGGCTGGGATGGTGGGGCATGGGACCAAAAGAAAATTGTGTATTTCAAGTCAATCTGAAAACCCGGGCCATGAATTTTGCTCCTGGGTACCGCGGAAAAGGTTTGCGCACGTGGATGGGGGCTGGGGGGCAAGGATGTGTTAGAAAGGCTGACAACCATAGGAGGAGGAGCCCCCCCTGTGTGACATATAGCCCATGTGTGGTTTTTTTACGGGGCCCTGGACAGTCACCCGTTTATTCTTCACCACATGATGCAATGTCAATCTTCTCCTCAAGGTTTGCCAAGCCGCTGTCTTCACCCCACCATTTCTGTTTCTCCCCCTCCCCCCCTGGACCCTTTCCCTCCGCCCTGGACCCGGATTTTCTCGTGTGAAAAAATGAAATTTCCCAAACGAACAATTGATTTGGGCCTTTTTGGTATACACACTTTGGTGTTCCGGACCCCCTCGCCCCCCTCTTCTCTCTTCTAATACAAAATTGAGGGGGGCTCATTTGACGGCGAGGGTTCTGGAAAGCTCTCGTGACAGCCCCAACAAACGGCAGTCTGCGGGCTAGTGATGACTTGGAGCATCGGGCCAGGAAGCATATTCATGGATAGCTGCTGCTGGTGCAACCCTGGCCTTGGGTCCGAAAATACCTGTAGCGGTTGCCCACATGTCCTCTCGCAGGTCGCGAAACCGCCGGCGAGCGCGGTGCCAGCGCCAACCGTCCCAGGTATGTGCTAACGCGAGAGGGGTCATGCAGAGGAGGTCGTGTCTGGCGATGGGAGCGCTAGGACACGGACACACTGGGGCACAGGGGGTGCAGTGTGCGGTCTGTGCCCCCGTGCTTGGTTCGGGGGCCTTGGGCACTGAAGGAGTACAGGCACAGAGCCCCAATCATTTTCAAGGAGAACGAGACAACGGAGTCACTCATGTATCATCGCCAAAGGGAAGAGAGAGGTCGAAGGACACCCTGTATTAGCACACACCAACAATTCATTCATCTGTTGTGACCCATACCCAGGTAGACACACACACACACACACACGCACACACACGCACACGCATGGGCGCACGCGCGCCCTGCATTGCATGCGTTATGTGACATGCAGCAATTCAAGTCATCTTTGGAATTGCCTGGAAAAGGCACGTCAGGTATCATATGCAAAACCACATCCAACGAGACGTAACCCCCGTCCCCTGTCGGTCTATGGCGGCTAGAGATGTGCATGCCACACCTTAACTACAACGCCACACATGCCACGACAGAGATTTACACACGAAACAAGCAATGGCATCATTATGTAGATTTCAGGAAAACTGCAGGCACTTCCCCCACCCCAAAGGGGAGTGTCCGCTCTTTTGGGTGGGTGGGTGGGTTGCTGAGCTTGGAAGCCGACAAGTGCGGCACCTGCGGCACGCAATTTGGGTAGTTATCATGGAACATGGGAAATTGCTCCTTCTGTGAACCGTCCTTTTGAATGGCGAGTGGTCATCGCAACATTTTCATCCGTTTTGAGTATTGTGCCCCACCATTGTGCCCGTTTGACCGACTTCCTTCACCCAAAGTTGAGGAAAATTAATGCGGTGCTAATTACCCCACAGCCAATTACCTTTACCCTGCGGCGCGCAGGAAGCATTCCCTAATGAGGCCCCCTTTGCTGGCAAGCGGTCTTCTATCTTCCAACAGCCTTTCCAATGGTGTCTGCGACATTTCAGTTTTTCACTTCCTCGGTTGTGGTCAATCAGCACCTGGTTTCAACCACTGCCGCTCATTGTGGCAATGCAATACATTTTTCGAAATTCCTTCTGCCAGGCCGCCAGCATATTATTCAGTGTTGATCGCATGCTTCATGTCTTCGATCAGCATTTGCACACGACTGTGCATACTATGTCTGATGCGGTGCCATCAGGGATTCCCCGACACTCCAAGCGTGCCTCAGTGTTGTACAGAAAGGCGCCTAGCGCATGGTGATTCGTTTCACTCCAAAGCTGCTGTCTTGATGAGAGAGTCCGCTGTCCAGAGTTGTGCCCTGTTACATTCGGGGGTGGCATTGTGTCGCACTGTTCACATTATGTGCGTTTCATTGTGCGCGTGTGCATGCGCGTGCGTGTGCGTGCGCACGTGTGTTGCTGTGTGTTTGTGTTTGCTGTGTGTGGGCGCGTGTGTGCGTGCATTGTCTGTCGAGTGGGCCACTAAGGGTGCTGGCAATTTTCTTGGGCTGAAAAGGGTCTACAGACAGGGCAAATGACGGGGATTGGAACCGCGTGCACTGAATGAGAACCACCCAGCATTCGTGGAACCAGCGCGGCTGACCAGCGCTGAGTTAGTGAACGCTTTGGTGGGTGATTCGCAGCAGGCGCTGCGGCCCTTGCGTATCAGGCACTGGGTTGTGCAGGGCTGCTGGCTGCTGCCTGTTTTGTTGTGTTCTTGTAGCCTGCCCCCCCCCCCCCCGACCCCACCCACCCCACCCGTATTCTCCCGGTGTTGCTTCCCCCTACTACCCCTCGCTAGGCTTGCCACTAGCGTCTGCCAGCTCAGACATAATCAGATGGAGCAGGGTCCTACTGAGCCACACACTGGACGTAGCACGTTCCTACTGAGTTCTGGTGATGCAGGGGGCAGGTATTGCTGAGTGGCCTTTGGTACGGGGCCGATTGCGACTCAGAACCCGGTTCCCTGCCAGACGCCAGTGGCATGTCTGCCCCTCTCTGTCTGCAGGTGCCACAGAGCAAGCCGCCGCGGATCCTGCGCCTGTCAGATTTGAGCCGCCGGACTGGGTGACCCGGGGGCCCGGATGCATCGCAGACATGCGCATTGAAGAGATGAAGGCCCTCGCCCAGAAGCGGCTCAACGTCGCCGATTTCTCGGTTGGAAACCGCAGGTACCAAGTCATCTACGTACTGTCGCAGGTGCTGGACTGCCTGTGGGCTGTAGTCCCGAAGCCGGACGTTGCACTGAAAGGCGGTAGCAAATGGCACGTGGTCAAAGTTCGAAGTTGTGGGGCCTGCAATCCTCCGCAGGTGTGCGATCTTGTGTGTGTGCGCACGTGCGTGCGTGCGTGCGTGCGTGCGTGCGTGTGTGTGTGTGTGCGCGCGCGCGTGCGTGCGTGGGTCCGTCTCGCATCAATTGTGTGTGTGCGTGGGGGCAGCAGGAGGGAAATGTTGGGCCAATCGTTGGATTGAGGGGGCGCAGCTGGCACCAGTCTTTCAGCACTCCGCCCTTCCGACCGGCAGCGACTGATACCACCCCAAGTACGCAAGGCGTCGATTAAGGCGTTTATCAAGTCGAACCCGCTTGCTTGGATGAAATGGCAATCAGTTGCACTGCCATGTCCATTCTCGCTGACGCTGTGTGGCACACAGCGGTACGTGGGAATCCCAGATAGGGCGATTGCGGTCGATTGATGTGCTGTGGCAATTGACTGACTGTATTGCCCTTTGTCGTGGACTCATAGCCCATCAATGCCTAACTTTTTCGCCGCAGCATACAACACCATGAATGGAATTCCTCGCAGAAATCTTACGCACTCCCAAGCTTGACTTCACATCAGTGGCCACCACAGCCGGAGGCCCGTGAAAACCCCCGTCTCAAATCTCGAATCTGATGACCCCCCCTCGGAATGAATGTCACCACGGCATCTTGCAGCATATCTCCGGCGCACCGCGCCTCAGAATTGTCCATGGTCTTGTCCAACGACCATCCCCTGGTCAAACGGCACTTATTTACCGCTACAAACACTCTAATGACCACCTGGTCGACGGCAAAACATTGCGAGTCTTTGCATCAGAAGAGGGGGGGTTGCAAGACATGCTGTGGCGGTGTTCCTCTTTCCCCTTTGTTGGCTGTGTGGTCCAACCCCAACGCTCCCGTCCGCGTGTGGCTCATGCACACATTCTGTCGGTATGGCTCACACATCCGTGATTTCAGACGTGTCAGTGGATTCTCTGTAGGGCCAGACTCACCGTCAAGATGGCCGTCACTTGTCTGCTGTCACTGTGTGTCCGCCGCGATTGGGTCCCAGCCTTTCGTTGCTTTAAACCTTAGACTCAACCTTCACTGCCAGGAAGGTGAATGGGGCTTTCTATTGCTTAGCAGTGGCGAAAACCCCTTGATAGTCCCCCGGCATTGGCACGGAGTGGTTCGTGTCATCACTGTTGGGAGGCAACGGATGTATGCGGTTCTGTGGTTTTGTCTGCAACAACGCCATGTCCGTACTGTACTCGCATGACCCCTGAGCAACAGCGAGACCAGTTTCCTGGTGAACCGTTCACTATGCAGGCTGAGTCCGGGCAAACAAATCTTTGGTGTCGGTGTTGTGGGAAACCAGTGCCACAGGGGACCGGGGGGTGGGTGGTTGTCCCCCCCCCCCCAAGGGCAACGGAAACGGTGGACCAAAACAGCGGCTTGGTGGACCTTCACTGAAGGAAAGGGAAGGGAAGGGCAGCGAATGGCGATCTGCCAGTGGGCGCCGCCAGCTGCAGACGAGAACACAAGACCATGGCTTCTTGCCAAAACCCCCCCAAGGGCAGGGCAGACCGCGCTCGCCGAAATTGGTGCAGAGCGCAGAACCCGCATGGACGGGACATCCGGAAGGCGACAATCGCGGACCAGAAACCCCTTTTCGTGCTCGTGCGCAGATCTTATGTGTCTGTCAGGCAGGAGTTGTGTGCATGTGCGCCCCTGCGCGTTCAGGAGAGGGCGAATGAGCTCCCAAGTCTGCGCTTCCGAGAGCATATTCCCCCGTCGGACACGCCGCACAGTTGTCCAGAACTGTCCGTCAAAGACATGGAGGGGGCGCTGGACATCTCGGAGGACCGGCTATTCACCAACGCACAAATGGCCTTTGCCCGCTGCGCGCAGGAGATGCGGAAGGAAGGTCAGTGCCCGTTGTGCCGCGTCCCAGCGCTCCTTTGTCGCCCGCAGGGCCCATTCAGGAGGGCGCAGTCGAGGCGAGACTTCTTTTTGTTTCCCCTTCCCTCATTGAGGACCGCCCTGTCACTGGTCCCGTCATCAGGGGCGTCCTTAAGGGACGAGATTTTTTTTTGTTTTGCTAAGGACAGCCCTTAAGGACCGCCCCAAGGGACCACCAACCGCCAACCGCCAACTCCCATCAACTGCCAACCGCCACCAACCGCCAACCACCAACCGCCACCAACCGCCAGCCACCAACCGCCGCCAACCGCCAGCGGCGACCAACCGCCAACTGCCAACCACTGCCAACTGCCTCCAACCACCAGCCGCCAGCCACCAACCGCCGCCAACCACCACCAACCGCCACCAACCGCCAGTTGCCAACTGCCAACCGCCAACCGCCAACCGCCGCCAACCGCCAACCGCCAACTGCCACCAACCATGGTTGAGCACATGGAGTGCCCGCGGGCTTTTTTGGGAAACCGGAACACTTTTTTTTTTTCTTTTCCGTTAAGGACACCCCTGCCCGTCATTCAGGAAGGGGATGCACAGTATTCTGTCCAAAACAAAGCACGGCCTCAACGATAGGGCTCCTTTGAACAACTCAGCACCACTGCGGGGCGCCACCCACCCCAGCCCCCCCTGGATCGCCCACCTCTCGCAGTGTCTTGAACCCGCCCCCTTCACCCCCACCCCAACGGGTGGGCACCCAGCCCCCCCATCCACGCGTGGAGGCTTCCCTCCTCAAAAGGCCAACACGTGCGTATACACGGGAGTACCACCCGCCACACTCGTTCAGCCTCTATTGCACCTCCCGGCCCGCAGTCGGAGAAAGGGGCAATTTGACCCTCCCCCCCCCAAAAAAAGAGGGGGGCGGACACGGGGCTTGTCGGGACGGTCCGGGACTTATTCGCATGCGCCAAGCGCGTCGTATTCCTGATGAGTTGACGAGAGGGGGCGGGGGACAAAACAAGTGTGTGACACTCCAGGGCCTCCAAGTGAATGGATTCCAGTCAGCGCCCGGTGGACGGCTCTAGTGAACAGGGTAAGTCTGCTGGAGTCTCCGTCCACACCGTCGGTCTGCAGACCAGACCTGTCGATCATCGGTTCCTGCACGATTTTGTTTGCTCTTTGCCAAGTGCGCACAACGGTGGCTGCCGCCTAGTCTCGACAGACTTCCCTGTACATACGGGACATTCGTTTGCTTTGTGCCGAGCGTGAATGTGCATGTTGCCTTTAGAGCACACCCCACCCCATCTCGTCTGCCAGCCCTGCGCGGCCCATCTGTCGGAAGCACCTCCTGTTGACGCAGCGGCGTCGTGGTCGCAGGGACGGGGGTCTTTGGGGTCCAATGCGTGGAAGGCAGTGGACCGGGGGGGGGAAAGCTGGCTCAACAACTGGAATCGGGACCCGGGGAGGGCAGGGCTGTTCTTTAGGGGAAAAGCGTAACGCCAACAGAAACGAATGTCTACGGGGACGCTCTCTGCTTCATGCTCAAGCAAGACATGGGCAAGACACAAACTGCAGAAAGAGTATTGAACAATGGTTGGCGGTTGGTGGCAGGCGGTCCGTGGGGCAGTCTGGGGCAGTCCTGTGTCTGGGAACACAATGATTACCGCGGTCACCTTGGCCATTGGGGAAAACGGGTCCAAAATTGCCTCCTTTCCGCACCGCGTGCAGACAAGCGCGTGCACGGCGCACGGTGCGCCCCCCTACTCAGCCTTTATGGTACCCGCAGCTGAGGGGGTTGCAGAATTCTAGAGGCTGGCAGGGAATGGAGGAGGGGAGGGGGTAGTCCGCAAGGGCATAAGTGGAAGCCAGTGCACACTGGGCACAAGTACAAGCACCATTGCCGATTCAGGTTGGACAGGTCCGGGATTGGGTGGATTGTTTGCGGACAACGTGCAGCGCGGCTACGGCAACCAGTTCGCCCCCACTGCTCCGACCGCCGGCGCCCAGGGCCCCGCGCCAGCGCACGCCGCGCCGCAGCCCACCGCGGCCCCGCCGCAGGCCTCTGCCCCGGCTCCGGCGCCGCCGGCCACGACGTCCGCCCCCCTCCCCCGGCAGCCCCCTCCAGGCACGCCCTTCCTCCCCCCGCCCCCCGCCAGCCCCTCGGATGCCACGCACCTCCTCGTTGCATCGCAGCTCGCCGCCCTTGCGGCCGGGGGCGTGCTCCCGGCCGTCACCGCCGCCCCCACGACCGCCGCCGCGCTGCCTCCGGTGGACGCCCGGGCCGGCGCGGCCGTGGGCGCCGCACCGCAGCTGCCCATGCCCCCCGCATTCCCGGCCCACGCCCGGGCCGCACAGCCCCCAGCCACCGGCGCCGCGCCGGGGCCGGCCCTGGCCCCAGCACCGGGCGCCCCCGCCGCTTTGGATCCGCCTGCGGACGCCGCAGCGACGGGTGGCGCTGCGGCCGCTTTGTCGCCTGCTGCAGCGGCGGCGGCACCGGCGCCAGCGGGCGGCGCGAAACCGGGGGCTGTGCCCGCGGGCAACAGCGGTGCGTAGAGCCGGGGGGGGCGTGGGACCAGGGGTTTGTGCGCACGGGGGGAGGGGGGGTGGAGCCTTCCCCGACGCCAGGGCACTGAGGTTCTGGAAGAAGAGCTCGAACGGTCCCCGCCCCACCTCCGCCGGTCGGCGGTGCGTCGGGGCCCTCGGCCGCCGGCGGGTCCCCTCCGACCCCCCACTCGTTGCCCTCCGGCTGCCGACTGGCTCACTGCCGACCAGCCGGCTCCGGTCCAGTGCTGGAGGGCGAGTCAGGCGGTGGTGGGTCCCGGTCGCCTTGGCCGCCTTATGCACCGCGGACGTGTTTTGCGTCCATGAGCAGTGCGCATGCGGTTGCAATGACTGTGACTCGGGCCTGACGGGGGCATTCGCCTGGTTGTGTGCGCGGGAGTCGTGCAAGGCCATAAGGACCCAAGGACAACGTTAATGCCAATCAGAACCTGAAGGGGAATCTGATGAATGATGAATGATGAATGATGAATGATGAATGATGAATGATGAATGATGAATGATGAATGATGAATGATGAGGAGGAGGAGGAGGAGGAGGAGGAGGAGGAGGAGGAGGAGGAGGAGGAGGATGACGACGACGACGATGATGCGGATGAAGATGAAGGCGACCCTGATGAGCTCGCAGATGCCGCTGATGCATCCGGCTTCGTACCACACTTCCTCCGTGGCACCCAAGGACAACCGTAGATGCCCCTTGGGGCAGCACCGGCGAGGGCCGTTCAAGGGACGTCAACCACTAGGATAACCTAACCGCCGGGGGGTTCACATGCAACACGGGTGTCCCCGGAGAACGCTGATGCCGTGAAGCAGGCATTCGGAAGTGCAACCGGAGATCAAAGGCGACCGGCAGCAGGACTCCACTGACACGAAGGCAATGAGGGGCTGGCGAACACCGACACGCAGCCCGGCCGACTGATCGCCATCGAACCCGCTCATGTCCGACGGGTGCCGTGTGCCTCGGTGGGAGCGAGACCCCCTGGATCGGGATGCAGTCATGGGGGGGGGGGAGGGGCAGCCGGGCACGGTCCCTCTATGTGAACC